>JAQPPZ010017065.1:3000000-3430000 GCA_028583015.1 Wollemia nobilis
AGCGGGGCAGCCAGGATAGAAAATTTGTAGATTGGCATGGCTTGAATGACTGACCGTAAGAACGTTAATCTGCCACCATAACTTAACCACTTGTGAGACCAGTGATTAATTTTGTCCTTGATACACTCCAAAAAATTCCTCCAAGTGTCTAATTTCAGCTTCTTGAAGTGCAAGGGGATCCCCAAGTAAACCACAGGGAGAGAAGTCCTAGTGAATCCCAAGATTTCTAAAATTCTGTTCTGAAGCCTTTGCTCCAGATTAAAAAAGACCACTTTGGATTTCTTGTCATTAATGACCCGTTGAGTAGCCCTGAGATAGACATTAAGAGTATCCCTAATCGTTCTTGCTTCCCTGATGCTGGCCACTCCCATCAAACCAGTGTCATCCACAAACTGCAAGTGCGATAAAACTTCATCCCCCACCCTAATACCCAATAATCTGCCTTGTTGTCTTCTCCTCAAGAAAAGTCTGCCAAGACCTTCAGCCATAATGAGAAAAAGATAAGGGGAACAGGGATCCCCCTGGCGCAGACCCCGAGAAGCTCCAAAAGGTTGCGAAGGAAGGCCCTTGATAAGCACAGAGTAAGTCGGGGAAGAGACACAACTCATGATCCACTCAATCCAACCCTGAGAGAAGCCGAAGGCTGCCATCATTTTAGCCAGGAGACTCCATTCAACCCTCGTCATAAGCCTTTGACATGTCCAATTTAATGAACATCCCTTTATTACCAGAAGTGTGCATTGAATGGATTGCTTCCTGGGCCACAACCACCCCATCCAGAATCTGTCGTCCCTCAACAAAGCCCCCTTGCTCAGAGGAGATAATGTTGTGAAGAAGAGGTTTTAGGCGCTCAACCATTACCTTTGTGATTATTTTGTACAACACATTACATAAGGCAATAGGCCTATAATCTGAAATATGAACCCCCTCCTCCCCTTTTGGAATCAAGGTAATGAACGTGTGGTTTATAGCTTTAAGCATTCTCTTATTTTCTCTGGACTCTTCAACAACAACCCTTACATCTTCCTCTAAGCAGTCCCATAAAGCCTGAAAGAACTCAATTGGGAAGCCATCTGGACCAGGAGTTTTACCAATGCTCATTCCAAAGACCACAGCTTTCAATTCATCCCTATCAATGGGTTTGAGGAGGGCTCCGATTTTAATCCTCTGAAATAACAGCAGGTATGACAGAAATAACTTCATTTTGGGCCTCTACATCTTGAACCACACTTTCCTTAAAAAGCTTAGAAAATAATCCATAGCATGGGAATGTATACCGGAAGAGTATCAAAGGAATGACCGTTCTCATCTTGAAGGACCTCCATCTTATTCATCTGTCTTCGAGCACAAGCAGTCCGATGAAAGAATTTTGTATTTCTATCCCCTTCTAATAACCAGGAGGTTCTTGCTCTCTGCTTCCAATAGATCTCCTCCTGGTTGTCAATGTCCTCAACCGCTGTACGCAAGGCATCATCCTCAACTTTGAGCTGGTCGAGTTATTACTCCTTCTCTCGAACTATTTTTGGACCTCATCCCAGTAGGCCACCGACGGAGCTCTTTGGGCCTGGAAGTCAGATTTATTAGAACACCTCCAATACTTCAACTGAGTTTTGACATATTGAAGTTGTTTGTGGATTCTGAACATTGCTCTCTCATAAGTCGGGCGGCCTTCTTCCCACCACTGTGGGATTTTCTCCCGAAGTCTTCTTCTTCTGAAGCCAAAATTCTCAAATCGAAAGGTTTGTGATGGTGCCCCATCCTAGTCCCGCCTTCCAACGGAATAGGACAATGATCAGAAATAGGGCCTGCTAAAATCTGAAAATTGATATTCCATTTTACAAACGCCTCCTCCGAAAGCAGAAAGCGATCTAGCTTCACCTTCCTACTATGTGGCTCCCGCCTTTTATTAGTCCAAGTGAAGTTATTGCCAGGACATTTAATGTCCACTAAGTGCAAAGCCTGGACTTGAGCAATCATGAAACGGTCCCCCGGATCCAAAAGAGGTGTTCCCCCTTCCTGGTCTCTAGAAGATAATTTAGCGTTAAAGTCCCCCGCTATAATCCAGTCTAGATCTTCCCTTGATGCTCGCATGTCATGCACAACCTTCCACTGCCGCCTCTGACCCTCTAGGTTTTGAGATCCATAAAAGTTAGTGATTAGAACGAATTCCGCAGACATTATTCCTAAAAAGAGAAGTGAGAACACCCCTCCAGGCAAGGTGTTCTATTGCAGACCATTCCAGAGAGTTCCACAGAGTAACAATCCCCCTGAGGCACCTTGGGTAGCCACATCCATATGACCAAGACCCCTCCAAATTCTTGTTGATCTGTTTTAGACATAAGATCCAAAGACATCTTAGTCTCTTGTAAAAGCAAAAAATCAGTATTGCTATTCTCTAATAATATTTGAACAGCAGATTGATGGGTTCTGCTGTTTAAACCCCTCACATTCCAAGATTGTATAATCATGGGTTACCCTGGGAGCAATAAGAGTCAATTGTCCTCACCGATCCTCCCATGATCAATTTGTCTCCCTGGGCTGCTAGCGCCTCCTTATTGGATCTTCTACCCGCTCCCCGAGAATTGCTATTTTTTGATCTTTTTTCTACCCGGGTTATCCCCAAAGATGGCCTTTCCCTGTTCTTCTCTCGCTATCCCCATGCGAACATCCCGAGATACCGTCTCGCTCCTCGGTTATGGACTACTAAGGCACCAGAACACACTGGCTGTGATACCTCAGAGGGATCAACTACCTGTTGTATGACGGGAGAAGATGAGAGGGGGAGTTGCCCAGGAACAAAAGAAGTTTCCTTGAAACCCTCCAAGCCCTCCATAGATTGATCCTCTTCATCAACCAATGACTTAAAAATCTCATACCTATTGGCAGGCCTGAGATGAGATTGCTCCTTTCCCTCCTTTTTCTTTGTCCGTATTTTTCTTCTGGGCTGTTCAAAACCCTCTCTCTGAGCTTCCTGGCCCTGACCGATGCTAATAGGATCTTTATTAGGTGCAGCCTTATCCTCTTTAGGCAGGTTTGGCATTCCTGAAGGGGCCTCCATATTGGCATTCATATTAATAGGACAAAAACGGGCCAAATGTCCATGCTTGTGGCAAACCCTACATCTAAAGGGTAGGGCCTCATAGTCCAGCTGTTGAATCCAGGAAAGACCTGCCAATTCAATTTCCAACTCTGTCGACAAAGGCTGGCTGAGATCCATCTCCACACATATTCGAGCATACACCGCCATGCTCCCTTCAATAGTGTCTCTGGCAACACCCAGATGTCTACCAATCGAATTGCCAATCATTGCCAATACCTCCTCACCCTAGAATTCCATTGGAAGAGCATATAGTCGAATCCACACTGGGACAACAGTAGGTTCAACACGAGGATCGAATCCTACCCTCCATGGTTGAACAAATAGCCTTGTCGGGCCATGGTTTTTCTTCTCCGACTCGAAAGCCTTATTTCTATCGGCCAGAGCCGAGAAGCTGACAATAAAATAACCATTACTAATAAACCACAATGAATACTCACCATGGGGCTCCCGGTCTCGGCGGATCCAAGAATGCGGAAAGCTCAGGGAAGGGCGAATACCCATGAACTTGCAGATTAAATCATGGTTAGCTCTATAGAGGACCGACTCTTCAACCATGCTGGGCTCAATGACGATTTTTGGCCTGGATTCGGCCTGCGGCAAACAACCATTCACACGACGTGCTGAAGACCTATTCCCAACAGTCGTGAAGAGCTTTTTATATGCCATATTTTGGGCTTCGACATTCTTCGGAGGAGAATCTTCTTTAAACAAATCAGCGTAAGAGCTGGTACTTCCTAGAAAAGGAGCCGGAGAAGTCCCCATTGGACCCTCCCCGGGGCACCGATCGAACCTTCAGATCCACCGTACCCCAAAGACACTTCTGCAAGCCAGCAAAAGCCAGAGATTTTTCGAAAATCCAGAAACCCTAGTTCAAAGAAAAAAATCGCCAGAGCTCATTTTCCCGCCTCTAAACAAAACTTCATATTAAATGGCATGGCATCAACCATTTAAATTCCTCAACTTTCATGGAGGAGATCCAATATTGAATCTTGCCAAGTGATACATGCATAATTGCCAAGTTGTCGTAATGGCTTTACATGGTCATGATATAAATCAAGTGAGGCATGTTTGAATCCCATAAAATCAAGTAAAAAAATGAAAGATCAACACTTTGTAGAGATATATTAATGGAATAGTGAGACAATATATGTTTATTAGTAATTTTACATATTTGTAGTTTTGTATTATGTTTGGTCTCATAGACTTTAGAATCCTTCTATTGTATTCTAATTTATTTTCCATAAGAGAGTCAAAAAATTTAAAGTTAGCAAAGGATAGAATGAAACCTATGATTTCTTTTAAATGGCTATATTGTGATGAGATGGAGCAAGGTTTGAAGGATCATGTATGTATGGGTTATCAAAATATAAAATATCTAAAAGGGGAATTAGATATTTGGAATAACAAATATTTTGGTAACATGTTTAAAATAAAGGAAGAAAGTAAACTCAATCTCAACAATTCACAAGAAACGTAGAAATCTAAAGGGAATGACCTAGATTCAATAAGATAGTCTAAATGTAAGATAATATTATTCACAATATTTCATGTAAGAACTCAAATCTTGAAACTAATCTAAGATACTTCTCATTTAAATAAAAACAATAAAATTATATTATGTCTTGCCATCCATATATATAGTTTTACATGGAGCCTCTTCATATTCATGAGACTCTTGACATTCCAACTTTCTCTTCACCTTCTCTCAATCTCATAGGAGATATGTCTATTCATATTTCTCATGTGAGAAATATTTTATTAACCTCCTAATAATTACAAATAACAAATGATTACAAAATACCAAATAATGTAATATTCTCTAACAAAATCAATTTAATTTTACTATTGAAAGTGTGATTTAATTTATGGCCAAGACCGACATTGTATAGTGTAATATTATATAGGACTACGGGTAGTCATTGTACAAATGTATTTGATTTATTGTATTAGGACCATGATTAAACTCACCTTATAACTTGTAACTAACCTAAATCCCTCTTGTTATGTTAGGTTAGGTTAAATTAATTAATGTAATTGGGGTTTTGGTATTGGTATCAATTCCCCACCACCACTCCATCCATTTTATCAAAGTGTTGTTATTATTATATATAGATAATATAGTGGTTATTTATGGTGTCTATAGGTGCTCACTATATATTTCTCTCTTTCTTCCATTTTATGCTTTTTGTGATTTGAGTGGATGTATTACTTCTATTCATTTCTAGAAGTAGGTGTGAATTCTAACATGGTATCAGAGTGGGTATGGAGTGACATAACTTAGTCACGCAAAAAGTTTACTCAAAGCTTATGATCCTTCTTCCAAATCCTAGGGTGAATTGCTTTTGAAGGCTTCATAATCATCTTCAGTATAAGAGGTAAAGAGAAGGGATTTTAATCCTCCCCTTTGAGGTTTTTGGAGATATTTTTCCAACTCCAAATTTTACTTCATTATCATTAAGGCATTTTTTATCTTCTGTATGCAAATTCATATTTTGTTTGATGTGATGGGTTTCTTCTTTCCTCACAGAGGAGATACAATTAATGGAAATGAGGTGTTGTCCAAATTTCAAAATTTAAATTCAAATTTATGAATTTTTCCTCATGCAAAAGGGAACACTTTGCCTCAATATCTTCGATGAGAATCGTGTCCTTCAAGGAAAAGGAATGACTTGGTACTCATGTCAACCTCATAATGAGATGACTAGTAGGGAGGAGACAAGGGCATACTATGGATAAGGTTGAGGGTTCATGATCCCGTTATCATTTTTATTTTTTGACATCAATAAAAGAAGGAACTTCAAATGATGTTGCAAGATTCATAACAAAAGCTAGCACATGTTGGACTAGTTAGACAATATCAAAACTATACCCATGTAATTAAATAATCAAGGTTTCATACACGTGAGTGCATATTTTTTCCATTCTTGGCCATTATAGGCAATGTGAAAGACATTTCCTATGGATGCATTAGTTCTTTTGTCATTGTGATAGGTGATGCTTAATTTCCTATGCAAGCTTGGCTAAAGTTTAAGGAGCAACATTGACTTAAATTTGAAGCTTCAAGAGTCTACTTTTCTTTGTCTCAAAAAGTGTCAAAATATTATGTTTGCATAGAAGGAACTTGTTTTCAATAGAAAAGTGCAATCTTATTATAAAGCATAGATATGATGCCTTCGCCAGTGTGACTTTGCATACAGGAGACCTAGGTTCGATTCTCATTTTTGGCAACTTTTAAGAGATATGAAGATCTCTTGGCCAATGTGGTTGTATCATGTTCCACATATAAACATATATTACATACTTTTATGCCTCCAACTAATTGAAATTGAGCATGGGTTAAAATTCCAACAATTTAGTATCAACCAATTGGCATAGATTAAGTGGTAAACACTAGCAAATGAGTAGATGCAAGAGGAAATTAGGATTGGGCACAATCTTTCTAAGGTTTGTGAGATTAATTTTTTTTATTTTTAAGGGTTATTAGGGCAAAAATTTCAAAGGCCATAACTTTTGTATATAAAAACATTTTGAGGCCATTTTTTCAAATTACATGATTTTTTAAGCTTTTTAAATTAGTGATATTAGCTCAAGGAATTATTATAATGTTTAGGACCAAATTATGAGTGACAGTCCTCAAACCTATTACCATATTTTAAAAGGGCCCATTTATAATATGGTATACGATCAAAATATTTGGTCTACATTTATGGTAGGTATAGTTGGATTTGTGATAATTACAATGTTTTACTTTATTATTTAAGCCCTATGATTGTGGTTAACATTGTTATGCTTAAACCCACCTTATAAGTTGTAATAAACCTAAATCCTTCTTATTTGTTCAAAGAGTTTACACAAGTTTTTATGAGGGGTCTCGATTCCCTCATACTAAGTGGGGTTTGAACCTTGGACCTCTCAAAGAGAGGCCAAAGTCCTTACCACTACTGTAAGTTTACAACTCTTTTTTCAATGAGTTTACATGGGTTTTTATGAGGGGTCTTGGTCCTCTCATTCTAAGTGGGGTTTGAACCTTGGAGCTCTCAAAGAGAGAACCTAAAGCCTTCTTGTCATGTTGGCATAAGTTAACTTAATTAATGTTGTAGACACCTAAAAATATAATATTTCCTCTTCTCTAAGGTTAACATTTAATTATTGTGCAATTGCTCAAAATATCCAAATATTTAACATGGTAACCTTAGAAACATTAAATCAACCCATTTTAACCCCTTTTCCCCACTAAACCCCATCCTACACCTAGTCCATAATCACCATTTGACTATCCCACTCCCCCTAGACTCTATGCACATTCCCCTAGTCTACCCTTTGACTCTAGCCTAGGTCCACATCACATTAATCTAGCTTACACCCTACTATATCCCCATGCACCCACACAACCCCCCATGCTATTTAATGCATATGGGTGGGGTGAGGACTCTCCATACCCAAGAGCATTAATGGAGAATGGTGCATACATGCCCCTTGGGTGGGGTGAGGACTCTCCCCACCGAGGAATATTAATGAGGCATGGTGCACACTTGCTCCTTTGACCATCCAAGTGGGAAAACCCTTATTTTTCCTCTCCTCACCCAAACCACTTGTATGCCATGTCACATCCACCTCATCTCCACCTCACTACCCCCTAACCCTTGGGAAATTCTATAAATAGGGCCTTGTTTCTTTCATTTACAAGGAGTGTGAGATTACTATATGGAAACTTTGCCAAAATTTAGTTTGAACTTACTTATGTGCACTTGGTGAGGATTCAACCCGCTTGCATATCAACCATGGACAACATTATATACCTCTACTTATATGTATTTATTTTATGAACTGCTTGCAAGTGGAAAATCTAACAGACACCAAATTTATACCAAAGACATCTAAAAACCTACCAAAGGTCCCCTCTAAATCTCATTTCATTATAGATAGTACAATTGAGACCATCCATAGAGGGATGATTTATAGTTAGGATTGTCCCCATCGAGATGGTTTCTACTAGGAACTAGACACAATTAGCTCTTTCATAGTAGACCATCCATAGAGGTGAGAAAGGTAAAATTTACAGTGTTTTTGTCTCATTTTGAGCTCTATTTACTGCTTTATTACAAGTTCTCTTTATTGTTCCTCTCATATAAACTTACGTCCAACTTATGTGGACCCAAAAGGTCTTATTAACATTTGTTTGTGTTGTGTAGGTGTAGAGGCTTGGCTCAAATCAGGTAGTCATCAAGCATAAAATCATCCCCTTTTGAGGTGGTTGAGAAGACAAGTGTCATTTTTATTTGGTATAAGGTAGAGGTGGTTATAAGGTCCACAAACCTTTTACAAAGTCAAAATGGGCTAGTTCTAGCATCAAGCCCGTATAATCAAAATACAAAATGGATCTTTCTAAGACCCACATTAAGCCATACTTAGAGTCCACAGTCCTATACTTGTCGCTTGACTATTCAGGATAAAACAAAAACCAAACAACACCTAGCACTTACTAATACCACTAGGTTGCTGTACTGTACACTTGTCACCTCCCAGGCCCCAACAAATGGGATGCCTTTTCTACCTAATTCCATATGTCGGATTACTCATCATCAACCCCTCTGATCTCTTGATGCTCTAACATGTTTGATCTTAGCTCTTCTCTAGAAGCCAACACCAATAGTTCTTAAGGGAAGTTATCCTTCCAAATTTGCATCTCCCCAATAGAAACTACAATATTTGCCATTAGATCGACCGCCTGGTTCCCTTCTCTGAAGGTGTGTTGGATTCGAGCATTAACCAAATGAGATTTATGAATATTTGCTTCTAGGATAAACTCCAAGATGGTCCAGCTAGGGTCTTTATCCTCCTTAATTGCCTTGATTATATTAAGTGAATCCCCTTCAAATATAACTTCCTTATAACCCTTAAGTATGGCAATTCTCATTGCCTGCATGCAGGCTCGAGCTTTTGCAAAATGATTTGTTTGAGTTCCCAAAGGCTCTGCAAAGGCAAGGACCACTTTTCCTTCCTCATTTCTCAGAACTCCTCCTGCTCCTGCAGCCCCTAGATTTCCTTTAGCTGCCCCGTCAAAATTAAACTTAACCCACTTTTGTGTGGGGGGCATCCACTTGACACCATCCCGTGGGTTGGTTGTAATGTCTAGGTCTGGAAGTTCCTCTCCCCAGTTTCTCAAAATCCTCCTTTCCCTTAGAGACATGGTCTCATTTTTGAAGAAGAAAGTTTTCCAATTTTCTTTCAAAGCTTTGATTATTTTATTACCGCATAACCTGGGATCTTTCTTACGTCCTTTAAATACTCTTTTATTTCTCTCATTCCATATCCCCCATAAAAAATGGGGTAAGCTGAGCTTCCAGAGCCAAGTCAAAAGTTTCGCCCGGAAGGGGGAAGCCCACTGTATGCAGAAGTCAGACATGCTATTTGGACAGACCCAATCTATATGAAATTTGGACAGGATCATTTGGAAGACTGTACAAGAAAATTCACAAGTTAGAAATATATGACTTACGGATTCTATCGCTTTCTCACACAAGATACATCGATTGATGAATTGGAAACCTCTCCTTTGCAGATTATCTGTTGTCAGAATATTATTTTGAACTACCAACCAAAAGAAGAAAGCTATTTTTGGGGTTAAATTATTTAACCAAATAATAGAAGTCGGAGTCCAACCATTGAATCCTGAGTGGATTAACTTATAGGTAGTTTTTACTGAATAGATCCCACTTGTAGTTTTTCCCCAAATCGCCTTGTCTCTTCCTTCCCTAGGAATGATCGAGAACACCCTTAAAGCATCATTGAGTTTGGTTAGGGCCACCTTCTCTTGCTCTGATAGATTATGAACTATGATTTTCTTCCAAGAGGAAGTTTCTTGTGCTACAACAATAAAATCCCCTACTTTTCCTCCCATTTCCTCCGAAAGTTTATGTTGGAGGACCTGAAGGTCTAAGTTATCTTTCAGAGGGGCCTCTTCCAACCACGGGTCTTGCCAAAAGTCCACTTGTCTTCCATTACCAATTCTCCATCTAATGCCTTTCCTGACTACCTCCCGACATTCGAGCAAACAATTCCAGAAATAGGATCCTCTAGGGAGATTATCAGCTTTCAGGAAGTCTTGATTATTTTTGATATATTTTGCCTTAAGAAGTTTTACCCATCCCAATTGATCATTATTGATAAATCTCCATACCTGTTTGCCAATCAGATCTTGATTCATTTCTTTCATTCTCTTTAGCCCCAGGCCCCCCTGATCCTTGCTTGCACACACCTGATTCCATGCTACCAACGAAATTCTCTTTCTCCCCTCTGAACCTGACCACAAGAAGTTGCGTTGAATTTGCTCCAATGTAGCTCGGACCTTTGCAAGCATTCTAAATAGAGACATGCGATGAAATTGGAATGCTCACGTAAAGTAGTTTGAACTAATAAGGCTTTTCTGTGGAGCTGAGAAGGCTGCCCTTCCACCCTGCTAACTTTTTGGAGATCCTGTCAATGACTGAGTTCCACAATGTAGCCTTCATTCTTCCTTCGAACATAGGCATGCCTAGATAAGTTGCTGGTACAAGCTCCTTTCCATAACCAAAGAGGTTAGCTATTCTTTCCTCCCTCCCACTAGGCGTGTTAAAGAAATAGATGCTACTCTTCTTATAGTTTATGTACTATCCTCGCTCGTCTCATACTTGGTTAGAATTCTCTTGACTTCCTAGCACCGAGGCACCGAGGCTTTGGACACAATGATTGTATCATCCACAAACTATTGGTAAGACACTGGCTCTGCTGTTGAGGCTGGTTTGAAACCTTCCAAAAGACCATCTGCCATCGCTGCTGAAATGTTCCTACCCAATGCTTTCGCTAAAATAATAAACAATTATGGAGACAAAGGATCTCCTTGCCGCAACCCCCTTTCACTCTTAAAGTAACCGGAGGGTGACCCATTCACCATGACGAGAAAATCTTGTAGTAGAGATACAACTAAAAATCAACTTAATCCACTAGGGACAGAAACCAAACTTACCCAAAATCTTGGTGAGGAACCGCCATGAGACCCGGTCGTAGGATTTATTCATATCAAGCTTTAGTAACATACCTGCTTCCTTACTAGCCACCATTGAATGAATAACCTCATGAATTGTGATGATACCATCCAATATTTGTCGCCCTTTCACAAAGCCTCCTTGGTTCATATTAATTATGAAAGGAAGGATAACCTTTAGCCTATTGGCAATTGTTTTTATGAGAATCTTCATCAGAGTGTTACATAAACTGATAGGGCAAAAACTGGAAAATTCCATTGCTCCCACTAGTTTAGGGATGAGGACTAAAAATGTAGCATTAAATCCTTCTAGGATTTCCATGTCCTTTGAGCCTCAATTATAGCTTCCATTACATCATTGCCTAGGATATCCCAAAACTTTTGGAAGAAAGCTGCAGGGAAGCCATCCGATCCTAGGGAGTTGTTACCATCCATGTCAAAAACCACCTTCTTGATTTCCTCCTTTGTGAAAGGACTAAGTAAGAATCCATTAAGATTCTCAGTTACGAGGGGTGGAATGGCTACCAACAGAGAGTCCTCTTCTTCAATAGTCGGATTTACATCTTCTAGCAACGATTTAAAGTACTCAACCGCTTCCCACCTTATGTCTTACATATCTTTGGTGTTAGACCCATTGGCCATCTTGATCTCCTTAATTTTTTTGGTACTCCTGTGGCAAAGAGTAGAGACATGGAAGAACTTTGTATTTCTGTCACCCTCCTTTAACCAACGCAGTCTGGATTTCTACCTCCAAAAGGTTTCTTCAAATCCTAGCATCGTGTGGTATTCAGCTAACAGCTCCCTCTCCTAGTTTCTTAGATCCTCTGTAAGCTGCTCTGACTTCATATTCTCCTGTAGTTCATTGATCTTGTCTTTTAGTTATACCTTTTTAACAAAAATATTGCCAAAGGAAGTTTTGTTCCCCTCTCTAATGTTAGCCTTCACATTCCTTAGTTTACATGCCACTTGGGCCAGTTTCGAACCATTATACTTTTTGTCCCACCATTGGGCAACCAGATCCTTGAGATCCTGATGTTGGAACCACATAAGTTCGAATCAAAAGGGTCTGATGTATCTTTTCTTAGAGTCCTCCCCTGTTTCCCATAGAATTGGGTTGTGATCAGACCCGATTCTTGGGAGTGCCATTAATGAAGAGTCCCCAAACCTCTCCAGGCATTCTTGAGAAAGAAGAAACCTATCTAATATGATCTGAATTTGGTTTTCCTTCAATATTTTGTTAGACCATGTATAGGAGAATCTATGCAGGTCCACATCCATCAGCTCATGTTGCCCAACAAAATCTCTAAACTCGTAGATATCAGCAATTATTTTTTAAGATCCTCCTAATTTATCTGCAGGATTAAGGTAGCAATTGAAATCCCCTGCCACAATCCAAGGGTAGTTGGGGACCGTCTCCCTCAATTCAGCTAGTTGACTCCAAAGAACTCTTCTCAGTACCTGTCTAACTGGAGCATATACATTCATTAAGATCCACTCTTCCTGCGTGGTTTTATCCACACATAAGAGACAAATAAACCAACTAGACATCAGAATCACTCTACTATCAATCACATTCTTGTTCCACATAACCAACAACCCTCCTGCTATTCCAGTGGCCTCTTGGCCTACTACTTCAGCTTCTTGCCAAGTCCTATTCTTAAAAGGAATAACTCTACTCTCATCCATTTTAGTTTCTTACAGTAAAATCATATCCGGTTTGTGTTCTTGTCTAAGAGCATACAAAGCTCTTATTTTTGTAGGATTACTCCCGTGAATATTCCATGAAATAATCTTCATTTATGGGCTTTGGATCCTCGAGCCTTTGCCCCAAAGAGCAATACTGCTTGAGTGCCATCAACCACTCCTCACTCTGCTTCTTTCTGCCTTAAGGCAGCATTGCTAGGTTTCCCTCTTCCTACCGAACCATATCCCCATACATCCGCTCTAGGCTGGGGTTCCTTGGGATTCACTTGGCTTCTAGTAACCATCTTGGATAGGTCAGTCTTGGTCTTTGGGGTAACAATCGGCTTTCCGAGTTAAGCTGGTCTTTCCGACGGTGGATATGATTCCGTGCTCTTAGCTTCTTGATTAGTAGATTCTTTTTTCCCTGCTTTGGGGTTACAGCCGATCTTTGTGGTTCACCTCTTCCTCCTGAGTATCCTTGCTTGTATTATTAGTTTCATGCTCCTTCCTCTGATTTTTATCCTCTAAATCCTTCTCTTGAGTCTCCTCTACCTCAGATTCCACTTCTTGGCTATCCATCTAATCTCCCTTCAGATGATTTAATGCATCAAAACTGTTCTCCACTGGGATGTTGATCTCCTTGGAATTTCTTCCCATAAATTCCTTTGCAGTACATGGGACCACTTCCACCGAGCCTCCATAGGCCTCCCGTATTACCCAATCAAACTTACTTGCCCCAGGGCAAAGATCTATGGGGTTCTTTCCTTTGTGATTTGGCTCTGAGGCTTGCTGTATCATCTTAGGAGCAGGATGAGCTTGAGGGTTCCCATCAAAGGGACCAGCTCCCCTGTGAGAGGGTTTTGGGGCATAGGTATTTTTGGGAGGAGGGTTATAACATTGCCTCTTGCTTACAATAGGGCGAACAGGGTCTCTGATATTCAGATTTTGAGCTCCACGTCCTTGAGGCCCATGTTGGGTAGGAATGGAGATCTACGGGGGAGGGATATTATTCTGGGTTTGAGGAGCAGTATTTTGGAGTGGGGGCTGGTTCTTGGAAATGCAGTGGATACCCTGGTGCCCTACCTTCTCGCAAACACTACACTTAAAAGACATATTTTCATATTCAAAGACCTAAGTATGAAGACCAAACATAGACGACAATATAATGGATTTAGGGAGCTCTTTACTCAGGTTTGCCAACACACATATGCGAGCAGAAAGGAGTCTTGATTTGCTCAAGGTTACAGGATCAATAGCTATTAGTTCTCCAATCTCTGTAGCTATCCCAGCCAAGATTTGTTCATTCCAAAAAAGTAGAGGTAATCTCGACATCTTAACCCAAATAGGAGCCAAATCCAACACCTAAGTTTGGGGGTTGAAATCGGGGGACCAACGCTTCAGATACAAGCCCCTTTTCCCAAAAAACCAAGGACCTCCTTGGAGAGTCCTTTCCATGTCCTGTTCACATTGAAATGTCACCAAAAGAAAACTCTTGGGTAAAGCCTTAATCATCATACCGACCCTTGGCTGCCATTTTTGGACGGCCCATATCCTTATGACTTCCAAGTCCGGCCTCACCCCCATAAATTTAGCCACCAAAGATGTTCTGCCCTCCATAGCCACATGCTGAGCTAAGGTATCCGGGATGTGCAACCTACCATTGACAGCTTTTAGATTAAAACAAGAGTCGAATAATTTTTGCTTACCACGAAGAACATTAAGATATGAAGGTCTCCAGTTGCCAGGTTTCTCTTTGTCTCCTTCCTGGGTCTTCCTTTGATCCTGATGCATAGAGTCCTGGTCCCCCTCAGAGATATCTTCAATCGCATCCGCCCAACACCCTTGGACCGATTCCAATAGAACTTCCTTGTCCACATCCTCCGCTTGGGGGCCTGTTATCTCACCAGAGCCCCCACCTACCGCGTCTACTGATCTGCCCTCTGAAGCCCCACACCTAGGGTTTGTTGCCCCTAGACCTCCTGCTCCTCCTCCTTGTTGCTCCATCTATCACAACTTGCTACCTCCAAAATCTCTGAGACAAGAGTGTCATTGCCTTGTATTGTAAAAGGTATTTTCACCTTGAAAACCCTCATTGTAGCCCAAGGGACATTGGAAAATATTATATTACATCTTTTAATTTAATAAAATAGCACATTTTCTCTACCATATTTTGGAAATCACAATGGGAGCTCTAAACCCTACACCACACATAGGCAAACACATTTATTTTTAGGTTGTAGAATTTCTTTTCTCACCATGTAATCCTCTCACTTTTGCCTTATGTGTTTATTGACCTTTTATCAATCTTGCTCACTTTTTATGTTTTTATCTGTGTTTGTAGGTCTAAAAATTATCAAAACCTATCCAAATCAGGACCCATACATACTGGTCCCACATCAACATCATTTATCTAATATTATACCATGCATGGATGATTTATAGTTGAGATTGTCCCGATGAGGACAGTTTATAGTTCAAACCATCCCTACGAGGATGGTCTCTACTGAGATTTGAATTAGGACCAATTATGTTAGGTACCTGACTTCACACTATTGGAATATATTACATTATTTAGTAATTTCTAATGTACCATCATGGGTACATGTTTAAATTAGGAGCTTATCCTAGAGTATGATTTAAATATTTGATTAAAGCAATGCAATAAATGCACAAGTATCATTAGAATGTGCAATGATGTAAATGCGCATGTAGTCCATATGTACATGATTCCTAAGAATATAATAGTGAGGTGTCATAGGAATATGGAAGGTCAAGAGTCATGTATCACTATAAATAGGTCTTTTTAGAGTAAAAGAATAAGAGGCTTTTAGAGTGCATAGGTTAGAGTATTAGTAGATACAATGTAGAACATTTTGGCAAATATGGAGTGTTAGAGACCTCCATTATATAACATTGTACATTTTCCTGAGATTTCAGTAATGGCTATTGCATGAGTATTTTTTGAAGTTTCTTATCATATTTACATGCTTATTAGTTAGCCATTATCATAGTTATAACATTGCTTGATTATTTTATTACTTGTGGTTGCATTTCCTTTAAGTTTATATCATAAAAAACTAACAGTGGTATGAGAGCACTAGGTAGATCGATAGGAAATAGAAAGAGATTGAGAGTAGATAGAAAATATCATTTTTAGAATTTTTAAAATTGCTATTTGGCTAGACTCTTTCCATAGAGTTATAGAAAAACTCGTGAAGACTAGGACTCAACATTGATTCCACTAGATTGACAAATCAACTAGTGAAGATTCATTATCTCTAGATTTAGAGATTTCTCCATTACAATTTTTTCTAATACTTTATTGTAGAAAAAAAAAAGATTCAAAGAAAGTTAGGAAGCTTCCTACAAGATCTAGGAAGAATATCTTCTTTGGAATCAATCTAGTACCTGAAGCAACAAGTTGGAGATTGAATATTTGGAGGCCTAAGGAAAAATATCCCATTGCAATATTTGCAGATTGAAGACTCCAAGTTGGAGATTAAGAAGAGACTCAAGGAAAAGAGTCCTAAAGAAGATTGGAGATTGGATATCTCCATTGAAGATTGAAGACTTCAGATTGAATAAGAAGATCCAAAGGAGGTCTCATTGAAGAAATTCCATATTTGGAAGATTGAATATAGAGAAGGACTAGCAAAGGTCCTATTGTAGATTTTAGATAAGCTGCATAATTTGAAGGCCCATAAGAAGGCCTCAAAGGAAATAGAAGGAGAAGGATCAGAAAGCCTTATTGAAGGAGACTTGAAGAAGTCCATTGGAAAATATTTGAGAACTCAAGGAGAAGTTTCTGATAAAGAAAAATTTGGGACAATTGTTGTCATCGACAACAAGCCCAAAAGAAATAAATATTTGGCAAGAAGTTTGCCAAAATCTGGAAAGGATTTCCAAAGACCTCAAGAATTTCATATTCTTGAGAAGAAGGCCAATAAATAGGCCAAGATTGAAGTATAATTTAAACAAGGGAAAGAAGCTAGAAGAAACCACCAAACCTAAGAGGTTTGAATATTACTTTTGAAGGATTTGAAGGCTTACTTGAAGAAGGAGGTTTGTTGATTTTATAGTAGAAAAATAAAGGTTTCTTGAAGGAAAATCTTAGCTATGATTTGGAGGAGTTTCCTACCAAATTTGTGAGATTCAAGGACAACATTTCAAAGGAGAAATTGACTACTTTGCAATCTAAAAATTTTAGATTTGAGGACAGCAAGAAAGCAACAATTTGGGTAGCATTAATAGTTGCTAAATTTGAGATTTTTAGGGTATATCCTGAAGGAGAAGTGAAAGGTGTTGTAGGATATGTTACCAAGGAGTAGAAGACTCTTAGCACCACTTGGAATTAACCACCTTGCATGTTAGAATAAAAAAGGAGAAGCACATCTAAAGAACACTTATATAGTGCACACATTATTAGGTAAAGAAAGCAAGTGATTAGAGCGAGGAGGAGCATATAAAGATACTATGTAGAGCAACAAGGAGTCAAAGACTAGAGCGTATTGAGGAGTTATTGTAGTCAAAGACCATTAATACACAGAGATCGAGTTGATTGCAGGTTATCTGAGCATAGATACAGTGATAGTGCATGTAGATTTTTGGTGCCTAGAAGGTAATATTTATCCTCATAAACATTGCAAAGATCAAAGGAGAAATTAAGGCATATATTGAAGTTGAAATTAACCAAGTTTTATACTCTAGGGTTATTTAATAGTAGGAGTAATAAGGTGTTAAAAAATACCCTAGAAAGTATATTGATTGCCTTAAGAAATGAGTAGAAAATAGAAGCATTAAATAATTACTATTATTGCTTCAAATATTTGCAAATTATAAAATAAGGAGACTTACAAATTGAAGTGAAGTTTAATTTACAAATACATAGTTTTTCTAAATTTCTAAACTAGGGAGATATAAGGAATCCTACACCAAATTGAAATTATAGAAATTTAGAAACTACTTTATTCAAAGGGTGAAAGAAGCCAATTTTGAAATTGATTAAAAGTTGGAATATTATTTTTATTAGTCTCATATACAAATTGAAGGGACATAGAGAATCCAACTTAAATATCTTAAAAATATTGAGAGTCTTATCCATTGAAATTGCATCTTTAAGCTTTCTACAAGGGGAAATAAAACATAGATTTAAGGTGATAAGAGTTGAACATTATATTAAACTTAGGGAGACAAAAGGGATTCAACTCAAAGAAAAACCTATAAAGCTAAGTCTACTATCAAAAACTATATTCAAAATAGTTGGAAAAGAAACTCTCAAAATTGAAAAGATATACACAAAACACTAGGGAGTCATAAGGTAGTCCAAAATTGTTTTCACCATGACATCAAATAAGTTCATCCTTACAAAATCACAACTACTCAAAGGACCCAATTACTCTTCATGGAAAAATAAAGTGAGGGCAATATTGATAGTTGAAAAACTTTGGGATATTGTTAAAGGAACTAAAACCAAACCTACTACAGATGATAGTGAGATTCAAAATTTTGAAGAAAATGAAGCAAAAGCACTAATGATCATAACTTTTGCAATCACAGATGAAATACAACCATATATTAGTTTAGCAACAACATCTACAGATGCTTGGAAAACCTTAGCCAAGATTTTTGAAGGAAAGAATAAAGCCACTATTTTGAATCTTCAAACTCAATTGCATTCTCTAAAAGTTAATAGTGGTGAGAGTATAGAATTGTTTCTAAGGAAAGTAGCTGATATAAAAGAGAAATTATTAACCCTAGGAGAAAAATTTGAAGATAAGTTTCTTGTTCAAGTAATCCTAAGAGCACTTCTAGAAAACTACAAACATCTAGTCACATATTTATAAATTCTAAGTAAAGATACATCATTTGATGAATTAGTCAATATCCTAAGAGAATATAAAGTGGAAAATTTAATAAAACATGACATGGATAACAATGCCTTAGTCACAAAAGATAATCCACAAGGAAATTTTGCTTCATTCTCAAAGGGAAAAATCAAAGATGGAATAACAAATATTGTCAAGTATGTAGGAAGAAAGGGCATAGCACCAATTACTGTAGATTCAATCCTAGAAATCAAGCCAATGTTGGAAGCCAATCAAATAGGACATTCCAACCTAGAAAATATTAGAATCAATATAATTCTCATCAGCAACAATTTTAGTGTCCATACACTTCTCAAAATCAATACAATCATCCTCAACTGCAATATAGAGAAGGGAAACAAAAAGGACACTTAGTTCAGGAGATCCAAGAAATTCAAGAACTGGAAGAACCTACATATGAACATGAAATTAAAGCTCTCTAAAAAAAATAGTATTTTTTGAAGATACTAACTATTTAATTTATCTTGATACAAACATGAAACAAAATGAAGAAAGCAAAATAGAAGAGTTCAAATTCCAGAACCAAGATGAAGATCCATATTGAAGACTAAAGTCTTCAATACCCAAATAATGTAATTACAAGAGGGTGTTGGAATATATTACGTTATTTGGTACTTGTTAATGTACCATCACGGGTACATGTTAATATTAGGGTCTTATCTTAGATTAGGATTTAAGTATTTGCTTAAAGCAATGTAATAAATGCACAAGTATCATTAGAATGTGCAATGATGTAAATGTGCATGTAGTCCACATGTACATGAGTCCTAAGAATAGAATAGTGATGTGTCATAGGAATATGGAAGGTTGAGTCATGTCTAACTATAAATATGTCTTCTTAGAGTAGAAGAATGAGAGGATTTTGGAGTGTATAGGTTAGAGTAGTAGTAGATACAATGTATAGCATTTTTTCAAATATGGAGGATTAGAGACCTCCATTGCATAACATTGTACATTTTCGTGAGCTTTCATTAATGGATATTGCATGAGTATTTTATGAAGTTTCTTATCACATTTACATGCTTATTAGTTAGCCATTATCATAGTTATAACATTGCTTGCTTATTTCATTACTTGTGGTTGCATTTCCTTTAAGTTTATATCATCAAAAGCTAACACACACAAAAAAACACAATAGTTTTAGGTGAGTATAAGGTAAGATCCCTTACTTCCTGGTCATTTATCATAAATCATCACTAAGCACCTTCTTAAGCCACATCAAAAATCTTGGGGGTGTCCAAAGGTATCATTCCTTCCCCACCAATCATTTTTATCATTCAGTCCATTTTAATACTTTCATTACAAGTTTGATATTTTGTTAGCTAAAATTGATCTTTGCTAGCATAAATCACTTCAAATTGCTTCTAGTGTTTTGTTAGTTAGCTTTTGTTAACTTCCTTTTATCTCTTTTTGTGTCCAAAACCAAATTTTGACTTTTTTGTTATCTAGTTTTTGCACGAAACTCCATCAGATTAACCTTCTAAGGTAGAAAACCAAGCCTAGTAGAGAGGGAGACCAGAAGTCTCCCCCATACCAAAATATCCTTATAGGGATGATTTTTATTATGACTTGTCAAGACAGGGATGGTCTACTATGAACCGTCCCGAATGGGATGGTCTCTATCACAAAGCTAGTTTTGGGAAGCAGATCCAGTCATAGTTCTTGCCAACTTCCAGAAAGTGTTGGACCTTAGGTAGGTGCTCCCACATTCAAATTTAGGTATAATTTCATGAAAGCATACTTAATATAGGGCTTTTTATTTATTTGAAAATTTACTTTCTTTAAGCCCAGATAATGTCAAACAAAAGCTACCTTACCATATGTATGATCTCCTCTTACATTAAAAAGCGATCTTGGTGATCAAAAGGGTGGAAGTAGATTTTGAGGGAAACAAAATTTCATTCACTTTCTAGGATCTTAAATTTTATTGGATCTCCATAATCCATATTAAATAGGATATTTGACCCTCGTATGTTGTCTCCTCACACCTTAGGGTGATCTTGGAGATCAAAAGTGGGTCATTTCTTCTAGGTTAACAAATACCCTACCACACTTCATATTTAGAAGATGATTTGACCCTCATATGCTCTTTCCTTATGCCTTAGGGTGATCTTGGATATCAAAAGAGAGTCACTTCCTCTAGGTCAAGGAAAACCACACACACTTCACATCATATCACATTAAGAGAACCCTTATTCCGCGTATGCTCTTCCCTTGCGCTTCATGCAACCTTGGGAATAAAAAGTGGGTAAGTCACCTCAAATAAAACAACTTTATCCTTTTCTTGCTTTATTAAATTATCTTTCATTCCATGCATTTTTTTTTGCTTGATTAAGTTAGATTTCATTTTGTGTATTTTTTTTCTTTATTAGATTAGTTTTCATTTCATGCATTTCCTTTGCTCTCATAGAACACATTAGTGTAGGCTTTATTGTCAAGTCATTTAATTTTCAAGTCATTTGTTTTTACTTCATTTACTTTTCAAGTTATTTACTTTTAAGTAATTTTTTCCACATCATTTACTTTTCAAGTCATTTACTTTCAAGTCTTTTATTTTCACGTCATTTACTTTTCAAGTCATTTACTTTCAAGTCATTTGTTTTCACGTCATTTAATTTCAAGTCATTTGTTTTTACATCATTTAATTTTCAAGTCATTTGTTTTAACATCATTTACTTTCAAGTCATTTGTTTTCACGCCATTTACTTTTCAAGTCATTTACCTTTCAAGTCATTTACTTTCAAGTCATCTACTTTTCTATTTTGTGCATTATTGTTGTTAGAGTAGGCTTTCTTTTACTTGACTTGTTGTTTACTTTCATTAAAAAATAATTTTTTTCTTGTCTTGCAAATTTATTTTTGGTAGTTTACCTTACTTTCTTATACTTGCATTTTATTTTCCTTAGAATAGGTTTTCTTTACTATTTTTTAAATAGCCTTTCGTTAATCTAGTTTGCTTTATCATACTTACATTTTACCATCATTAGAATAGAATTTTCTTCTTGAAAGTAGCATAGGAATTTACCTTTCTATCTAAATAGCATAGATTTCTTTGCTTGTTTGATTAGCATAGGAATTTCTTGTTGTCATTTCTTATATTATCTTATCTTTTCAAAAAACATTTTGTTTGGTTATTCTAGGTTTTATTTCTTAGCTAGCGCAATCACATTTTCCTTTCCTAGTATAGGTTCATTTATTTTCATTTTATCTAAGCAAAGTACATTTCATTTCATAGATAGAATTGAATTTCCTTGCATCTTAGGTAGGAAAAATCATTCCTAGCTTAGAATTAGCTTCATTGCATTTAATTTAGGAAAAAATTGCATTTGCATTCTTAGGATAGTTCTTGTTTGTACATCATAGCTAGGAAAATCTAAAATAAAATCCAAAAAAAAAATCAAACACACAAGTTCACATCACACGTGCAAAACACGTTACAAACTAATTTGTGACATTGGACTTCTGTTAGCGTACTGTTCTGTTAGCGTAGCTATTCTACTTTGTTTGCATTATATTATTTAGCAAACTGTTGCAACCATGTAACAGCTCCGGTGTTCTATTCACATCATGACTCCTCCAACCCGTTTGGGGAAAGCACCCCTCACCCTGCCTGGTAACCTATCCACTATCCATCATACCTCCTATCCAAGTGATGTGGATGATTCTAGACCCTTGCATTATTACCAAGGTCTAATGCATAAGGCCACTAACACTACTTTACCCAATATCCCTAGTAAGGAGACCACTTCCTCCTCCTTGTATTGATCCCCACCATGTCTTCCACCTCTTCTTCCAATACTATCTCTTCCCCCTCTTCTCCCAACACCCCATTATTTAAATCGAATGGCCCATCTGACCTATGTCCCACAGCCTCACCACTCATCCTATCCTCCTCCTCCACCTTTCCTCTACTTATATTCTTATCCTCACTAGCTTGATCTGACCCACGTTGTCATTCCTATCAATCCTATTCAAGCCACTTCAACTCCATATTCAAATGAACTATGAGAAATCTTGGACCGAATCGCAACTCTTAAGCTATAGTTGAGTCACTATGGGGAATCTATCCCATCGCCACCTAACCAACCTTACAATCACCATCAACATCCTCCTCATCCACCTCACAACCAAACTCCCCTCTCTGAGCCATTTTCCAATGTATTCTAAAATTTGTATGACAAAAAAGTAATTTCCCTACCTAACATTAGGCCAAAGGACCCCAATAGGGTGAAACCCAAATGGTATAATGAACAACAATTTTGAATCTTCCATCATCAACGATATCACAACATTAATGATTGTTGATATTTTAAACACCTAGTACAAGATCTCCTTAATCGAGAGGACGTACAAGTTGACAATCCCCTTGCCCCCTCCAACCAACACCTTGGTATATTTTGAAATCCATTGCCATAACATGGGATGCAACAACCACATGATGACTCCTTGCAATCAACCCCTGCACCCCAAAAAAAGTAATAATGTAAATCACATCACTTCACACCAAGGTTTTGTTGGCATGATAGATACTATTACCAGAAATCAAGGATACCCAAATCAACCATATCATCAATGTGACCCCACAATGGCTCCATTCCACCCTCAATCTCTCCATACTCTCAATTTTATGTAACCATATTTCTTTACCCACCCTCCTTAAAAGTCTCTCACTCAACCTCTCACTCCTTCGCTGTAACCACTCCCATACACCTCTTATCAATGTCTACAATTGCATTCATGACTTTAAACTCACACCCCATCGCCCATCAACTCATCACTTCAATTGGACAATACTACCTATCAATTCTATCAAGAACATGATCAATCTCTAAACACTTATTCTTGGAATCTATGTATGTCTAAGAACCTTACCTAAGACTATCACAACACTCCTCTATTGGGGCCAAAAGCATAATTTCTCTTCTCAACTTATACTCCAATCCAATTCAACCTGGTATGATCCATGCCTATGTTTGTATGGTTACTCACACACTCACTTCATTTAGGTGGCACCTTAATACCACTTGCAAGTCAATCAAAGCATCACGAGGATACCTACAAATTGCTGGTCTGCTTGCCAAATCAAATGGTCTCAATAATATATCAACCACAAGTTTCAAAGATATTCATCCCTACCATCATTGGGCTATGTCACATTAATCATGATTTGAGATAATTTACATCTTCCACTCGAGTGTCATTACGACTTGCTTAAAGATGCCATCAACCACTGCCATCATCCATTTTCTCATCGACTCTACTCTAGCTACTCCTTCCTTACCTCTTCAACTCCCTTCTCATATATTTCTTTAGTAGGCTCTATGACATTGTTGTATGGTTACACATATGTGGCTACATACCTTTGACTAGTCATTTTCCTCCTCACTCATTTTCTTCAATTGTTTCCCCTTCCTCAACCTTCCTTTTCTCCTTATTTCTTGCCTCCTCTTCACCCTAATTTAATATTTGAGGGAGTTCACCCTATTTCAAACCACCTTTTGATCTGGGGGAGTTGACCCTCTTTCCAACCACTTTTTTGTCTAGGGGATTTCACCCTCTTTCAAACCACCTTTCAGTCTAGGGGAGTTGACCCTCTTTCCAACTACTTTTCTGTTTGGAGAAGTTGACACTTTTTCAACCCAATTTTCTGTCTATGAGAGTTGATTCTTGCTCTAAATTAAATTCTCTCCTTTCTCATTTATCCATCTCCATGTTATCAATAATTATAGCTCTTCTCTCATCATTATTTGCATTGTATTCATCTACTATATTCATACATAAATAAATTAATGCCTATAACGTGTTAATTTTATCACCTTTTGGATGTGTGACTATGTGTTCCCTAATCTTGATTGGCATAATTAATCAATAACATATAACAATTGTACTTATTGTGCCCATCTATGTGTCTCACACTTTGTCTATCTCACACCTCTTTGTCCATCATCTAAATATCTTGTTTTATCTCATGTCTTGTCCCTCACATTCCACATGATCATCTTTTATCTTTAGCATTTTGTTTTTCACATGCACTAGCCATCCCAATGTCATGATGTCTTGTTCAATCATCTTCTTAGGTTGCTTGGAAATAGGGTTGTTTTTGTTATTCAACCATACCTAGTGTTCCACTCACGCTTTATTAAAAATTTTCATGTTCTAATGAGATATTTGGCCTCCCTTGGCAAGCTCAAGTTCTTTTGGGTACCAAACACATCACACATTAATCAAATTTTGAGTTTAGGTAAGACGATGCCATGAGTATTCTTGCCATAAAGTGAATGTTTTCTCTCTCATACTATCATCACATAATCTAAACTTGAGGATCTAAAAAGCAAATTTCAAAACAAATAAAAAAAAGCGAAGAGCAAAAAGAGATCCAATGATTGATCCCCTCAGGTATTTTAGATGCCTCCATTGAGGCTATAGACGTTTAGTTGGTAGTGGAGCTATGTCGAAGGATTATGGGGCTAAACTCCATCAGGGCTATAGACACCTATCTGGTAGAGGAGTATGCCCTTCGAGTGGTGGCATGCATGTCACATTAATGACATTTGTTTGTATAAACCTCTAAACACTCATGGATGAGCTAGCTTATATTGGCTTGAGTCACAATTGGTTAGTCCAACCTTACTCAAGATGGAAAATGAACTTCACTGCACACACTTCAATCCATGATAGGCTTGATCTTATTTAGGATGGTCTAGGTTTCTATGGGATATTGATTGACCATTAGATGAGTTTGAGTGTCACAACTAGGGTGTTTGAGTTTCTTGAAATATTTTTAGGATCTAAAACCCTTAGGCATTTTGATTATAAGCGTCTTCCATCACCACCATTCACTGTACATATATCCTAAGTCTCCATTCATGTCATTACTAATTTATTATTATCCATCATTTATCTGGTTAGGTCATTTTACATTTTATGTCACATTGTCATTCATATCCTACGTTAGGTGTTCATTGTTGTTATCTTGTTTTATGTCGTGTTAATGTGTTATTAGGACTGTTAACTTGTCATTGATTAATTAAACCACTTTTGATTATGAAATGCATATGAAAGTGTTCAGAAAGTGATTAAATAAACACATATGAGGCTCAACCATGTAAACAAATACAAGAATCATCATTCATCATATCAACAAATCACATCCATCTCATCTAACATATCATATCTATCTAATCACATACATCTATTTATGATAAAAATCAAAATAACATTTACATATGCATCATATCATCTATCCATAACATCACATCATATCAACCATCTAGTAAGCATCATGTGTATAGCATGAAATAATAAAATATAGTACATCACATCTCCATATACATACATCATCCTCATATCATCAAAAAATGATACAAAAATCATGGCAAATTTACCACACCAAACATGGACTTAGTATTGTTGATCTCTTAGAGTATCTCCACTCCCCTCCTATCCATCATCTCTATAATTTGGTATTCTCCATTTCCCTTCTAACCATAACCTTTGTAGACACTAAAAATTGACCCACTTTTCATCAATTCACCCTCATACATCGACCCTCTAACCAACCAAGCCAAATTTACCTTTCAAAGACCTAAAATTGAGCATTTATTGCTTCAAAAAGTAAGGTCATATTTGAGCTAACTTTTCCCCTATCAAATCTTATCTAAATTTACCAAACCCACCACCATTGGATCAAGATCAAAAAGAGATTTTCAACGAGTATAGGTTTACCTCTATTTTGACATCATTTGGTCCTCCAAAATGCAAAAGAACCACACATGGGTCAAATCAATGATTGGTCATATGATCTTAGATTAGTCGTACGATCTTAGATCGATCGTATGATCTTAGGTCGGTTGTACGGTTTCCATTTCTCCCATACATTCATTAGATTTTTCTTGTCATTTCCACTTTGTTGTTGCATAGTGATCTTTGGTTAAACGATTCATTGTTGTATTTTGTTTCTTCACCCAACAACGCATCACTTAAGGGGAAGATATTACCCATAAATATTGTCTTGAACATGTTGAATATCCAAATACTCAATCTTGAAATCATGTTTGTCCAAGAACTTTGCATGAGACTATCACTAGCCCTCTCCTACTGAGGTAAAAAGTATATCTTCTCTTCTCAGCTTAAACTCTAACCTAATCCTCTTTGGTATGCTCCATGCCAATGTCTATATGGTTACTCATACACTTGCTTCATCGAGGTGGCAACTTAAGATCACTTACAATTCAATCTCAACAATCTGTCAAAGGTAAAGTTTCAAGGATATTCATCCCCTCCACAATTGGTGCATCTAACATTGTTCATGATTTAAGATAAACTTACATATCCTACCTCAACTATTGTTGTGGTATGCCAAAGACCATGGTCAACCATTATCATCCACTATCATCCATTATTAATCCACTCATTTTGTGTCACGTGTTTTTGCACTACATCGTGTCTACACACAACGTAGTACAAAAAGGGGTAAATGTAGACACCTAAAAAATGTCATATTTCCTCTTGTCTAAGGTTAACATTTAATTATTGCACAATTATTCCAAATATCTGTTAGAAAATATAATACATTATTTTGTTATATCATTGTATCATCTTGGGTACATTATTAGATTGAAAGTTTATATTAGGTTAAGTAGTTACTTGGAAAAGAAGCAATAAATGCAAGTGTTAAAATGTGCAATAATGTAAATGTGCATGTAGTCCACATGTACATGAGTCTTTAGAATATGAGTAACAAGTGTCCTTAGTTAGTTGTGCATATATACAAGTGTTTATCATGCATAATGGATATGTATCTTTATAATATAATATTGAAGAGCCACATACTAGTACATATATGTGACTCAACATTGTAATAAATATGGGAAGCATGCAATCTCCATAGCATGCACCAGTACAGTTCTCCACATATTGTATTAAGTTCCAATTTTTGTTATTTTATATTAATGGCTATTACATGAGTTATTTCAAATTATCTCATGCTATTTACTTGCTAAGTAGACTTCCATTAACATAGTTATAATATTTGAAGCTTATTTCATTACTTGTGGCTGGATTTCCTTTTGATTTATAACTTCAAAAGTCAATAGTGGTATCAGAGCACATGACAGATCAATAGAAAATTAAGAGAGCCATAATATAGAGGAATTAAGAAGATCTTCATTGAATATTTTAGGCCCAAGGAGAAGGCCTCGAGCTACTTGGAAGGAGAAGGCTAGGAAGCCTTATTGGAGGAGATTTTAGAAGAAGCTCCTGATAGTGAAGAACTTGGGACAATTATCACCATCCAAAAACAAGCCCAAGGAGGGAATATTTGGCAAGAATATTGTCAAATGTCTTTAGTGGAGATTTATAGCTATAATGCTCTAGTTACAAGGAGCAAAATAATTAGGATTGGGAGTTGCAAAATTATCAAAGTTGTGGCAGCAAATTAGTGAACTATTCCACCAAAAAGGACTCGCAAATACAAGGAAGTTATAAGGTGTGCAAAAGTGGTAATTTGTAGTATCATCAAATATAGTATCTTCATGCCAAGGAAGTAGGCATCATCAAAACAATAAAATTTGAAGCTTAAACCCAACGTGATTAGGAGTAGAAAGGAGTTTATATTATCCTTCTCAGTTAAGTATAGTTGGTTCTCCGAAGCCATTGGTGAAGGGAAAGAAAAAAGGTTTGTAACATGTTCCTCTAGGTAGTGCATGCGAAGGTGCATAGAATTAGTAAATGCACCTTCCGACACAACCTTTGTTTCCTGCCCATGCAACTACATGAATCTGTAACATAACAAGCAATCCATTCAACTCGTGTATCCAATGCGAAAGTAATCACAGGATATAATGCAACCTCAATAAGCATTATCTCATTCAATTTAGGTTCGTAGAAGGATACTCATTACCTAAAGCCACCTCATAGTCATGCTCAATATTCAATTGCATCGTTTGAGGAACAACTACTTTTGTCAAAGAAACATTGAAAGAACAAGGACAAAAAACAAACGTTCGAATAACCTACATTAGTTAGGGAAAAAGTGGTGAAAGAGTTGCACCACGTGGAAGAAGGCATTTCATACATTTTCCATGACATCAAGGATAACTCGAGCAAAGGATAATCCTTAGATTTCAGTCATATAACACTCTTGAAGAGGCATCAATCATAGGTTAGAGACATTGAAGGAATCTAACACCACTTATTATTTATCATTGGAATAAGGTAGAGTGGAAGAGTTTTTTATAGAAGCTTGATAATGCTAATACCATTTGGCACTATCCATAGGATACTATGTTTCAATCTAGAGAGACGCCCTCAAAGAGAAGTGCTTGTATAAAAGCGATGTCAACTAGAATCTAAAGGAGAGATCTTAAGATGCTTAAATAAGTGAAGCATGAAAAAATCGAGGAAGAATAACCAAGTACCTCATTGACTAAATAGAAGTACTTAGACCAGCTGGCACAATAGAAGTTAGAAGCTTGCAAACCAAACCAATTGACGTTGTAGAAGAATACATCCACTAGGAGATATAGAAGTTCAAAGGCCAATCGAAACAATATTTAAGAAGAGCCTAGTTACCACCTTGAATAGAAGTGTGAAGCTCAGGATATCAACATTGAAGGAGAGAACATTCATTGAGATGATTAGATAGCACGAAGACCAAGGAGTAAGCAAAAATAGAAGATAGCAGCAAGTTCGTTAGTGAAGAACATCGTTGACAAGAACACGAGTTGATTGTAGAATCAGTTGAATGCATAACACAGTGAATAACACATATTGTAAAGGTAATATTAAGCTTTATTACTTTTGCAAAGCATTAAGGAGTAATAAGGATATACATATTTTTGACATTAATTAAGGCGTCATAATCTAGGGATATTTAGTAGGAGTTATAAGAAACCCTAGAAATCACATTGATTACTTTGAGAAGGAGGAGTGAAATTAGAAGCATTAAAATCTTATTACTTCAAACATTTGCAAATTCTTAAAATCAAGGAGTTATAAGGTTAGTAAAACTTAATTTGCAAATACATGCTTATTCTAAATTTTTAACTAGGGAGATATAAGGAATCCTACTCAAAATTTAGAGTCATAGAAATTTAGAGTCTACATTCTACAAACAAAAACCAAAATTTAGAAGATTCATTTTTGGATCTCCTTTCAAACCCAAAGAAAAGCAAATATTTACATTTAGCACTTGAATTGAAGAATATGGATTATTGGTATATTGACTTAGGAGCAAGCAAACATATGACTGGAAACAAACACTGGTTTGACTCTCTACAAGAAAATTTTGAAAAACCAGTTGCCATTGCAGATAGGAAAACTTATGAAGTAAAAGGAATTGGAAATATTTTGATCAATCTAATGGATGGAAAAGGGATAATTAATAATGTACTATATGTTCCTAGAATAACCACCAATATTATTTCAGTTTCTCAACTCATGGATCAAAACATGATAGTAGAATTCAAAGTGATTAATGGTAGAAAACTATGCCATATTCTCAAACAAGGGAAAAAGATTGCTTCAGGTTCATATAAAACTGGTTTATTTATTTTGGACACTAATACACATTCAACATTCTCAGTTCAAACTTCAGATCTATGGCACAAATGCTTGGGTCATACTGGTATATCATCTATAAATGAAATGTGCAGATATCAAATGGTAGATGGAATACCAAACCTATCCTTGGAATCTACTATTTATCCATAATGTTTAGCAGGAAAACAACATAGAATTCCTTTTGAACTTTGACAACACAGAACTCAACAACCATTAGAATTGATATATACATATTTATGTGGACCAATGAACATCACCAGTATTAGTGTACATAAATATTTTTAATTATTTGTCGATGATCACACCAAGAAAATATGGGTGTACTTCATGAAGTATAAATCAGAGGCATTTAGTCATTTTAAACAATTCAAAATTCAAGTAGAAAAATAATCAGGAAAGACTATAAAAGCCCTTCATTCAGATAGAGGAGGTGAATTTGTATCTAAAGAATTTGATTATTTTTTAGAAGAGAATGGAATTAAAAGACAACTCACTACAACATATTCACCACAATAGAATGGAATTGTTGAAAGAAGAAATAGGTCAATAATGGAAATGGTGAGATGTATGTTAAAAGAAGCTCATCTTGATCATCAATACTGGGCAGAAGTAGTTCAGACAACAGTATACATACAAAATAGACTTCCCACTAGAATACTCAAACATGTTACACTAGAAGAAGCTTGGTCAAGACAAAAACCAAACATTGGAAAATTGAAGATTTTTTTGGATGCAAAGCTTATATGCATATCCCAAAACAAAAAAGGACAAAATTAGATGACAAAACTATGGCTGAAATATTTGTTGGGTATGATGATGAATCCACAGGGTACAAAATAATAGATCCAAGTACAAAGAAGGTATATATAAGCAGAGATGTGATTTTTGATGAAAACCTCAAGGTCAATAATGAGGAACAAGATAAGACTACAAAAGTCATATTAAACTTTCCAGAGGAAGAGTAAAAAAATATAGATACAGAGTCAGAATCCAATAATGAAGAAAGTGAACATGTAGAGTCATCCACCATTCCCCAAAGGAAGGATCCCATATGGTATAGAGATACTCTAAGAGGAGCAAACTTAGAACAAATGCCTGATCTTACTACCATGAGACCTCAAACTCGTAGTCAAACCAGAATGAATAGAGGACTACTAAGTACATCAGAAGAACCAACATCAACATCTCAAGCCTTAAATCAACCCCACTGGAAGGTAGCTATGGAATCTAAATATTCATCTCTACAAAAGAATAAAATATGGAATTTAGTAGAGTTACCTCCAGGTAAAAAGGTTGTGGGTTGCAAATGGATTTACAAAATCAAATACAAAGCAGATGGGACACTTGACAAGTACAAAGCTCGATTAGTAGCAAAAGGATATACTCAAACTGAGGGAATTGACTATGAAGAAACATTTGCACCAACTACTAGGATGACCACTATCAGAACAATATGTGTAGTAGCAGCTCATCAAGGTTGGAAACTTCATCAAATGGATGTAAAAAGTGCATTTCTCAATGGAGACCTAGAAGAAGAAGTCTACATGTCACAACCAGAAGGATTTGTTGTTAAGGGACAAGAACTAAAAGTTTACAAATTGAAAAAATCCTTGTATGGCCTAAAACAAGCACCTAGGGCATGGAACATAAATATTAACAATCATCTATTACAACATAACTTCAAACGAAGTACATCAGATCCTAGTCTATATACAAGGAAAACTGGAAATGATATACTAATCCTTATAGTATATGTTGATGATATAGTGATTACTGGAAGCTCAAAAAAACTAATTAGTGAGATTAAAAAGGATCTAGAGAAAGCCTTTGAGATGATAGATTTAGGATTGATGAACTATTGTCTTGGTCTAGAAATTCATCAAAAGGAAGATAATATCACTATTACTCAATCAAAATATGCAAATGCTCTACTGGAGAAGTATAAAATGAAGGAGTGTAAACCAAAGGACACACCCATGGAACAAGGGATTCAATTATCTAGAAATGATGGAACACCTTTAGTTTTAGCTACACAGTATAGGCAATTGATTGGAAGTCTTCTATACTTAACTAATACTCGACCTGACCTAGTATTTGTTGTAAATTATCTTTCAAGATTCATGCAAGAACCAAGAGAAGTCATTGGAAAGCCATAAAAGAATACTACAATATGTTAAGAAGACTACAAATTATGGACTAACTTATATGAAGAATGTTAAAGATTTTTGTCTACAGGGTTATTCAGATTTAGATTATGCCGGTTCTATTGATGATAGAAAATCTACTTCAGGATACATCTTCTATCTTGGATCAAGATCAATATCTTGGCATAGTAAGAAATAACAAACAATAGCACAATCATCCACTGAAGTAGAATACCATGCATCTAGAGATACAACTTGTGAAGCATTATGGTTACAATACATATTATCTGACATGGGAGTCAAATGAGCACCAACTCTAATACATTGTGATAATCAAGGAGTACTCAATCTAATCAAGAATCCAATTGTACATGAACGAACCAAGCATATTGAAGCACAATGTCATTTTATTCGAGATCATTTTCAGAATCATCATATCAGATTGAAATACGTTCCTACAGAAGAACAACTAGCTGATATATTTACAAAAGCTTTGGGTACAAATAAATTCTAGGTATTCAAAGAATATCTATGCAAATCAAGAGGAAGTCAACCCAAATAATGTAATACAAGGGGGTGTTAGAAAATATATTACATTATTTGGTTATATCATTGTATCACCTTGGGTACATTAGTAGATTGAGAGTTTATCTTAGGTTAAGTAGTTACTTGGGGAAGAAGCAATAAATGCACAAGTGTTAGAATGTGCAATAATGTAAATGTGCATGTAGTCCACATGTACATGAGTCTTTAGAATAGGAGTAACAAGTGTCCTTAGTTAGTTGTGCATGTATACAAGTGTCTATCATGCAAAATGTATATGTGTCTTTAGAATAGGATATTGAAGAGTCACATACTAGTATATATGTGACTCAACATTGTAATAAATGTGGGGAGCATGCAACCTCCATAACATGCACTAGTAAAGTTCTTCGCATATTATATCATGTTCCAATTTTTGTGAGTTAAAATTTAATGGCTATTGCATGAGTTATTTTGAAAGTATCTCATGCTATTTACTTGCTCATTAGACTTCCATTAACATAGTTATAACATTTGAAGCTTATTTCATTACTTGTGGCTAGATTTCCTTTCGATTTATAGATTCAAAACTCAATAATATCCAAATGTTTGACATGGAAACCTTAGAAACATTAAATCAACTCATTTTAGCCCCTTTTCCCATCAAGCCCCATCCTACACCTAGCCCATGGTCACCATGTGACTATCTGTGCACATTACCTAGTCTACCATTTAACTCTAGCCTAGGTCCACCTCACAATAGCTTAGCATACCCCCTACTCTCCATATCCCCATGCACCCACATAACCCCCTATGCTCTTTAATGCATATGGATGGGGTGAATATTATCCCCACCCAAGAACATTAATGTAGAATGGTGCACACATGCCCCTTGGATGGGGTGAGGACTCTCCCCACCCAAGAATATTAATGAGGTATGATGCACACATGCCCCTTTGACCATACAAGTGGGAAAACATAGATTTTTCCTCCCCTCACCCCAACCTTTTGGATGCCATGTCACATCCACCTCATCTCCATCTCACTACCTCTTAACCCTTTGGAAATTCTATAAATAGGGTCCCATTTCTTTCATTCGTAAGGAGTGTGCAATTACTATAGGTAAAATCTACCAAAAATAAGTTTGAACTTACTTATGTGCACTTGGTGAGGATTCAACCTGCTTGCGTATCAGCCATGGACAACATTATATGCCTCTACTTGCATGTATTTATTTTTGAACTGCTCACAAGTGGAAACTCCAATAGATGCTAGATTTAGACTAGACACCTCTGACAACCTACAAAGGCCCCCTTCAATTCTCATTTCATTATGGATAGTACAAACAAGATTGTCTATAGAGGGATGACTTACAGTCAAAAATATCCCCACAGGAACGATTCTTGCTAGGAACCAAACACGGTTAGCTCTTTCATAGTAGATCCTCCATAGAGGTGATCAAGGTAAAATATATTGTTCTTTTGTCTCATTTTGAGCTTTGTTTACTGCTTTATTGCAAGTTCTCTTTATTTTCTGCCTCTCATATAAAATTGGGTCCAACTTAGGTGGACCCAAGAGGTACTATTAACATTTGTTTATGTCGTGCAGGTGCAGAGGCTTGACTCAACTTAGGTGGTCATCAAGCATAAAAACCACCTCCTTTTGAGGTGGTTGAGAAGATAAGAGTGCCATTATTTTTATTGTAAAAGGAATTTTCACCTTACCCTCATTGTAGCCCAAGGGGCATTGGAAAATATTGTATTACAACATATTTTAAATTAATAAAAGGCACGTTTTCTCTACCACATTTTGACGATCATGATGGGACCTCTAAACCCTACACAACACATAGGAAAACAAGTTTTATTTTAGGTTGTAGAATTTCTATTCTCACCATGTAATCCTCTCACTTTAAAAAAAGAGGCATATAAACATACCCCGTGGCTAACGCCATCAGCCAAAAAACCATCCCCATAAAAACAAAGCGAGAACCCAAGAAAACAATTTACAACTAATCAACATTGCCTTATAGAACTGATGGACAATATAACTAATTGATTACATAATTATGAGGCTCCATTATATGGGTTTAGCCACCCCTAGGATTGATTCCCACCCAAAAATAGCATCAAGAGACTTTGGCACTAAGTCCCTTCCCTATCCAAAAGTGTTGGGAACATCCTCCTGGCCATAAAAAAATGGCTCTTGACTCGCAACAATCATCAAAAACTTGTAATCCTCTCACTTTTTCCTTGTGTTTTTATTGACCTTTTATCAATCTTGCTCACTTTTTGTGTTTTTGTCTGTGTTCACAAGTCTCAAAATCGTCAAAACCCATCCAAATCAGGACCCATCCAAACTAGTCCCATGTCAACATCATCTATCCAAGATTGTCCCTACATGGATGATTTATTTTTGAGATCATTCGTATGAGGATAGTTTACAGTTCAGACTATCCCTGCAAGTATGATATCTATTGCACTTTTAATCGGGGCCCATTCTATCAGATACCTAACTTCACACAACAAAACAAAGTAGTTTCAAGTGAGTATAATGTAAGATCCCTTACTTCCCAGTAATTTGTCATCAATCATTACTAAGTGCCTTCTTAGGCCACATCAACAATCTTGGGGGTGTCCAAAGGTATAATTTCTTCCCCTCCAATCATTTTTATCATTCGGTCCATTTTAATGCTTTCATTGCAAGTTTGATATTTTGTTAGTTAAATTTAATCTTTGCTGGCATAAATTGCTTCAAATAGCTTTAAATATTTTGTTAGTTAGCTTTTTTTTTTCCTTTTATTTTATCTCTTTTTGAGTCCAAGACCAAATTTTGACTTTTTTGTTCTTTGGTTTTTTTAGGAAACTCCACCAGACTGACCTTCTAAGGTAGAGAACCAAACCTAGTTGAGAGGGAGGCTAAAAGTCTCCCCCAGTCTAAACTATCCATAAAAGGATAGTTTTTGTTGTGGACCGTCCAAACACGGATGGTCTCTATCACAAATCTAATTTCGAGAAGCAAAGCCTATGCCATAGTTCCTACCAACTTCTAAAAAGCATTGGATATTAGGCAGGTGCTCTTGCATTCAACTTTACGTCTAACTTCATGAAAGCACACTTAATCTAGGGCTTTTGCTTGTTTGTGAATTTACTTTCTTTAAGCTAGATAACATCAAATTAAAGCTACCTTACCATTTATATGCTCTCCTATCACACTAAAAATTGATCTTGAGGATCAAAAGTGTGGAAGTGGCTTTTGAGGACAATGAACTTTCATTTGCTTTCTATGACCTTAAATTATATTGGATCTCCATAATCCACATAAAATGGGAGACTTGACCCTTGTATTCTCTCTCCTTGCACCTTAGGGTGATCTTAGAGATCAAAAGTAGGTCATTTCTTCTAGGATAATTAAGTCTCCACCACACTTCACATTAAGAAGAGGATTTGACCTTCGTATGCTCTCTCCTTGTGCCTTAGGATGATATTGGATATCAAAAGAGAGCCACTTCCTCTAGGTCAAGGAACACCACATATACTTCACATCATATCACATTAAGAGGACCCTTATCCCATGTATGCTCTTCTCTTGCATTTTGTGCAACCTTGGGAATCAAAAGTGGGCAAATCAACTCAAGTCAAAGAACTTCATTCTTTTCGTGGTGTATTAGATTAGCTTTAATTCCATGATTTTTTTTTGTTTTATTAACTTAGATTTCATTTTGTGTATTTTTCTTTACTAGATTAAATTTCATTTCATGCATTTTCTTTGCTTTCATAGAATACATTAGTGTAGGTTTTGTTTTCAAGTCATTTACTTTTCAAGTCAATTCATTTCAAGTCATTTTTTTTCATATTATTTAATTTTCACGTCATTTTTTTTTCAAGTCATTTACTTTCAAGTCATTTACTTTTCAAGTCATTTGTTTTCACATCATTTGCTTTTCAAGTCATTTAATTTCAATTCATTTGCTTTCAAGTCATTTTTTTTCAAGTCATTGACCTTTCAAGTCATTTAATTTCAAAGCATTTACTTTTAAGTCATTTAATTTTTTGTTTTATGCATTGTTGTTGTTAGAGTAGTTTTTTGTTTACTTGCATTGTTGAAATATAATTTGTTTATTAAATGACAACAAATGAACCTATACTAGGAAAGGAAAATGTGATTGCCCTAGCTAAGAAAACAAACCTAGACTAACAAAAAAAATACTTTTTGAAAATATAAGCTAATGTTTTCATGTCTTGCAAATTTCATTTTTTTAGTTTACCTTACTATCTTATACTTGCATTTTATTTTCCTTAGAATAGTTTTCCTTTACTATTTTTCAAATAGCATTTCGTTAATATAGTTTGCTTTATCATACTTGCATTTTACTATCATTAGAATATAATTTCCTTCTTGCAAGTAGCATAGGAATTTACTTTTTTGTCCAAATAGTATAAATTTATTTGCTTGTTTGATTAGCATAGAAATTTGTTGTTTCTTAGATTAGCTTATCTTTTCAAAAAGCATTTTTTTTGGTTAGTCTAGGTTTGTTTTCTTAGCTAGGGCAATCACATTTTCTTTTCCTAGTATAGGTTCATTTATTGTCATTTAATAAACAAATTATATTTTATTTCATAGATAGAATTGTATTTCCTTGCATCTTTGGTAAGAAAAACCATTCCTAGCTTATAATTTGCTTCATTACATTTAGTTTAAGAAAAATTGCATTTGTATTCTTAGGATAGTTCTTATTTTTACATCATAGTTAGGCATATCTAAAAGAAAATCTAAAAAACAATCAATCAAACACACAAGTTCACATCACACTTGCACAACACGTTACAAACCAATCAATGACATTGGACTTCATACCTACCATTGATTATCCCTTTAGACACCATAGTTAGTACACATAGTTTCCTAGACTTCATCATTGGGAAGTTAACTACCCTTGAGATTAGCTTGGGATAGTATGAGGTTAGACGCCCTGACTCACAGGTCTAAATAATTAGTGAGTGTGTAGTTTTCATTTTTGATCGAGCCCATCCAAGGGTGAAGTAGAAGTTGACTAGACCGACATAAATTTTAGACAAAATCACCTCTTACATCCCCTAAAAAGGATATTAGAGGTATTTTTACCTTTTAGATACCTTGAGACACCCATGCCTTAGGAAGCCCTTGGTCGTTAATGCTTAACTTCTCTCCATGTACTATTAGGTATATCGGGGAACATGCATAGATACACCTTTAGATCTCCCATATCCAAATTTTGTAGATTTTAGGGGTAGGTAACACCAAATATCTCTCACACACAAAACATCAAAGTAAAAATAAAAATCAAAGCTTAAGCAACATGAAACATCAAAACAAATCTCAATCACATAAAAAACCTTAATTTTAATTGTTTGTTGTATGCTTATCTCTTTTTTTAGTTAGAATCTTATTAAAAAATAATAAAAACACTCACAAAAAAAGAAAAGACCAAAAAACACAACAAACCCCATCCTCTTTTCTTCTATTCCTATCATCATATTCCTTGTAAATCATCTCTAAAAAATGTTGTTCAGGTAGGGATGATTTCAAAGATCGTCCAGGCAAGGACAACTTGATTTAGAGGCTATCCAAACAGGGATAATTCTTGCCAGATCCAAGATACAACATCTGCTTCCTACACCATCTACTTTTCCACTTCCTATGTTGTCTCTAACCGCTTATGGTCATAACCATAAGTTAAGCTAGATCATAGGAGCACCACTCCATGGACCACTTTGAGATGATCCTTCACCCTTCAATGATTCCTTTGATCCATTTAGGGAAAGCACCCCTCACCTTGTCTAGTAACCTATCCACTATTCATCATACCTCCTACTCAAGTGACATGGGTCATTCTAGACCCTCATATTATAACCAAGGAATAATACATTAGACCACTCACACTACTCTACCTAATATCCCTAATGAGGGGACCACTTTTTCCTCCTCCCTTTGATTTGCACAATGTCTTCTACCTCTTCTTCCAACACCATCTCTTCCCCCTCTTCTCCTAACACTCCATTCATCAACCCGAATGGCCCATGAAACCTATGTCCCATAGCCTCACCACTCATCCTATCCTCCTCCTCCATATTTTCTCTACTCATATTCTTATCCTCACCAACTTGATCTAATCCATGTTGCCATCCTTATCAATCTTATCCAGGCCACTTCAAGTCAACCTTCAAATGAATTACAACAAATCCTAGATTGAATCATAATTATTGATCTATAGTCGAGTCTCTATAGGGAATCTACACCACTGCCACCTAACCAACCTTCTAATTTCCATAAATATCCTCTTCATACACCTCGTAGTTGGACTCCCCTTTTTGAGCTATTATCCAACATATTCCAAAATTTGTATGATGCAAAAGTAATTTTCTTTCCTATCATTAGGCCAGACGACCTAAATAAAGTGAAACCCAAATGGTATAATGAACATCGCTTTAATATCTACCATCGTCAATGAGGTCATGATATTAATGACTATCGATGTTTCAAACACTTGGTATAATATTTTCTTAATCAAGAGGATGTACAAGTTGACAATACCTTGCCCCCTCCAACCAACACCTTGTTATATTTAGAAATCCATTGCCACAATATGGGATGCAACAACCATAGGCATAAGCCTTGACATCTGTACCTGCACCTCAAAAAATTTAATAATGTAAATTATATCCCTTCACACCAAGGTTTTGTTAGCATGATCAATATTGTTACCAGAAATCAAGGATACCCAAGTCGACCACCTCAACACCCACAATGGATCCATGTCCTCCTTAATCTCTCCCTCCTCTCCATTCTAGTCAATTGTTTTTCTTCACTCACCCTCCTTCATAGAATCTCACTCAACCTCTTGCTCCTCTGTTGTAGCCACTACCGTCCACCTCTTATCAATGGCTACCCTTGCATTCACGAGTTCAAGCTCACACCCCATCACCCATCAACTCATTTCTTGAGCTAGACAACATTATCTATCAATGCTATCAAGAAAATGATCAATCTCTAAACACTCATTCTTGAAATATATGTTTGTCCAAGAACCTTGCCTAAGACTATCACTAACTCTCCTCTGCTAGGACCAAAAGCAAAACTTCTCTTCTTAACTTAAACTCCAATTCAATCCAACTTGGTACACTCCATGCCTATGTTTGTATGGTTACTTACACACTTGCTTCATTGAGGTGGTACCTTAAGACCACTTACAAGTCAATCAAAGCGTCATGAGAATACCTACTTATGGTTTGTCAGCTTACCAAATCAAAGGATCTCAACAATCCATCAATGGAAAGGTTCAAAAATACTCATCCCTTCTATAATTGGGTTATCTCACATTGATCATGATTTGAGAAAATTTTACGTCTCCTCCTTGAGTGTCATTGTGACCCGCTTAAAGCCTCCATCAACCACTGTCACCATCAATTTTCTCACTGAATCTACTCTAGATACTCCTTCTTCCTCACATCTTCAACCCCCTTATCATATATTTATTTAGAAGGCTATATGCCATTGTTGTATGGTTATGCATATGTGGCTACATACCTTTGACTAATACTCTTCCTCCTCACTCCTTTTTACCAATTGTTTCCCCTCCCTCAACCGTCTTTTTCTCCTCATTTCTTGCATCCTGTTCACCCTAATTCTATGTTTGGGGGAGTTCATCCTCTTTCAAACCACCTCTTGATATCGGGGAATTGACCCTCTTTCCAACCACTTTTTTGTTTGGGGGAGTTCACCTTCTTTAAAATTGCCTTCTGGTCTAGAGGAGTTGACCCTCTTTCCAACCATTTTTTTTTCTAGGGATGTTAATCATTCAAAATCTTATCTCATCGTTCTTTGCATTGCATTCATATATATATAAATAAACTAAGGCCTATGATGTGTTAATTTTATCACCTTTTGGATGTGTGACTATGCATTCCCTAGTATTGATTGGCATAATTAATCAATGGCATATAATGGTTGTACTTATTGTGCCCATTTGTGTATCTCACGCTTTGCCTCATGCATCTTTTTCCATCGTCTAAATGTTTTATTTTATCTCAATGTATTATTTCATCTCATGTCTTATCCCTCACATTTCATGTGATCATATTTTATCTTTAGCATTTTGTCTATCACATGCACTAGCCATCCCCAATGTCATGATGTCTTGTTCAATCATATTCTTAGAGTGCTTGGAAATAGAGGTTGTTTATGTTATTCAACCATACCCAGTGTTCCCCTCATGCTTTATTAAAAGTCATCTAGATCAAGTTCTTTCTGGGACCAAACACATATCACACATTAATAAAATTTTGAGTTTAGGGAAGATGATGCCATGAGTAGTCTTACCCTAAAAAAAATATTTCCTCTCATCCTATAATTCACATAATCCAAACATGAGGATCCAAAAAGCAAGTTGCAAAATAAACAAAAAAGAGTAAAGAGCAAAAAGAGATCTAAATTTTGGTCACCCAAGGTATTCTAAATGCCTCCATCATGGCTATAGATGTCTGGATGGTAGTGGAGCTACATTGAAAGATTATGGGGCTAACCTCCATCGAGGTTATAGATGCCTGTATAGTAATGAAATATACCCTTTGAGTAGTTATATGTCTATCACATTAGTGAGCTTCATTTGTAGAGACCTCTAAATGCTCATGGATGACCTAACTTATATTGGATTAAGTCATAATTGGTTAGTCCAACCTTACTTGAGATGGAAAATGAACTTCACCGCACACACTTTAGTCCATGATAGTCTTGATCTTATTAAGGATGGTCTAGGTTTCTATGGGATATTGATTGACCATTAGATGAGCTTGAGTGTCATAACTAGGGTGTTTGAGTTTCTTGAAATACTTCTAGGATTTAAAACCCTAAGGTATTTCAATGACAAGCACGTTGAATCACCACCATTTATTGTACATATATCCTAAGTCTCCATTCATGTCATTAATCATTTGTCATTATCCATAATTTATGTAGTTAGGGAATTTTCCATTATATGCCACATTGTCATTCATATCCTATGTTTGGTGTTCATTTTTGTTATCTTGTTTTATGTTGTGTTAATGTGTTAATAGAACTGTTAACTTATCATTGAGTAATTAAACCACTTTTGATTATGAAATGCATATGCAAGTGTCTATAAAGTGATTAAATAAAAACATATGAGGCTCAACCATGTAAACAAATACAAGAATCATAATTCATAATATCAACATATCACATCCATCTAACATATCATATCTCTCTTATCACATACATCCATTAATCATAAAAATCAAAATAACCTAGAAATATGCATCACATCATCTATTTATAACATCACATCATGTCAACCATTGAATAAAAATCATGTGTATAGCATGAAAGAATAAAAAACAATACATCACATCTCCATATATATACATCATCCTCATCTCATCAAAAAATGATGTGAAAATTGTGGTCAATTTGCCACACCAAACATGGACTCAGTATTGCTAATCTCTTGGAGTCTCTCCACTCCCCTCCTATCCATTGTCTCGATCATCTGGTCCTCTCCACTTACCTCCTATCCATCATATTTGTAGACACTAAAAATTGACCCATTTTTCATCAATTTTTATCAATTCATCCTCATACATCGACCCTCTAACCAACCAAGCCAAATTTATCTTTCAAAGACCTAAAATTGAGCATTTATTGCTTCAAAAAGTAAGGTCATTTTTTAGCCAACTTTTTCCCTATCAAATCTTATCCAAATTTCTCAAAATCACCACCATTGGACTAGGATCAAAAGCTATTTTGATGAGTATAGTTTTACCTATATTTTGACATCATTTGGTCCTCTAAAATGCAAAAAAATGCACATAGGTCACATCGACGATCACTCATACGATCTTAGATTGGTCATACGGTCTCAGATCGATTGTATTGTTTCCATTTATCTCGTCCATTCATTAGATTTTTCTATCATTTCCACTTTGTTGTTGTGCAGTGATCTTCAATAAAGTGCTTCGTTGTTGTCTTTCATTTTTTCACGCATCAAATCACCACTTAAGGGGGAAGATATTACCTATCAATGTCATCTTGAACATGTTCAATATTCAAATAATCAATCTTCGAATCATGTTTTTCCAAGAACTTTGCCTAAGACTGTCTCTAGCCCTTTCCTACTAGGGCAAAAAGCATAACTTCTCTTCTCAATTTAAACTCTGACCCAATCCTATTTGGTACACTCTATGCCAATGTCTGTATGGTTACTCATACACTCGCTTCATTGAGTTGGTAACTTAAGACCACTTACAAATTGATAAGTCATCATGAGGATACCTACCTATGACTGGTCAACTTGCTAAATCAAATGATCTCAACAATCTATCAAAAGCAAAGTTTCAAGGATACTCATCCTTTTCACAATTGGGGCATCTAACATTGTTCATGATTTGAGACAATATTACATCTCCTCCCTCAACTGTTGTTGTGGCATGCTAAATGCCATGATCAATCATTATTATCCATTGATTTCCATTTTAAATCCACTCATTTTGCATCATATGTTTTTGCACTACATTGTGTCTACACACAATGTAATACAAAAAGGGGCAAATGTAGACACCTAAAAAATATTATATTTTCTCTTACCTAAGGTTAACATTTAATTATTGCACAATTTCTCTAAATATTCAAATATTTGACATGGTAAGCTTAGAAAAAATAAATCAGATCATTTTAACCCCTTTCCCCAATTAAGCCCCATCCTACACCTAGCCCATGATCACCATTTGACTATCCCACTCCCCCTAGCCTATGTGTACATTCCCCTAGTCTATCCTTTGACTCTAGTCTAGGTCCATCTCACATTAGCCTAGAATACCCCATACTCTCCATATCCCCATGCACCACACAACCCCCCATGCTATTTAATGCATATAAGTGGGGTGAGGAATCTCCCCGCCCAAGAGCATTAATGGAGCATGGTGCACACATGCCCCTTGGATGGGGTGAGGGCTCTTCCCACCCAAGAATACTAATGAGGCATGGTGCACACATACCCCTTTGAACATACAAGTTGGAAACCCATATTTTTCCTCCCCTCACCCAAGCCACTTGGCTGCCATGTCACATCCACCTCATCTCCACCTCACTACCTCCTCACCCTTGAGAAATTCTATAAATAGGGTCCCATTTCTTTCATTTGCAAGGAGTGTGAGATTACTATAGGGAAAATCTACCAAAATTTAGTTTGAACTTACTTGTGTGCACTTTGTAAGGATTCAACCTACTTGCATATCAACCATGGACAACATTATATGCCTCTACTTGCATGTATTATTTTGTGAATTGCTCGCATGTGGAAAATCCAACATATGCTAGATTTAGACCAGAGACATCTAACAACCTACAAAGGTCCCATTTGAATCTCATTTTATTCTAGATAGTAAATATGAGATCATTCACAAAGGGATGACTTACAGTCAAGACCATCCCCACAAGGACGGTTCTTGCCAAGAATCAGACACAGTCAACTCTTTCACAATAGATTGTCCATAGAGGTGAGCAAGGTAAAATTGACTATGTTTCTATCTCATTATGAGCTTTGTTTATTGCCTTATTGCAAGTTTATTTTTTACCTCTCATATAAACTTGGGCCCTACTTAGGTGGACCCAAGAGGTGTTATTAACATTTGCTTGTGTTGTATATGTGTAAAGGCTTGGCTCAACTTGGGTGGTCATCAAGCATAAAACCCACTCTCTTTTGAGGTGTTTGTGAATACAAGAGTGCCATTACATTGTATTTTAAAAGGGATTTTCACCTTGAAAACCCTCATTGTAGTCCAAGGGGCATTTGAAAATATTGTACTACAACATATTTTGAGTTAATAAAATGACACATTTTGTTTACTACAAATGTAATTGGGATTTTGGTATTGGTATAAATACTTCCCACCACTCCATCCATTATGTCAAATTTTTATGTTTTTTTTTTAAAGCAAAATTCTCCTTGCGGAGCTGCCTTGGTCTGAGAGACAACGAACAGGGGGTTCTACACCATCAGTCACCCGGGAGTCGCACCCGACCCTGCCTGCACCAACATTATCAATTGGATTTTGGATACCCAATTCAAATTTTTGGTAGGGTGGAGATTTGAACCTAGGAACTCCCTTGGAGGATTGCCCTCTCCTCTCCAATTCACCTACAACACCTGGGTAAATTTTTATGATTATTGTCTATGGATAATATAGTGATTATTCATGGTGTCTATGGGTGCCCACTATATATTTATCTCTTTTGTCATTTTTACAATTTTTGTATAAGATTTGAGTGGATGGATTATTTCTGTTCATTTTTGGAAATAGGTGTGAATTCCAACATGTACATAATGTATTTACCATAATACATAAGAAAGATAATATATTATTATTATCATAATGTATCATAAAAAAGAAGAGTCATATTAGCCCCAAAAATATAGGAAGAGATGGATTAGTAAAGGAGATAAAAATATGACAAAAAAAGGGAAAAAACATCTCTCAAAAAGGAGGAATTGGTTAAAATAGAACTTATATCCCTAATAATCATACATAATTCATTCATATGATCCTTACCTTTATTTATTTATAGCAATGGGAAGTTCATCAAATAAACGTAAAAAGTGCATTTCTTAATGGGGATCATCATAAGGAGAGATTTATATATAATACTTTGGTTTATATACTTTAAATTTCTTTGTATGGACCTAACTAGTCACCTAAAGCTTGATATGAGAATACTCACATGTTTCTTAAGTGTGAGTTTTCTCATAGTTAGGTGGATCATGATGTTTACATCAAGTATCAAGATGATGTGATATTAACTGTCATTCTTTATATCGATGATTCAATTATTACAATGAGTTATTTCTTTATGATTAAGGATTTGAAACTATATTTATCAGTTATTTTAGATATAATATTTTTATGCCCGCTTCATTATATTTGGTAGGGATTAATATATTAGATCTGCATATAATGTTTTATTTTATATCCTATTCAATATTGATCGATAAATAATGTTTCATTTTATTTGTAGGCCATCTACCTTTTAAATATTTGTTAGTAGATAGATAGTTGGATAGGATTTCTGACATGGTTAATTAGTATGATTCTATCTGAAGTATCCTCCCTTAGGTGGTGACATCATTTTTTCATTACCAAATATTTCTCTTGTTTGTTTGTGGGTGCTCGCAATAGTTTGGTATTAGAGTGGTCAAACTGGTTTGGTAGAGAGTATCCTCTTCCCCTAGGCCAGTATAGATTATAAGGGGAATGAGAAATATCCATCAATAGGTCTTATCTAAGTTTTTACCTAGTTTGGATGAATTTTACCTCTATGTAGTGCTTATCTAGTAGTCTAAAGCATTTTTATATGTAAAAGTCATGTCCAAAAATATTGGTCAGTTTGGTCTACCTAGTCTATGCCTACCTCATCCAAGTCTTGTTGTATGCAATATGTTATAAGTTTCATCTTTTGTCTACTAGATTTATAGTCTCAGAATGCCTATCACTTGAGGCTTAAGTCTAAAATTGCACCAAATTCCTTCATTGGCGCACACGAGACATAAAATGATAAAGATTTTAATTGGCTATAGTTAGAAAAAATTGTTCATGGACATCAAATTGAGTAAAATTTAGTCTCATGTTGTTTCCATTCAACCAAATAATGTGTGGATAAAATTAGAAGATTTTCTAATTTTAGAAATACATATCGATCTATATATTTTTATTCAACCTATTGAAAGTGCCAGACATCCACACTAGATAAGCTAACTACAACATTGGAGACATTAGTTGTGTATTTTATCACCATTGAAGTGAAGTCATTCAAGAATAATTGCTCAATCACACATCAACTTGAACTGATCAGCTACAACCCATAACTCACCTAGTAGAAGAACAACCATAGGGAGTTATTTGAGATCTTGTAGTTGATTTCAACTACTATCAAGGATCACAATCAATAGGAACATGAAAATGTAACAACATCATTGGGTTGGTTGAATATATGTTTTGGGGGATGTCTCTAGCTCATGTTAGTTGTCCAAATTCAATTAGCATGAATAGAATCTCAATGATTTTTTTTTTGATCTTGCAAAGGTTTTCACAACTGTCACATATTGGCTACCTTTTGCATGAGATAGACGCTGGGATGTTGGCCGATGTTACATAGGGACATGTGCATTCAAGCAGTTCAACACATCTATAGTCAATAAAATACATGAGGTATTTGCTAGCTAGTATCTAATTCCAGCCTGAGGTGATAGCAACTGGGAGCATTCTATGTATAAATTGCTTTCCACGTATAAAATCTAATTCATTGGCATGTAAACCTATTCAATGTGGTATTTTTGAAAATTGGAAATTGGAATAGGTGAACTGTTTTCCACTTAAGTGCTCACTAAAATAAAGAAGGAATATAGGTAGTTCAACATAAAATTCTATCGAAGCATAGCTAATCCCTTTTTGTTGTTTGTAGGAATAAATAAATTATCATGTGCAAACACTCACGCTTGGTGCCACCTTCAGTGTTCCTACTCACAAAGATAATTTTAACTCTAGCAAAAATTTAATTTTACCTATTACACATCATGAAGGGTTTAATATCTACTTGTTCCTGCACTAATGCGACATTGGCATATATCACCAATGACTATAACTTGTTCACATTGATGCTAGACATTATTTTTGCACATACTAAGATGCATAGTTGTTGTTTGCATTCATGTCAGGATGGTATTCGAGCACAACAATAAAGCCTATCAGTACTCATAGTGCACCATAATGTGGAAAACATGACAACAACACTCATTAAAGTCATTGGAAACTCACGCAAAAGAGAGAACATGATAAATGTAAAAGCTGATTTTTCAAGCTCATGTGGTGTCATAACATTGCGTACAAAGGATAAATTTAGATGATTGGTCAATGATTATCTATCTTGATCAACATTGAGTTGAATGTATTGTATTGGATTCAACCACAACTCAAATGTAGTCATGGTCTCAAACTCCATTGAGACATAGTCACAATACAACCTTGATCATGATGCCTCTTTGATATCATCCTAAGACGTCTTGATCTAGTCATCTCTCCTGAAGGCTGATTCTGCTCTTATCTGCTAGTTGCAACCTTCAACCAATCCAAGCCACCGAGTCAACCAAATAGGGTGGTTGTTAACTTTTAATAGCTACTTAACTCTATTTTGTTAAATACATTATTTCACAATATTTTTCTCACATGTTATATTTTATGTTTGACCATTACAGTATCAAATTTTTCTTTTATTAATAAAAAAAATTGTCCTTAGTTGTCCTCATAATTTACCAAGCACTAGAATTCTTATTTTGTCAAACTTGATTATTCCCCTTGGCTTAGCATAGTAGAAACATAGCTATAAACTTAGCGCTAGCATATAAACTAGCCAAAGTTACTTCATTAGTAACTTCCTTGGTTGACACCATTAGATAACACAAAGTCTAATCTTCTTTCTCCTCTAGTCATTCTCATGCAAAGTGTGAAGTCAAAATTTACAAAGGCTATAGGAATCCCAAGGTCCTCAATCGCTAGATCCTAGACATGGAGACCTGGTTTGCATATAGTTAGATATTGGACGATAATAAAGTTCATTTTGCCAAATTTAAACTCTCTGGCATGGCTAAGATTCTCATCATCAAACACCAAGGAATTGAAAATTCCATCACCACTTAGGATGAGTTAGTTATTGCCTTGAAAGCCACTTTATATATATCCACTTATGATGATGACGTACTTAACCAATGGATCTGTCTTAGATAATAAAAACACAAATATGTGTAGGACTATGTTCATCAGTTCAATCAACTATGCATCTTTCTCCATGTGTTCGATCCTACACCTTCCCTCATTGCTAAGTTTAAGAGTGGACTTATAGCACACTTGTATCAAGAGTTGAAATACAATTATTACACTAATATTGATGTTGTTTTTATTCAGGCATAGCTCATGGAGGAGAAGTTTACAACAAAATAAGGGGACTTAATACTCTTCCAGAGGTTCCAAGCCACCACCTCATCCATATCAATAGGCACCGAAGAGATCTTATACTTTCACTCCTTCTCCTACTCTTGCTTCTGCTCAATCCTCTACTTCTCATAAGCATACTTTTTATGCTTCTTCTTATTCTTCTCAGTCCAAGTTTCAAAAATATTATAATAATTATAAAAGGAAAGGGAATGATAGATATAAATGTAGACAATTACAAAAGTATAAGAAGACTTTGCTTGTACAATTTGATGAGGGAACAAGTAATAACCCCATCAAGACTACTGAAGAGGATCAATTTTATAAGGAGTTAAGGGGAAAACTCAATCATGTAACTTTTATGAATCATCACTCTACAATGGGAGATCATGATAGTTTGTTTGTCATGCATGCTCACTTACTTCATGATTTTGTAGTTGATTGTATCATCGACAATGGTTCACAAAATAACTTGATCACAAAGTCCATTGTCGATAGGCTTAAGCTCCCTACTATACCATATCCCCATATTTACTCTCTTGAATGGAAGTATAGTGATACCACTTATAAAATCATATACACATGCACCATTGCATTTGCTTTTGGTACCTAGTTCAAGTATAAGGTCACTTGTGATGTGATCCTGATGGACTTTTGTGGTTTGTTGCTTGGTAAACCTTATCAATATGATAAGCTTGCTTAATATGATGCTTATAAAAACACCTACACACTCCAATAGGATAATAAACACTATCTCATTGAATCCACCAAGCACACTTTAAATTTATTTCTTAGTTGTAGATAGGCCAAAAAATGATAAATCAGTCTCAAGCACTTGCACTCATTTTCATATGCCCAAAACATAAGCAATCATCAACACAAGTCCCTAAGCCCAATCAACCCACAATATTTTATACAATTTTGTAAAAATATGAATTTGTTTTTTAGGAGCCCACATCTTTGTCTCTAGAGAGGGCAATTAATCACAACATTGTTTTCATTCCAACAACACCTCTCTCTAATGCACTCATGTATAAACAATCACTTCCTTAGTATGATGAAATTGAAAATCAACTCCATGACCTATTAGCTAAGGGGTTTGTTGAGAAGCAACACACCCCCACTAAAAAAAAATGAAATTCCATCCTTTGAAAATATTTAGTTTTCATTTTGTCGCGGGGACCCTCTTGATGTTTTTCAGGTTTTAATTCCAAATTTTGCTTGCCTCCTTCTTCAAGTTTTGCATATATCAAAGTATCCAAGTAGGCTTGCATATGGCTTTGATTTCAATTTAGAATTCATTTTTTTAAATGTTAGAATCATTTATGAGTAAAGAATATCCTTCACTAATATGTAAAAATACAGAATACAGATGAATAAATTTATTGGAGTCAACCTACAATTTCTACAAAATTTGCAAAGTGGAAGTAACTTGAGAAAACATTGCGATTTCGTGACATATTCCATTTTTGAAAACATCGCGATTTCACGACATATTGTTGAGCAAGGTGCAGCAAAAGAATTGCAAAAGTATTGTCATTGTTGTCAACACAGACAGATTGATGCAGTTGATGCAGTTCAGAGGTCAGTCAGATCAAGTGCAGTGAATTTCAAGAAAAACAGAGGTGACCCAGATTCAAAAATTGGCAGAAAAAGACAAGGAAGAAAACTGTCGCGATATCGCGACAAAACAGGAGAGAGAAAATGCAAGGAAGATTGTCGCGATTTCGCGACATTGCCGAGGAGAGAGAAAATGCAAGGAAAATTGTCGCGATATCGCGACATGGCAGAGGAGAGAGAAAGTGAAAGGTAAACTGTCACGATTTCGCGACATGCTGGCAGAGAAGGAAGCAAGGTGAAAAGATGTCACGATTTCATGACATAAATGGAGGAAAGGAGCTAGCAACGAAAAGTGTCGCGATATCGCGACACGTCGGGTTTTCGTGACCCGAAGAGGAGAGAGAATGCTCAGCAACAAAGGTGTAGCGATTTCGCTACATGTTGAAATGAATGGAAACAAAGGTGTAGCGATTTCGCTGCATGATGGAAATACATGGCACAAAGGTGTAGCGATTTCGCTACAAATAGGAAGTGCAGAAAACAAAGGTGTAGCGATTTCGCTACAAGTGAAAAGGCACAAACAAGAAGATGTAGCGATTTCGCTGCATGACAAAATGTATAAAAACAAAGGTGTAGCGATTTCGCTACCATTCAAAGTTGCAAAAATTAAAGATGTAACAAGTCAAAAGCACAAGGCACAAAGTTGTAGCGATTTCGCTACTGCATGAAACAAAGAGTGTACGGAAGCAGTGAACGTCGCGATTTCGCGACATGTTCCATTTTCGCTGGAGTCTGCAAGGAGAGTTGTACGGAAGAGCAAAGTGTCACGATTTCGCGACATGTTCCATTTTCGTTGAAGTTTGCAAGGAGGATTGTACGGAAGCCAAAGTGTCACGATTTCGCGACATGTTCCATTTTCGCTTTGCAAGGATGAGTGTACGGAAGCAAAGCGTCACGATTTCGCGACAGCATCAAGGAGCAAACGTCACTTGACATGCTTAAGGATGACGTCAATGTTGAAAGTGTCGCGATATCGCGACAAGATGCAGGGAAAGCTTTCAAGAGCCAAAACGGTCACGATTTCACGACATGCTTAAGGATGACGTCAGCAAAAGTTCTAAGTGTCGCGATATCGCGACATGAACAGAGGGAAAGCTTTCAAAGCCAAAATGGTCATGATTTTACGACAGCAAGGGCATGAAGTGTACGACTTCAAAAAGTGTCGCGATATCACGACAGGTAACAGTCTGGCAGGTAAAACCCGTAGGAGCATGCAAGGTGACACGTGTCAGAAAAAGCAGACAAGAAAATCATGCAGCCAGTTACGTAAAAAGTAACTGATGTCTGATCAGCAGTTACAAATTGACAGGTGTCGATCATGCACTAGAACAGTTGTATATTCTTGATTGAAAAAGCATTCGAAGCATCACATATGAAGTATCGAAAAGCATTCGAAAAGACGTATTTGTAGAATTTGAAACGAATATGGAAGATCAGAAAAGCTTTAAAAGACGTATTGAATTAAAAATGAATGGATTAAAAGGGTTTCGAACAGAAGTGCATGGAACCGAACGATCGTATAGCATGGATTCAACAACCGTATTATAGGATTTCGAACAGTTGAAGTGCATGGAACCGAACAACCGTATTGCATGGATTCGAACAGTCAGAGTATGTGATTCGATTGCATGCAGGATTGAAAGGTTATAAAAGAATAGTCGTACAGAGAAGATGTTGCTGCTATTAGAGAGAAATTGCTATAAAAAGAGGGTTAGAAAAGAGTCAAGAGAAAAATTAGCAGAGCAGTGAGAGTGTGCAGAGTTGGGTTAATTGCAGACTAGTCAGGGTCGTGCATGAAGTGAAGACATTTTTATGTCATTTTAAATTGATCAGATTGCAGTCCAAGTTGGTGCTTGGTACTAGGGGTTGGTGCTCCATCTATTGCAGCAGAAAATTACAGGGGTTGGTGCTCCTTCCAGTTGATGCTGGTAAAGTATTTGTAAAATTGATATTTTGCAAAGACTGGATTTGGATTGGAGTCCAAGCAGTCATTTTTGAGGAGTAGCCAAATTGGTGAACCTCGGTATATTGAGTGTTGTGGTGTGCTCTCTTGTTCAAGTTGTTTTTCCAGTTTTCAAGTTCTCTTTATTTCATATTAAATGTTGTAGATATTAAAATTAATAGCTACACTGATTCACCCCCCCCTCTCAGTGTCATTGTGTGAACATCAATTGGTATCAGAGCAAGGTTCCTTGTTCAAGCTTAATCAGCTAAGGAGATCTTGGAAGAAACAATGGCAGGCGGTGAAGGATTCTCATCCAACAAAGCTCCCTTATTCGATGGAACAAATTACACTTTCTAGAAACTCAGGATGCAAACATATCTGAGTGCATTGGGATATGATATTTGGGATTATGTAGATAGTGGATACACAGCACCCACTACTCCTCCAACGGATACTGCTGAGAAGAAAAAATTTGAGAACAACTCCAAAGCTAAGAATGCCATAATGTGTGGGCTTGTTGACAGTGAACTGATAAGAGTCATGAGCTGTAAATCAGCAAAAGACATGTGGGATAAACTGAAAAGCATCCATGAAGGAGACAGCAAGATCAAGGAAGCAAAACTGCAAACTCATCGAGCACAGTTCAAAGCACTGCAAATGAATGAAGATGAGAACATAGAGGCTTATATGCTGAGAGTCAACGAAATCATTAATGCAATCAGAGGACTCGATGAAGAAATTGATGATGCAGTTGTTGTGAAAAAGGTTCTCAGAACACTGCACAAAAGATTTAACTCCAAAGTTTCTGCAATAGAAGAGGCAAAAGATCTGAACAACTTCAGCTTGGATGAGATGCATGGTTCTCTGACAGCATATGAAATGAGAATAGGACAAACCAAGTCTATAGACAGAGAAGCAGCTTTTAAAGCACACAAGAATATAAAAGCTGAACATGAATCTGAGGATGAAGAGACTCTGGATGAAATAGAAGCTAATTTTGTTCGAAAACTCACAAAAGGAAAAGGAAAATATAGAGGAAAGCTACCTTTCAAATGCTTCAATTGTGGAGGAGTCGGTCATTTTGCAGCCAAATGTCCAATGCATGAGAAAACTAAAAATGGTGAAGGCTCACACCAAGAAAAAGGTGACTGGAAGAAGAAACAAAATTTCAGAAAGAACAACCTCAAGAAGAAAAGCTTCATATCCAAGAATGTCAGTACTTCTGAAGAAAGCTCAGATGAGGATTCTGAAGAAGAAAAAGGTGAAGCTCTGTTCATGGCACTTGAAGAGGAAAGAACAGAAGAAAATCAGGAAGGTGATGAAAACTTTAAAGATGAGGCTGAAGTTTATCTGGAAGGAGAATTGGTTGCTGCACTTGAAGAGTTGAGTGTAGAAAGGAAAAAGAACAAAAAGTTTTCAAGAAAACTAGAAGATGCCACTGACATAATAAACAGTTTAAAAATACAGACAGAGGAATTCAAGAAAATGTCTGAAGTTCTTGATGAACAATTAACTGTAAAGACAGTTGAATGCAGCAAGCTAGAGGAAGACATTGTTAAGTTAAGAATGCAGCTAGAGGAAATGAATAGAAAATTGAACTATTTTCATAAGTTTGAAGAAAGCACTGTAAAGCTGGATAAAATGTTAAATAACCAAAGGCCTTCCGGCATCAAATTTGGTTTAGGCTTTGATGAAGGAGAATCATCAAAGGATTCAAAGAACTTGAATTTAGAACCCATAAAGAAAGAAGAAAAGATCAGGGTTGAACTAGAAAAAACAAATCATGCCAAAGAAAACAATAATGCCAGAATCAAGAAGAATACTGACAAAGATGGATTCACAAAAGTCATACATCCAAGAAAGAGAAGATTCATGGCTTCTACTTCAAACTGGCAAAGACCGGCACCCAGGTTTAATCACTCCTTTTCTGGTTATTGTTTTAAATGCAATGCTTATGGCCATAAGATTTCAGATTGCAGACATAATGTATCTCAAAGGAATTTCACCAGCAGAAATGTTTTTTCTCCTTTAATGAATTATGCAGTTGAATGTTATAATTGTCATAATTTTGGACATATTGCTAGAAACTGTAGAAGCACTTTTGCATCAAATAATTATCAGGGTAGAAAATCTCAACCAAGTGGGTTGAAACAAAACAAGAAATTTCCTGAAAAACAAGCACAAGCTAATGAAAGGACAAAGGCAAAACAAGTAGCCAAATCTGCTATCAAACCAGAATGGAAAGAAAAGGAATCTTTGATTGTTCAGACTGCCTTTAAAGCTCAGAACAAATCTGCACCTTGGATACTTGACAGTGGTTGCTCCAGTCACATGACAGGTGACAAGCAAAAATTTGAGAATTTGCAGAATTATGAAGGTGGTTCTGTGAAATTTGGAAATAATGATGGAGCAAAGATTGTTGGAAAGGGATCAGTCAAGATCATTGATGGCAATATAAAATCAAAAGAAGTCTTGTTTGTGATTGGTCTGAAGCATAACTTGTTGAGTGTAAGTCAAATCTGTGACAGAGGTCATGATGTAATCTTCAAGAAGGAGGGCTATGAAGTAAGAAAGACAAAAAATGGAAAGTTAATAGCCACTGGACTGAGAACTTCTAGAAATCTGTATACACTTTCAGAGACTTCAGAAGGAACTTGCTTGGTTGGTCAGGAAGAAGAAAACTGGTTGTGGCACAAGAGACTCGGTCACATAAGCTTTGATAATCTGGTAAAAATCAGCTCAAAAGGGGCAGTAAGAGACATACCAACTATTGGTAAACCTTCAAACAATATTTGTGAGTCATGCCAAAAGGGAAAACAAACCAGAGCCACTTTCAAAGCAAAAGAATATTTCACGAGCAAGCCATTAGAATTAATTCACACTGATTTATGTGGACCCATGAGAACTGAAAGCATAAATGGACACAAATATTTTATGCTGTGTATAGATGACTACTCAAGAATGACATGGGTACTATTTTTGAAACTTAAATCAAAGCCTTTGAGATGTTTAAAACCTTCAAAAATCTTGTTGAGAATCAATCGAGACAAAGAATTAAATGCCTAAGATCGGACGAGAGGAGGAGAGTTTATTTCGGAAGAATTTGCAGAATACTGTCAAAAATATGGGATAAGAAGACAAGTTTTCAGCGACTAGAACACCTCAAAGAATGGAGTTGTAGAAAGGAAGAATAGGACAAGTGCAGGAAATGGCACGGACAATGTCGGATGAGAACAAAATAGTCGATGATTTTGGAAAGAGGCAGTACATACTGCAGTTTACATTCAAAACAGGTGCATGCTAAGACCACATGAAAGCAAAACACCTTATGAGCTGTGGTTTGGCAGAAAGGCAACAACAAGACATTTCAAAGTATTTGGCAGCAAGTGCTACATCAAACGGACTGAAGATAATCTCGGTAAATTTGAAAATAGAGCTGATGAAGGTATCTTTCTTGGTTACTCAACAAAAAGCAAAGCCTACACATGTTACAACAAAAGGCTAAAGAAAATTGTTGAGAGTGCTGATGTGAAAGTTGATGAAGGTAGAGAACAAGAAATTACTTATCAAGAAAACTACCCCATCTATGAAGAAGTCATTGAAGGTGATGATGAAAAGGAAACGAGATAAGAATCAGAAAATTGATCCAGATGGTGTAAAAACTGAATCGAAGAAGAAGAAAACAGGAAATTTAAAACAGGCAAGCGCGAGAAAAATCATCCAAGTGAGCAGATTATTGGGGATCCCAAAGATGGTATTCGAGACAAGAAGAGCAAAGAGTGCGGAACTATTCTCTGTTATCTAGCATTGAACCTAAAAATGTTGCTGAAGCAAGCACTGATGAAAGTTGGTTGAAGGCAATTAATGAAGAACTAGATCAGATTGAGAAAAACAATACCTAGGAATTAGTACCTAGACCAACAAATAAAAACATAATTGGCACTAAATGGGTTTTTCGAAATAAATTAAATGAAGATGGACAGGTTGTCAGAAATAAGGCAAGATTGGTCTGTAAAGGCTATGCTCAGGTTGAAGGCATTGATTTTGAGGAAACTTTTGCACCGGTAGCAAGACTAGAGGCAATCAGAATGTTTCTGGCATTAGCAGTTCATAAAAACTTCAAAGTATATCAAATGGATGTAAAATCAGCATTTTTGAATGGAAAACTGGAAGAAGAGGTTTACATTGAACAACCAGATGGCTTCCAACTTGGTGAAAACCCAGATTTTGTTTGCAGGTTAAAGAAAGCATTATATGGTTTGAAACAGGCACCCAGAGCATGGTATGCAAGGCTGGATAATTATCTAATTAAACAAGGGTTCAAGAAAGGTTTGGTGGACAACAACTTATATGTCAAAACAGAGAAGGGCCATCTTATTGTTCTTGTTGTTTATGTAGATGATATAATATTTGGCAGCGAGATGGATGAATACTGCAAAGACATATCAACTAAAATGAAGAAAGAATTTGAGATGTCTATGATTGGTGAACTTTCTTATTTCCTAGGACTGCAGGTCAATCAAAATGAAAAAGGCATTTTTATTTCTCAAGTTAAATATGTAAAAGAAATGCTGAAAAAGTTCACAATGGAAGACAGTAAACCGGTTAGTACTCCCATGACAACAGGCTGCAAGTTGAGCAAGGATGATAAATCCCTAGATGTAGATCAAACAATGTACAGGTCTATGATTGGAAGCCTGCTGTATTTAATAGCCACTAGACCAGATATATTACAAGCAGTATGCATGGTTGCAAGATTTCAGGCCAGTCCCAAAGAAACTCATGTAACAGCTGTAAAGAGGATCTTCAGATATCTCAAGGGCACTATGGATTATGGGTTGTGGTACCCAAAAGGTAAAGATTTCACTTTGATTGCATATTCTGATGCAGATTGGGCAGGATGTATTGATGACAGAAAGAGCACAAGTGGAGGAGCATTTTATCTTGGAGACAGGCTGGTAGCATGGCACAACAAGAAACAAGAATCAGTATCTCTATCCACTGCAGAGGCAGAATACATTGCAGCAACAACATGCTGTACTCAGATATTATGGATGAGACAAACATTGAAAGATCTTGGTATTCATTTCAAAGAGCCAATTTCAATTAAATGTGATAACACTAGTGCTATCAACATATCCAAGAATCCAGTAATGCATTCAAGAACCAAACATATTGCAATCCGATATCATTTCTTGAAGGATAAAGTTGCAGAAGGAGAGGTTAAATTGGATTTTGTTCCAACTACAGAGCAAGTAGCTGATATATTCACAAAACCTTTGCCAAAGGAAGTATTTGAATACCTTCGGAAGAAGTTGGGAGTAGTCACACCACCCAAGCACTGACTAGCTATGGGAAACACATTCTCAGGGGGAGCATTCAAACTTTTTAAGTCTGAGAATGTTGTGCATAGACTTAGGGGGAGTCTGCAGCAGCCCTTTGGTATTATTGGCAAAGGGGGAGAAGAAATTAAGCAAGGTTGCGAGTGTGTTGCCAACAATTCCAAAGGGGGAGATTGTTGAGCAAGGTGCAGCAAAAGAATTGCAAAAGTATTGTCATTGTTGTCAACACGGATAGATTGATGCGATTGATGCAGTTCAGAGGTCAGTCAGATCAAGTGCAGTGAATTTCAAGAAAAACAGAGGTGACCCAGATTCAGAAATTGGCAGAAAAAGACAAGGAAGAAAACTGTCGCGATATCGCGACATGTTTTTGTCGCGATATCGCGACATGTTTTTTGTCGCGATATCGCGACAAAACAGAGGAGAGAGAAAATGCAAGGAAGATTGTCGCGATTTCGCGACATTGCCGAGGAGAGAGAAAATGCAAGGAAATTTGTCGCGATATCGCGACATGGCAGAGGAGAGAGAAAGTGAAAGGTAAACTGTCACGATTTCGCGACATGCTGGCAGAGAAGGAAGCAAGGTGAAAAGATGTCACGATTTCATGACATAAATGGAGGAAAGGAGCTAGCAACGAAAAGTGTCGCGATATCGTGACACGTCGGGTTTTCGCGACCCGAAGAGGAGAGAGAATGCTCAGCAACAAAGGTGTAGCGATTTCGCTACATGTTGAAATGAATGGAAACAAAGGTGTAGCGATTTCGCTGCATGATGGAAATACATGGCACAAAGGTGTAGCGATTTCGCTACAAATAGGAAGTGCAGAAAACAAAGGTGTAGCGATTTCGCTACAAGTGAAAAGGCACAAACAAGAAGATGTAGCGATTTCGTTGCATGACAAAATGTATAAAAACAAAGGTGTAGCGATTTCGCTACCATTCAAAGTTGCAAAAATTAAAGATGTAACAAGTCAAAAGCACAAGGCACAAAGTTGTAGCGATTTCGCTACTGCATGAAACAAAGAGTGTACGGAAGCAGTGAACGTCGCGATTTCGTGACATGTTCCATTTTCGCTGGAGTCTGCAAGGAGAGTTGTACGGAAGAGCAAAGTGTCACGATTTCGCGACATGTTCCATTTTCGCTGAAGTTTGCAAGGAGGATTGTACGGAAGCCCAAAGTGTCGCGATTTCGCGACATGTTCCATTTTGCTGAAGTTTGCAAGGAGATTGTACGGAAGCCCAAAGTGTCACGATTTCGCGACAAAGGAAAGAGCAAAGCCGATGCGACATGCTTAAGGATGACGTCAGCAAATGTTGAAAGTGTCGCGATATCGCGACAAGATGCAGGGAAAGCTTTCAAGAGCCAAAACGGTCACGATTTCATGACATGCTTAAGGATGACGTCAACAAAAGTTCTAAGTGTCGCGATATCGCGACATGAACAGAGGGAAAGCTTTCAAAGCCAAAATGGTCACGATTTCACGACAGCAAGGGCATGAAGTGTACGGCTTCAAAAAGTGTCGCGATATCGCGACAGGTAACAGTCTGGCAGGTAAAACCCGTAGGAGCATGCAAGGTGACACGTGTCGAAAAAGCATACAGGAAAATCATGCACGATTACGTAAAAAGTAACTGATGTCTGATCAGCGATTACAAATTGACAGTGTCGATCATGCATTAGAACAATTGTATATTCATGATTGAAAAGCATTCGATGTATCACATATACAGTTTCGAAAAAGCATTCGAAAAGCCGTATTTGAAGAAATTGAACAACCGAATATGAAATGGATCAGAAAAGCTTTGAAAAGACGTATTTGCAGATTAAAATAGAAGGATCAAATTAGGTTTCGAAGAAGAAGTGCATGGAACCGAACAATCATATAGCAAGGATTCAACGAACGTATTGAAGGGTTTCGAACGATCGAAGTGCATGGAACCGAACAGACGTATTGCATGGATTCGAACGATCAGAGTATGTGATTCGATTGCATGCGAGATTGAAAGGTTATAAAAGAATAGTCGTACAGAGAAGATGTTGTTGCTGTTAGAGAGAAATTGTTGTAAAAAGAGGGTTAGAAAAGAATCAAGAGAAAAATTAGCAGAGCAGTGAGAGTGTGCAGAGTTGGGTTAATTGCGGACTAGTCGGGTCGTGCATGAAGTGAAGACATTCTTATGTCATTCTAAATTGATCAGAATTGCAGTCCAAGTTGGTGCTTGGTACTAGGGGTTGGTGCTCCATCTGTTGCAGCAGAAAATTACAGGGGTTGGTGCTCCTTCCAGTTGATGCTGGTAAAGTATTTGTAAAATTGATATTTTGCAAAGACTGGATTTGGATTGGAGTCCAAGCAGTCATTTTTGAGGAGTAGCCAAATTGGTGAACCTCGGTATATTGAGTGTTGTGGTGTGCTCTCTTGTTCAAGTTGTTTTTCCAGTTTTCAAGTTCTCTTTATTTCATATTAAATGTTGTAGATATTAAAATTAATAGCTACACTGATTCACCCCCCCCTCTCAGTGTCATTGTGTGAACTTCACATATTCCATTTTCGAAAATGCGTCATGATTTCGTGACGTGTTTTGGTAGAAGGAGCCAAGTGATGAAAACGTCGCGATTTCGCGACATGTTTTGGTAGAAGGAGCCAAGTGATGAAAACGTCGCGATTTCGTGACGTGTTTTGGTAGAAGGAGCCAAGTGATGAAAACGTCGCGATTTCACGACGTGTTTTGGTAGAAGGAGCCAAGTGATGAAAATGTCACGATTTCGCGACGTGTTTTGGTAGAAGGAGCCAAGTGATGAAAACGTCACGATTTCACGACGTGTTTTGGTAGAAGGAGCCAAGTGATGAAAACGTCGCGATTTCACGACGTGTTTTGAATCAGAAGCGAAGCTTAAAGAAAACGTCACGATATCATGACATATTTTGATTGAAAGAGCTAATGAAAATGTCACGATTTCATGACGATTTGGTAAAAAGCTAATGAAAACGTCGCGATTATCGCGACCATTTGGTTGAAAGAGCCAAGTGTAAGAAAACGTCACGATATCACGACAGTTTTAGTTGAAAGCAAGTTAGGAAAACGTCATGATATCGTGACAGGTTTTAATAGGAAGCGAAGCTTAAAGGAAAACGTCGCGATTTCGTGACAATTTAAGGAAGCAAGTTAAGGAAACGTCACGATTTCGCGACATGTTCCATTTTCGATGACGTAAGCTTAAGAAAGATGAAGTGAAGAAAACGTCGCGATATCGCGACACATTTTAATTTCATGGGAATAAGAAGGAAAACGTCATGATTTCATGACATGTCCCATTTTTGGACTTGTCTCTTTCTCGAGGGCAAAAGCAAAGGGAAGAGAAACGTCGCGATATCACGACAGGTTTTAAAAATATGAGCTTGGAAGAAGGAAATCAAGCCGACATATAATAAACATTAGGGTTTTAATTTAATAATATTAAAATGCTAATCCTTGTTTTTCTTTTGCAGAAAGCGATCTGGCAGTTGCATACTAGCAGAAGTAATGGCAAAAAAGACAAAAATAAGCGCAGATCAGGCGAAGGCCGTCAGATGGAAATGGGAGATGCCGAGAATTTTTGGTCCATCCAGATTTTATAGATCTGGCCGCAAAGAGACTTTACGGTGTGACTAAGCAGCTGCCTCATTTAATGAAATATGTCGACGATTGGCCGAAAAGTGAAAATATCTACACGCAGTTACCAAAATTTGCCGATGGATGCATTTAACGGGAGAATTTATGGTGAAAGTAATGGCGTGCAGAGAATTTCAACTCAGAGGTGGCTCTGCGAAGATAAAATGTCAGAGAAGTCAGTGACTCATCCAAATTTCCTAGAGGAATTAATGAGATGTTCCCGGCAGATGCACCAAAAAAATGAAGATATTTACACACAGTTACAGGTGGATGAAAGTAATATCAAATTGTGCCTTCTCCATTTATGGCAAGAACCGCACGAAGATTTTCAGAGTAATTAGGGTTTATCGAAACTCTAATATAAAAATGCCTTATATTGTAAAACCTGGGTAGTAGGGTTTTGATGATAAGATTTAGGGTTTGGGAAGAAGATATTTTTGAAAAGATCAGGGTTTGTCCTGAGTCTATATATACTTCTTTTGGATGTAAACTCAAGAGGCGAAAACTTAGAATAAAAAGCTATTGGAGCAATTTCCTGCAAATCTTGTTGAATGCTTTGTTCTGGACTTGGAGTTGGTGTGATTTTCATTTTTCTGTGATAGCGTGGCCAGGAGCCTAATCTCTTTCGGATTGCGATAAGTTCATCTTCTTTTGTTTTTCGTCTCATTAAGGTTTATTTAATTTATGTTGTAGATCTGTGTTATCAAGATTGGATATGCTACTAGGCTTCATTCTTTTTATTGTATGCTAGGGAAAATTATAGATTTAAGGTTCAGGCCTGTTCTAATTGCTCTGTCCTCACTATGTGAGCTAGGATGCTGGTGAGAGATACCAATTTCAATCGACTTCCCTTCTATTTATGATTTTCTTTCAGATCTATTTCATCTCTGTCTTATGCTCTTAGTAGAAGGTGATCTTAGAAAGTTGGACACTTTCCTCTTTGATTTGTTCTATTGTGAAGCTAAATAGTATAACTAAAATTGGTAGTTTTGGTTTTGCAACTAAGTTAGATAAACTTCTCTTTCTGCCCTACCCTACTCTCTCTGTTCCACCGATTGAATGATCCATTTTTATCTTCTTTAAAATTTGTCTTTTATTTAAATCTGCTAAAGCATAAAGAGCTAGATCAAAGAACTGATTGTAAATCTGAGTGTCCACAAAGATAACCAACTCCAAAAACATTACTGAACTAAAGTCCCGAACCCGTTGTAAGGTAACAGATAGTCCGCTTGAAACTATTCCAGAAGCGGAAAAGAGTGAATAGACATTCGACCCAACTCTGTAACTCACACCTTGGATATCCAGCAAGATCCTAAAGTGAGTGGGATTTATCCCTTATAAGTGTTATCGGTATTTCATGCTCATTCTTCATAGGGTGTGTATAAAAGTCGAACCAACATTTAAAATTGGCGCTAGAAGGAGGGCCTGAACTTCGTTCAGTAGTTTGTTAAGGATTGTAAGGTTGTAAGTTGCTTGTGAAAAGCTGGATTCTACTTACAGAGTAACAAGGTCCCACTCCAGAGCTGGAGAGCTCCTTGTGCCTGAGTTAGAAACCCCAAGAAGAAGCAGCCTCAGAAGGGCCAAGTCCTTGTCTGAAATAGTTTTATCACCACTTGTAGTTACTCCAACTACAACTGAAAATATCATCGTCAATCAAGTAGTAATGGCAAACTGGTTGGGTTCCACTGCCTTAAATATCCCTGGTGCAGCCCATGATCTGCCCAGAAATCCTGAGAGGTATCTTCCTAGATACAAGCATGATGGAACTAGAACAACAGAAGAACACCTAGTAGCATTCAAGAATGCTCTAAAATTGTTAAATGTACAACATGAAGATGTGGCTTGCAGATTGTTCCCGTTCACTCTCCAGGAGGGAGCATACGACTGGTTTTTGAATCTCACTAACGATTCTATTACTAGTTGGAATGACTTGGAAAAGGTTTTTGTATCGCAATTTGGTGAAGTGATAGATCCCAGTGTATTATATCAACAATTTTCTGGTATTAAAAGAGAAATAAATGAATCCTGTCAGATCTTACAATATCAGATTTCAAAAGGCTTATGGTAGACTGACGGGTTATTATGTGCCAAATGCAGATCTGGCATTAGAAATTTTTAGGAATTCTCTAGATCCAATGACTTCTATTTTCTTGAAAAGAGATGCCTCTATTACCAATCTAACAGAGGCTTATAAAGAAGCTTTGGTTCTGGAAAGACAATTGGGACCTCAACCTTTAAGTACTCATCAAATTCCTTTGGTCACACAAGGTACCCCTGTCTTCAATCCCATACCACATCAGATGATGTTGCCAACATATCAAACCCCACCGATAAGCAATCCATTGACTCTAACACTTGCTGAAAGTGTACAGAATCCAGATAAAGAAGCTGATAACACAAGAGTCGAGGAAGTGTCAAAAATAGTCCAAAAGTTGGCAAATGACTTTTTAAGTTTTAAAAGGCAAGTTTCTACTGGGGAAAACTCAAACAGGTTTTCCTATCAGCAGAATAGATTCACTCGACCCCCATACGAACCCAATAAGGATTATAAAGGTAAAGGGCATGATGTGAATATTTGTGACTTGGCTTTGCCTAACTGGTGCAGGATACATGCCACATCTCAACACGGGGAATTGGATTGTTTGGAATTCTGTAACGCCTTTGAAGCTTTATCTGGTGAGTTGATTTCTCCTGAACATCAAAGAAATGCGGATGGCCCAAGTTCATCCAACCATAGTGCAGCTATGGTCTTAGATTCTTTCACTTTTCTAGGTGAGTCTGAGAATGTAGTGGAGATGCCTATGGATGAGGTGCAGGCTTTTCAACAATATAGGAGGGACAACTACAACCTCAGAAACAAAAGTCTAGAGCCCAACACTACATCTACCCCTCCAGACAACTCCCACAATGTTCCTCCAGATCCATCTTCAAGTAATAACCCATCTCCACCCAAGGGAGGAGATCCAAGAGTCCCATATGGATCTATCGCTCCACTCAATAAAGGGTACAATATAGTGGAGGACATGAAGAAGATCAAGGCTAACATCACTCTCCATGAGTTAGCTCAAATTTTAGAACAAAGGGATAACTTGATTAAAACATACTCTGGGCCTACTACCAAACCTTTGGAAAAGGGAAAGAAGATGGCAAATGCAAATGTGGCCATGTATAAAGAGAAGACTGAAGTTTCGCCTTTCCTACTGACTGTTCGTATATTTGGGAAAAACTTACACAACTGTCTGGTAGATTCGGGTGCTTCAGCCAATGTTATGCCTTTGGCCATTTGTCAACAGTTGGGTTTAACCCCAATGAAGTCTGAAAGAAGAGTTGTCCAATTGGATAAATCTGAGGTTAAAGTAGTAGGTGAACTTCAAAATATTCATATTCAGCTAGCATCTGAGCCAAGGGCACAACACAAAATTGAAATTCAGGTGGTAGATATTCCTGTGGGATACGGGATGCTTCTGAGCAGAGATTGGTCAAAATATTTGAATGGATACTTGGCGACTGATTTTTCACATATGTGGTTGCCATGGAAAGGTGTTGCAAACCAATTAAGGATTGAAAGAGAACCTAGGTACAAACATATGATCACTGAATATAATGCAGAAAATGAGACTGTAAATATTGCTGATGTAGATATTGGGGTTTATAATTTAACAACGGGACAAAATGAGAAACTTAGTAAAGCTCATCTTGTTCATAATAATGAAGTTTGGACGCTTCATGTGGATGGGGCTAAATCTAAACAAGGTTCTGGTACGGGGGAAGTTCTTAAAGGACCTGAGAGTCAGACATATTTTATGTCTTATCGCCTACAGTTCCCTTGCACAAATAATTTAGCAGAGTATGAAGCACTGGTGCTAGGATTGAAATTTGCTTTAGACAGAGGTGTAAGAAATATCCAAGTTTTTATAGACTTAGAGTTGGTGGCCAATCAAGTTAAAGGTAAATTTTAGTGCAAAGCATCCTACTTAAAAGGATACAAATACCGAGCGTGGGATCTCGTGGAGGATTTTGATGCTTTTAATTTAACGCACATACCTAGAGAGCAGAATTCACTTGCAGATGTCTTAGCTTCATCAGCCGCAAGTCTGAAGCCACTGGAAGAGTTCAAATGGAACAAATTTTTGATCGAGTTAGTCCCTTGTCCTTCGGTCCCAAATAATGTAGATAATTTTTAGGTTTTCTCTGATGACCAGCAGATTATAAACTTTTTACAGAGTACCAATGCGTTTGAAAATGCTATAATCGATGATGGTCAAAGGGATACTCTGCTGGAACAGTTAGACGATGAAAGGGGAATAATAAGGTTGAAAGATAATAGAATTTCGAAAGGGATGGTGGAACTGGAGCGACTGTTTGATGTTGACCAAATTAAGCAAAAGGTGAGTTCTGGGGATTCTATTGGTGTAGCAAACAGTGAGACTGAGAACCTGAATGTCGGGACTGAAGAAGATCCCAGGCACCTTAAGTTGGCTAAAACTTGTGACCCTGAAATAAAAAGAAATATGATTGAATTTCTTCACAGGTCCAAGGATGTTATGGCCTGGTCTTACAAAGACTTAAAGGTTTTTGATCCAAAAGTTTACACCCATGTAATACCCTTAAAAGAGTTCTGCAAACCCTTTCGACAGAAACAGAGGCATGTCAACGCTTTGCTAGAGCCCCTCATCAAGAAGGAGGTGGAAAAATTATTGAGTGCCGCCATTATTTTTCCCATTAGGCATTCTACTTGGGTGGCCAATTTGGTGCCGGTCAGAAAGAAAAATGGAGAGATCCGCTTGTGCGTGGATTTTAGAAACTTGAACAAGGCATCTGAGAAAGATAATTATCCTCTGCCTTCCATGGATGAGGTGCTACAAATTGTGAATGGTTCGGAAATGATGTCTTTCTTAGATGGATTCTCAGGGTATAATCAGATACTAGTTGAAAAGGAAGACAGGATGAAAACTGCCTTCACAACCAAGTGGGGAACTTTCGCCTACAAAAGAATGCCATTTGGATTGACTAATGTCGGAGCTACCTTTCAGCGTGCAATGGATCATGCCTTCAAAGGTCTTATGGGTAAATGCATAGTTGTCTACATGGATGACTTGACAATTTTTTCCAAATCTCGGTTTGACCACGTGAAGCACTTGGAATCTATTTTCGACAAATGCAGGGAGTTCGGCATTTCTTTGAACCCGAAGAAGTGTGTTTTTGGTGTAACTGAAGGAAAACTCCTTGGACACTTGATCACCAAAGATGGCATTTCCATGGATCCTGACAGAGTTGAAGCCATATCCGGGATACCCTTTCCCAACTCTAAGAAAGAGTTAAGATCCTTTTTTGGGAAAATTAATTTTGTCAAAAAATTCATCTCCGGCTTCGCAGAAATAGTCAAGCCACTGAATGACATGCTGAAGGAAACTGCTAAGATCGCTTGGACAACAGAAGCCAAAACAGCATTCCAGGAGATCAAATCTGCCATCCAACAAGCTCCAGTGCTGGTGAGCCCAGACTTCAGTACAAATTTTTATTTGTACTCTTTTTCTTCTGAACACACACTTGCTGCGGTTTTGACCCAACGAAGAGAAACAGGGGAGCATCCGATTGCCTTCAAAAGTACCAACTTAAAGGGGGCTGAGCTAAAATACTCTCGCTTGGATAAGCAAGCCTATGCCTTAGTAAGAGCAGTTAAGCAATTCAGGCACTACATACTAAGAAGCAAAGTCCATGCTATAGTTCCTGATCCAGCTGTCAAATACTTATTAAGCCAAGACGAATTGGGTGAGCTAAGAGGTAATTGGGTTACGAGACTGCAAGAATACGACTTAGAAATTTGGCCTACAAAATTAATCAGAGGACTTGGTTTGTCTCGACATATTGCTGAAATACCTGTACAGGGAGAAATTAATCAGCTGGATTCTGGATTCGATGATTGGTATGGAGATATCATTCATCTGCTGTGATTTGGAATTTGTCCATCTCACCTGAATAGAACCCAAAGAAGAGCACTAAAGCTGAAATCTGCTCATTTTTTGCTCAAAGGAGGCAACTTGTATAGAGAAAACTATGCTGGCATATTCTTAAGATGCATTTCTCAGAATGAAGTCAATGAGGTGATGTCCAATTTTCATGAGAAGTTAGGGGCAGGGCATTCCTTAGGTTTCGCTACTACGCACAAGATATTGAGAGCAGGCTATTATTGGCCTACATTGTTTAAAGATGCACATCAAGCATGTGAGAACTTGCCATCAGTGTCAGACTTTTGCATCCAAAGAGGCTAATCGAGCTCTACCATTGCAACCTATTGTAATAAACAAACCTTTTATGCAATGGGGACTTGACTTTGTGGGTGTGATAAACCCAAATTCATCAAAAGGGCATAAGTATGTTCTAACAACCACTGATTATTGCACAAGATGGGTTGAAGCAAGAACCACCATGAGGAGTACAACCCATGAGGTGATCGAATTTCTAGAGTCAAATGTCATAACCAGGTTTGGAGTTCCTTTGAATTTGGTGTGCGACAACGGGCCAGCCTTTCAATCATTAGAGTTTGCAGAGTGGGCATACCAGATGGGGATAGTCATCAGATTTTCATCCAACTATTACCCCCAAGGTAATGGACTAGCTGAGTCCACAAATAAGAATTTGATGAATGCCATTAAGAAGTCTATTGTAGACAAACCCAGACAATGGCACACATTATTGAAATATGCACTTTGGGCTGACAGGATAAGACATAAAGTAGCTCTTAAGACTTCCCCATTTGCTTTGTTGTATGGTATTCAGCCCATCGTTCCTATCTCTTTGAAATTGCCCACTTATCAATTTGTTTTAGACTATTTTGAGGATCAAGCAGATGCAGAGGCTCGTGTTTTGGATTTAACTAATTTGCAGGACGAACGACTTCAAGCCCTGGAACATTTCAGTCGGCACCAAGAAACAGTCAAGCGCTGGTTTGACAAAAGAGCCAGAGTGAAGGCCTTCAGACTCGCAGACCTGGTGCTTCTATGGGACAAAGCCCATGAAAAGAAAGGTAAACACACAAAGTTGCAGCCGCTATGGATAGGGCCATACCAGATTGCCGAGATCCTAGGTAATAATGCATTTCATCTACAGGACCTCGAGGGTAATTTTTTGAACCTTCCTGTTAATGGTCAATACCTAAAGCATTATTTCTCAGCTGTTCCATCCAATACATCGTTTGAATAAATCACAAAGACGTAAAATATGTATATGTTATAAATAAAGTTTGAAGTAGTGTGTTTTTATTTTTGTTTTATTTTAGGTTGAAGTTATGTGTTTTATCCTTTGGGGTCTGTACAAATTTCTCTTTAGCTTTTAAATTTTGTTTGTTTAAGTTTTTGCCTGGGCAGCAAAGAAAGAATCAACGTTTAAAAATTGTTTTATTCTGAGTTCAAAATCCTGTTTTCATTTTGTTTTATTCTAATTAAGAGATAGTCTGCTTAAACTGAAAAGTGGAACTATTTGTTATTCAGAACAACAGTAGAAAGATAATTGGATTTTGTGTCTTGCTTGCCACAATTATTTTAATTATAAAGAAACTACTATACTGTTTGGCTGAAGAACTCCTAGGGAATCCAAGAAAAGTTGGTCATAAGAGGGGACTCTGATTCATGAAATTATTTAAGTGTCCAAAGAGGCTATCGGTACCCAGGCTGAAGCGGTTAGTAGATCGATGAAATATAAAAAAAAATTAGCAAGGCTTTCCAGATTTCGGTATATTTCAAAAGAGAGAGAGAGAAGGTGAAAGTTGAGCAAGGCAACATAAAACTGGCACTCTTTTCTACACAAAAAAAAAAAAAAAAGTTATGTGATGAAAGAGATAGCCAAGGCTCCAGAAGATGTTTTCTTTTACCAAGCTGTAGATACCACCTCATAGTTGTGGATCAGGGTCGTGAAAATCTAAAGAGTAACTCTGTCGGGGCTGTAAAAGGCTAAACTAGTAAACAGAGCCCTACTCGGTTTCCCCTTCACAATCTAAAAAAGCTGATCAATCCGAAGTAAAACATTCGAAGGCCCAGTCATCCTTGAAGAAAGTTTTATACGCTTATAATTGCACATCAGAATCTTCCTTAAGTGATTCAACCTAGTATGTCCTTGGGAAATTTTAACAACTATCAGGTAGTAGTTAAATTATTTTGAAGAATATTTGTGGCAAAGCATGGTACATGGTCTAAATTGTTTTGAAACTAGAGTCCTGGATTCTAAAATAGTGCTACTATTTTCCCCACAGATATCGCCATTTGTTGAGAAGCAACACACCCCCACTAAAAAAATGAAATTCCATCCTTTGAAAATATTTAGTTTTCATTTTGTCGTAGGGACCCTCTTGATGTTTTTCAGGTTTTAATTCCAAATTTTGCTTGCCTTCTTCTTCAAGTTTTGCATATATCAAAGTATCCAAGTAGGCTTGCATATGGCTTTGATTTCAATTTAGAATTCATTTTTTAAATGTTAGAATCATTCTGAGTAAAGAAGATCTTTCACTAATATGTAAAAATGCAGAATACAGATGAATAAATTCATTGGAGTCAACCTACAATTTCTGGAAAATTTGCTAAGTGGAAGTAACTTGAGAAAACGTCGCGATTTCGCGACATATTCCATTTTTGGAAACGTCACGATTTCATGACATATTCCATTTTTGGAAACGTCACGATATCGCGACATTTTTGGTAAAAAGAGCCAAGTGATGAAAACGTCATGATTTCACGACATGTTTTGGTAGAAAGAGCCAAGTGATGAAAACGTCACGATTTCGCGACATGTTTTGGTAGAAAGAGCCAAGTGATGAAAACGTCACGATTTCACGACATGTTTTGGTAGAAAGAACCAAGTGATGAAAACGTCACGATTTCACGACATGTTTTGGTAGAAAGAGCCAAGTGATGAAAACGTCACGATTTCTCTACGTGTTTTGGTAGAAAGAGCCAAGTGATGAAAACGTCACGATTTCGCGACATGTTTTGGTAGAAAGAGCCAAGTGATGAAAACGTCACGATTTCATGACATGTTTTGGTAGAAAGAGCCAAGTGATGAAAACGTCATGATTTCACGACATGTTTTGGTAGAAAGAGCCAAGTGATGAAAACGTCACGATTTCATGACATGTTTTGGTAGAAAGAGCCAAGTGATGAAAACGTCACGATATCACAACGTGTTTTAAGAAGCAAGTAAAGAAAACGTCATGATATCACGACATGTTTTGAAAGAAGCAAGTGAAAACATCACAATTTCACGACGCATTTGGTGAAAAAGCTAAGTGAAAACGTCATGATTATCGCGATCACATTTGGATTGAAAGAGCCAAGTGAAGAAAACGTCACGATATCGCGACAGTTTTAGAAAAGCAAGTTAGGAAAACGTCACGATATCACGACAAGTTTTAATCAAAAGCAAAGCCTAAGGAAAACGTCGCGATATCACGACACATTTGATTGGAAGCAAGTCGTTGGAGGAAACGTCATGATATCACGACATGTTCCATTTTTCGATGAGAAGCTAGAAAGTAAGTGAAAAACGTCACGATATCCTGACATTTTAATTTAGGAATAAGAAGGAAAACGTCACGATATCACGACATGTCCCATTTTTGACCTTGTCTTAGTTTTTTATGAGCTGGAAGAAGGAAATCAAGCCGACATATAATGAACATTAGGGTTTTAATTTAATAATATTAAAATGCTAATCCTTGTTTTTCTTTTGTAGAAAGCGATCTAGCAGTTGCATACTAGCAGAAGTAATGGCGAAAAGACAAAATAAGCGCAGATCAAGCGAAGGCCGTCAGATGGAAATGGGAGATGCCAAGAATTTTTGGTCCATCCAAATTTTATAGATCTGGCCGCAAAGAGACTTTACGGTGTGACTAAGCAGCTGCCTCATTTAATGAAATATGTCGACGATTGGTCGAAAAATGAAAATATCTACACGCAGTTACCAAAATTTGTCGATGGATGCATTTAACAGGAGAATTTATGGTGAAAGTAATGGCGTGCAGAGAATTTCAACTCGAGAGGCGGCTCTGCAAAGATAAAATGTCCGAGAAATCAGTGACTCATCCAAATTTCCCAGAGGAATTAATGAGATGCTCCCGACAGATGCACCAAAAAATGAAGATATTTACACACAGTCACAGGTGGATGAAAATAATATCAAATCGTGCCTTCTCCATTTATGGCAAGAGCCGCACGAAGATTTTTAGAGTAATTAGGGTTTATCGAAACTCTATATTTAAAATGCCTTATATTGTAAAACCTAGGTAGTAGGGTTTTGATGATAAGATTTAGGGTTTGGGAAGAAGATATTTTTGAAAAGATCAGGGTTTGTCCTGAGTCTATATATACTTCTTCTGGATGTAAACTCAAGAGGTGAAAACTTAGAATAAAAAGCTATTGGAGCAATTTCCTGCAAATCTTGTTGAATGCTTTGTTCTGGACTTGGAGTTGGTGTGATTTTCATTTTCTGTGATAGCGTGGCCAGGAGCCTAATCTCTTTCGGATTGCGATAAGTTCATCTTCTTTTGTTTTTCGTCTCGTTAAGGTTTATTTAATTTATGTTGTAGATCTGTGTTATCAAGATTGGATATGCTACTAGGCTTCATTCTTTTTATTGTATGCTAGGGAAAATTATAGATTTAAGGTTCAGGCCTGTTCTAATTGCTCTGTCCTCACTGTGCGAGCTAGGTTGCTGGTGAGAGATACCAATTTCAACCGACTTCCCTTCTGTTTATGATTTTCTTTCAGATCTGTTTCATCTCTGTCTTATGCTCTTAGTAGAAGGTGATCTTAGAAAGCTGGACACTTTCCTCTTTGATTTGTTCTATTGTGAAGCTAAATAGTATAACTAAAATTGGTAGTTTTGGTTTTGCAGCTAAGTTAGATAAACTTCTCTTTCTGCCCTACCCTACTCTCTCTGTTCCACCGATTGAATGATCCATTTTTATCTTCTTTAAAATTTGTCTTTTATTTAAATCTGCTAAAGCATAAAGAGCTAGATCAAAGAACTGATTGTAAATCCGAGTGTCCACAAAGATAACCAACTCCAAAAACATTACTGAACTAAAGTCCCGAACCCGTTGTAAGGTAACAGATAGTCCGCTTGAAACTATTCCAGAAGCGAAAAAGAGTGAATAGACATTCGACCCAACTCTGTAACTCACACCTTGGATATCCAACAAGATCCTAAAGTGAGTGGGATTTATCCCTTATAAGTGTTATCGGTATTTCATGCTCATTCTTCACAGGGTGTGTATAAAAGTCGAACCAACAAGGTTCATAAAACCCAACATATCTCCTTGTGCATCTTCTATTCTTCTTGTTCTAAAAAGGGATGGTACTTGGTATCTTTGCATTGATTTTTGGGCACTTAATAAAATCACTATAAAAAATAGATATCCACTCTCCACATTGATGATATCTTAGACCAACTTTAGGGTGTTAAGTTCTTCACTAAGATTGATCATAAGAGTGAATACCATTAGGTCCGTATTCAAGCTAAGGACACATGGAAAACTACTTTCAAAACTAATATGGGTCTATTTGAGTGGCTTGTTATACCTTTTGGTCTCACAAATGCTCCTGCTACTTTTATGAGGCTAATGAATGAAGTTTTTAGAGAGTGCTTGGATAGATATGTCATTATCTACTTGGATGATATTCTTATATTTTCTCCTACATGGCAGAAACACTTGGAGTGCATTAAGCATGTTCTTTCTACCTTCCAAAAGCATCGACTTTATGTTAATTTACCTAAGTGTTCTTTTGGGTAAATTTCCATTTCCTACCTTGGCTTCATCATTAATGAGCAAGGTATTTAGGTGGATCTTGTCAAAGTAGAAGTCCTCCTTAATTGGCCCACTCCTACTAATGTCACTGAGTACAAATCTTCCTCATCCTTGTTAACTTCTACTGTAAGTTTATCCCTAGGTATTCCACCATTTATGCTCCTTTCCTTCCATTGACTAAGGCTACCGTTGTATATTGTTGGACTCTTGATCATGCCCACACCTTTTCCACTCTAAAATATAAGCTATGTTCTACTCTTATTTTGATCATCCCTAACCATAGACAACATTTTGAGATTGAAACTAATGCTTATTAGTTTTCCTTTGGTGTTTTATTAAAACAAAATGGTCATCCTATAGCTTATTATTCAAAGAAATTTTCAACAGCTAATAAAAACTATTCCACTTATGATAAGGAGTTATATATCTTAGTCTAAGCCATCAAATACCGGTGTCCCTATATCCTACACAAAGAAACCATTGTCCATATTGATCATTTGCCTCTCTAGTTCCTCTAATATTTGAATAAAATCCAAGAAGCTCGTCACATGAAATAAACCTCATATCTTTAGCAGTTCCACATAGTCATTAAGTATAAAAAGGATAGTAAAAACTCTATGGCTAATTATTTGAGTCATCCCCCTCCATCCCACTTCTTGACCATTATCACCACTTCACACTTGCGATTTTAGTCTTGGTCTTCTAAGTATGCTCATGACCCTGACTTTGCATAGGCCTACTAGTGTCTCCAACATCCTTCATCTTCTAATTTGACTTTTTTCCAAGACTTTTATCGTAAGGAGGGTTTGTTCTATTTATTTGGATAAATTATGTACCCCACGAGCATCAACCATATCTTATTAAGGAGGCACATTCTACTTTCTATGGTGGAAATTTTTACGAACACAAGACTCTCCATCACTTGCAACACTTCTTTTACTGGCCCCACATGCAATGAAATAATTTGAGATACTTGCTACAATGTGCCCTTTGTTACTGATATAAGCCAACTAATGGGAATTTGGGCCTCAACATGCCTTTACCTATTGCTTCTCATCCTTTGGAGAGTATTTCTATAGATCTATTCAGTGGATTCCCTATGAGTATCTATCAACATGTTTTTTTTTTTGTTGTGGTCGATCATTTTATTAAAATGGCTAAGTTTATCTTGTATCATAAAACTAGTTCTATCGCCAACTTAGCCCAACTTTTCTTTGATGTTGTTTGACATTCTTTTGGTATTCCCACTAGTATCGTGTTCATGAATGATTCTTGTTTGTTGGTCATTTTTAGTATTCTTAGTAGAAAATCTTAGGTGTGTCTCTTAACTTTTCTACCACCTTTCACCCCTAGTCTAATGATCAAACCAAAGTTGTCAATCATAATCTTGTATAAATTCTTCGTATATTCCATCATTCATCTTTGCCTAAGTGGAATTTGAGTCTAACACACATCAAGCATGCATATAATAGGGTTTTACATTCATCCATAGGTCATTCACCTTTTGAAGTCTAAGTTTTCAACCATTAGCTCTACATGAGTTACCATTGTCACTTCCATCTCATGTCACTATCCACATGTAGAAAGAGCAAGATAAAACCTAGTCATTAATTCAATATTTTCAATAGATCTAGTTGAAGGTTGTTCTTGTTTTGTAGAAGAATCAACAACAACAAAAGTAGACCATGGATCGACACTGTGTTCTACATCACTTTCAGTTTGGAGACAGAGTTTGGTTGTACCTCGATCATCATCATTTTCTAGAGATGGAACATAGCAAGATCAAACCTCTTTGCTATGGGCCTTAAACTATCCTATAACAGGTGTCCAAAAATACTTTTTGCCTTGATCTTCTAGCATAATTGGGCATCCATGACATCATCAACGTTAATATGCTCAAGTTGTACCATGATTCTACACTTGAGTCAACACCAACCATCAATCATCCTATATATGTACCTAATTTCCAACTTCCACTTGATGTTGATCATGTGCTCAACACAAAGACATGCCACACTCGACATGGATCTTCCACTTCCTACCTTATTTCTATAGAAGGAAAACTTTTGCATCAAGCTCTATGGATCTCCCACTGCCATATGGTTCAAGATTTTCCTTCCATTTTGTATGCATTGGAGTCCAATGCTTCTATAGTGGAGAGGAATGATAGGGATTTATATATTATATTTGCATATAATGTTTTTTTTTATATCATATTTTGTATTGGCTAGAAAATAATGTTTCATTTTACTTGTAGGAAACCAACCTTTTAATTATTTGTTTGTAGATAGATAGTCGAATAGGGTTTCTAACATGGTTAATTAATATGATCCTATCTGAAGGATCCTCCCTTAGGTGGTCTAATATCTATCTATAGCTAAATTTTCATTACATTTTATTAGTTCTTCATTAAAAAATATTTCTATTATGCCTGCTTGTGGGTGCCCACATAAATTTTAGCATTCAGATTAATCAATATTCTCCAAGATTTTTTCTTTTTTAGACATAGTATATCTTGGATTTACTACAACCATTTCAAATGGAGGACTGTAATCCATATCCCATCCATTTTTCTTATAGGTCAAATATTGAGGTCGATCTCCATTCATTTTTGATAGATGCTTCTCTTTATTGATCATTTATGGATAGTATTTTATCTCACCTACAATGAGCCAAACATCTCCTTTATTATAAGCCTTTGTTCCAAGCATATGCATGCAAATAATAAGAGTTGTTAAAAGGATACCAAAAGGATGATTGAATGTATCAATAGTTCCATTCATATGGCCATCCATTATATAACAAAAGTTTACCTTATTCTAGAAAGGTATTCAAATGCATATTGGATTGTGGATTAATATGAGCAAAAATAAACTTTGAGATACTTATTTTTCTCGGTTTTAGGCCCATTTGTAGGTGTTTCAAGAAGCAAATACTATTCTTATATCTTTCTTGAATGCATAATATTGTAGTGCTAATTATGCAAGGGATAATATTAAATGGACAATAATATTTCATGAATAGTTGGGTCTTCTTTAGAAGGGCCCAATCACCTTGATTTGCAATAATGAAAGAACTATTCACTTGATCTACAAGAATAATAGTCTAAACACATTGACCTTTAGATGCATAAGATTTGATAGCTTAAATCTTAGGCATTGCTTCTTCTATGTCTTATAGTTTCAACAAGTAACCTCATATAGATCTTCACAAATATTATGTTGACACTTACTTTCACTTGATCGTAAAAATGTATTTATATGGGATAACTTCTATTAATAGGAACTATTTAGTAATATCTTATTTGCATAAGCCCTTATCTCATATTAAAGGGGGATGTTGAAATATATAATAATCCACTTATTAGACAATGCTCAACATCTTATGATGTAAAATAGTTTATAAGCCTACCGACCTATTTGACACCTTGCAAGGTGATACATGTGATGTATTTTTATGTATTATATTGTTTTAACACTTATTGGGATATATACCATTATATTAAAAGGAATATTTATACTCCTTCTTAACTATCCATTATATTAGTCAAATATTATCTTATTTTTAGTAAAGAGGATAATTAGTATCCAAGGACACCTTCCCCATATATTGTCTTTCTTTCTTTTCATTCCTTTTTTGTATTCATAGAGGTAATATATTGATTATGTTTGTTCCTCTCTAAGTATTTTAAATATACATACACAAGATAAAGATAAAAAAATCCTTCAAAAGGAAAGTCATTGAATAATATGAATTGTATCTACACTTCCTCTCAATCACATTAAAATATCTAAAAGACCTTGGCCAAAACCGCTTGAACTTACATATTAATTATTTACTTTTAAGAACCAATATATCATGCCTAATCATCTCATCTTTTGCAATCACTTTTGAGGAATTGTTTTATATGGGGACCGGCATACATTCAACCTTCCTTTTATTCTTGATTAAAAAATATTACTTCCTTCTAGTTCCAACTAGGGTTTCCTAATATAAATTTTATTTATTTCTACCCATATTTCTCTCATGTTAATCCTTTGTTCTTTACACCATTACTAAGATTTATAATAAGAAATATTAAGATGAAGCTTTCTTCTTACTCACACATGCTCCTTACTCCCACTTGCTCCCTAAACAATTATCTTTTACTACAATGTAGTGTGTTCATTTATAATTGATTTTTTAAGATAAACCAATTTCATTTTATATGCACAAAAACAATAGAAGGAAACACTTCATAGTGGCAGAAAATTGGCCTATTATTTTTTAAGACCAACAACCATTACATAGTTTGAGGCATCCACTTTAATGTTAAAAGATTAAATTGTGCTAGATAACAATAAATTTGGTACTTAATAGGTTTTATTTTTAAATACATTAAAATATTGTCATTGTTATTTTTCCATTAGAATGTAAAAAGGCATGCAAAGGAGAGGGAAGTTGTTAGGACCCTAACCTACATAACTAACATTATGTTAGTTTGTACCTTGGGTGTCAATTGTGCATGGGCCCATTATGATGTAACTACTCGTACAAGAATTAGTAATGATGTAAGAAAGATAATTATGTAACAATTACTTGTGTAAGTAGGAGTTATTTTAATGATGTAATCATGACTTATTAGTAAATATATATTTTTAATTGGTTGTAAAAAGGGATTTTGAAAGAACTTTAAACCTTTAACAAAAGGATTAGCAAACAAGATGCAGTTTCTAGAGGACTATATTTTGAGGATAAACAAATATCAGGTAAACCAGGGAGCCAACCTCCATAGGAAAATCTACAAAGAGATCTAAAAATTGAAAAAGGTTTCTCACCTAAATAGGGAAAACCAGCAAGCAAAAAACCCAAAACAAACACCTTTGAGTAAAAATAGGGGACTCCAAGCCCCAACTGAAACAACACATAAATTTTGAATTTGATACAAAATATCGCTCAAAATGAAACAAAATTCCCCATGAGAGAAGCAATGCAGACACAGAAAGCCATTCAAAGGCTTGGAATATGGATTAGCAGCATGAAGAGATATCCACAGGCCATGAGATCACACTACAAAGGAGACAAAATGCACAGACTAGAGGTGATAAAACACAAAAAATCAAACCACCACAGTGCTCCAAAATTGGAAGCGATGATATGATACATTGACAACCTTTGAGAGCCTGTATTCTACAACAAGCAAGCACGCACAAGGCCCCCCTTCAAAGATAAAAAAGAAACTATAGAAGGAGCCTATAAAATAGTCACAAGCACCAAATAAACACCTAACATCACCAACTATTTATTTAGGAACAAATCCACAATATCTATCTATTGCAACTGCACAATGAAGCACAAGATCTTGATCCAAGACCAAAAAAATAGACTACAAATAAGGGTTCCATTGAAAAGCCCTGAAATAGACACCACTAGATACTTTGAAAGACAATAAATATTCCAAATCCACCATAACAATCCTAATCCAAAAGAAAACATGTAGGCCACTCAACTACAAATGCTAAAAATATGGCCTCCCTCTCAAAGACCAAGAAAAACATAGAAGAGGTAACCTTGGACTACAAACACTTTAGGAAAATTGGATGCAAAATACTCTTCCAGAAGTTCAACTCAGAAGAATATAGGGGTAAGCCATCATTGTGAACAATTATGAAGTATGATGTCCCTCCTGAAAGATAAAAAAAATCCCACAGAGAAAGGCTTCACAACACCACCTCCCTCACTGAGCTTCTCGAAAGCCAACCAATAAGGGACACTAGGGAATGAATCTTCAAGTCATTCCATCTAGGCAACAATATTCACATCTAAAATAGAAAAAAACTTCTTGGGAGACCCTAGGAAGACCTTGTGAAGGTCTTGAAAATGCATCTGGTACAAGAAAGGTCCTAGGAAGAACTTCCTGGTTGAAGATCTACAAGACTGAAGTAGGGGGGGAGTGAGAAAATTGAAATGGGGGTTTCCTACCCAGAGCAGGAGGCCTCCCACTCCCCTCCTTATTTGTGACTTATAAGTAAATATAAGTCTTTACAAAGGCAGGGGAAAAGGGATGTATCAACTCATATTTTCATATTGTAATGAAGCTCTGCTTCTAAGGAACTTTCCCCTTGAAGAGGCATATGATAATATAATTTTACTATATTACCTTTCAATGATCTTTATAAATACTTGTGTTATTTCATTTATGCATTGTTATTGTGGGTTATATTTATTTTTTACCTGAAGGTTTGTAACAAGTGGTATCAAAGCTCTTTCTAGGGACATGTTCCATAGCAATAGCAACAACTCTTATCCTTCCAACTATTTTCTATTTTGTAAAATTTCCACTAAAAAAAATAGTTCCAAAAAACCATAATTTTTTTCTTTTATGTTATTAGTGGATTAAGTTAGAATCCTTGTACCAAGGGTTAAAAAATATCATAAAGGAGTTATCATTTTTGGCTAAGCTAGATTACCCATAAAGCATCTAGTGAAGTAAGGGGTGATTAGAATCCAATAAATAGGCCTTAGACAACACCCATATAATATTACGAGCTCCCACATACCATCAAGTATATAGGGAGACCATCCTAGGAATAAGAGAAGCCTTTAATGAAGTATTTGACCCAAAAAATGAAGAGCAAAAAGTGCAACAAAAATGCAGCAAGAAAAAATTGCAGCAACAAATTTTGCAGCAACGCGTGATAGTCTAAATTTGAGGGACCAAAACTGCTCAAAATTTGATGAAATTTTGGGAGTGAATTCTACACAAAATAACCTTTCCAATGGTGTATCACACATGCAAAATAGAGCTGTAAAACAAAAGTTATGAGCTTTGAAAGTTGACTGCAGGTTTCAGAAAAATAGGGACAACAAGCATGTATTTCACAAAATGAATGGAATAGAATGTTGTTTTTCATTCCAAATGAACTCAGAAGTATTACAAATATTTTTCCACAATATTCTCTAGCTATATTACACTATTGTACATTTACAAGAGAAAATGATGTTACAACACTTCATTTCACATTCTAGGAAGTCCAACAGTCATAGTGACTCTTCAAGGCCTATAGAAACTTTTGGGCTTCTTCAAATTCATGGGAGAACTTTTGGTTTTTCTTTTTCTTAGTCAGCATCAATCTCCAACATACTCCCCCTTGATGCTGAGTGGTGAGACAAGTTTATCTCTCAATCTCAAAAATTATTCTTTATTGACACCTTTGGTAAACAGGTCTACAAGTTGTTGTTTGGTGTTGCAATATTTCAAATCTACAACCTTCTTTTCCACCATGTCTCTTATGAAATGAACCTTCAAATCAATATGTTTAGTTTTACTATGATGGACTAGATTTTTTGCAATCTTGATTGCACTTGTGTTGTCACAAAAAATTATTGTTGGACTATTTTGAACTTCACCAATCTCTTCAAGTACCTTTCTCAACCAAAGTGCTTGTGTACTTGTTATAGTAGCTGCAACATATTCTACCTCTATAGAAGATAAAGCAACAATACTTTACTTCTTTGAGATCCATGTTATCACTCCTGAACCAAGTGAAAAACAATTTCTAGAAGTTGATTTTCTATCATCCAAGCAACCTCCCCAATCTGAGTCATTGTATCCAACAAGCTCCATTTTGTTGTTAGCATCATAATGTATGCCAAAATTCAAGGTTCCTTTGACATACCTCAAGATTCTCTTGGCTGCTCTCATGTGGTTTTGTGAAGGTTCATTCATGTACCTTGATACAAGTGAAACTACAAATGCAATATCAGGTCTTGTTGTAGTAAGGAACATTAAGCTCCCAACAATGCTTCTAAACAATTTTTCATCAACTTTCTCTTCTCCATCATCTCTACACAACACTTCTCCATGTGCCATAGGTGTCCAAACTGGTTTACAATTTTCCATGCCATATTTCTTCAACATATCTTTTGCATATTTTGATTGAAAAATGAAAATTTTACCATCACCTTGATGTACTTCCACACCAAGAAAGTATTGCATCAGTCCTAAATATTTCATATCAAATTCCTTCATCATAGCATGCTTAAAATCATTCATCATATTTGAACTACTTCCCATGTAGATCAAATCATCAACATATAGGCACACAAGAAGAATATCATCACCTTCATTCTTGAAATAGAGTGTGGGGTCATTCTTACTTTTCTTGAAACCATAATCTTGGAAGTACCCATCAATTCTTGAGTACCATGCTCTAGGTGCTTGCTTCAGTCCATACAATGCTTTCTTCAATTTGTAAACATGGTTTTCCTTTCCTTCCACTTCAAAGCCTTGAGGTTGTTGAACATAAACCTCCTCATCTAGATAACCATTCAAGAATACACTTTTCACATCCATGTGATAAACTTTCCATTATTTATTGGTTGCCAATGAAAGAGCCATCTAAATTGTCTCTTGTCTTGCAATAGGGGCAAATGTTTCTTCATAATCCACACCATATATTTGAGTGAATCCTTTTGCAACCAACCTTGCTTTGTATCTTTCTATGCTTCCATCACTATTAAACTTTATTTTGTAGACCCACTTGGATCCAACAATCTTCTTGTCCTTGGGCAATTCCACAAGTTCCCAAGTGTCATTTTTTCAATGGACTCAATTTCTTCTTTCATTGCTTGCACCCAAACATCATTAGTACAAGCATCTTCATAACATGAAGGTTCCAAATCAGCTTTAAAAAATAGAGCATAATTCACCAACTCACCTTTTGGTTCTTCTTCATCATCACCATACATTTGGAGCTTTTCCAATCTTGAAACAACTTGGTCCAACTCTTGCAATTGGCTTCTTGTTAACCTCCTTTGAAAGTTCTTGTCCATCATTTGGTTGGATGGATGTGCTTTGAGTATTCTCTTTCCTTTATTTGTATTCTTGGTGGGACTTGTAGATGAGTTGCTTGTGCTTGAACTTGGTGTAGTCTCCTTTGAACTTGTTGATGGGCTGCTAGGTGGGCTTGGAGGAGTAGAGGGAACATTTGAAGGTTGTCCCCCAATTGTATTATCTTCTTCAACATCATATATTTTTTCTATAGATTTTTGATGATTGTACACTCCCCCTTCATAAAAAATTACATCTCTAGAGACTACAAACTTGTGAGTTTTTGGATTATACAGTCTATATGCCTTACTTGTTTTAGAATATCCCACAAGAATGCATGGCTCACTCTTGGGGTCCAACTTCTTTCTCACTTCATCATTCACATGTGCATATGCAAGACAACCAAAAACTCTCAAATGACTTACAATGGGTTTTGTGCCATACCATGCTTCATGTGGAGTCTTCTTGTGTAGTGCTCTTGTGGAGCATCTATTGAGAATGTACATTATTGTATCAACTGCATAAGACCAATAAGAATTGCTCAAACCTTTTGTCTTCAACATGCTTCTTGCCATTTCTACAATGGTTCTATTTTTTCTCTTAGCTACCCCATTTTGTTGTGGTGTATAGGTGGTAGTGAGTTGCCTCTTGATGCCATATTGTTTGCAAAAATCATTGAACTCATTTGAACAAAATTCTCCTCCATGGTCAGTTCTCAAACACTTTATTTTATATCCACTTTCATTCTCAACCAATGCTTTGAAAATCTTGAACATGCCAAAAGCTTCATCCTTATGTTTCAAAAAATACACCCAACACTTCCTTGAAAAGTCATCAATGAATGTGAGAAAATATGAAGACTTACCCAAACTTTGTGTTTGCATAGGTCCACAAATATCAGAATGTACAAGTTGGAGTGGGTATGAGGCCCGCCATGCTTTTCCTTTTGGAAACTCCTTCCTTGCATGCTTTCCAATCACACATGCTTCACACACACCCTTGTGCTCTCCAACCTTAGGTAGTCCATTTACCATATCTTTTGAAGACAAAAATTCTAGACTTTTAAAATTCAAGTGTCCAAATCTGAGATGCCAAAGCCAATTCTTATCTTCAAGTGCCATGTGTGCCATGTTCATACTCCCTTTTCCTCCAAAATTCAAAGGAAACATCTAGTTCTTTGTCATAGGAACAATGGTGACCATACGATTCCTATTATTCTTATCATAAATGATACATTCATTGTTATCAAACACAACTTTATAGTTTTTTCTACAAGTTGTCCAACACTCAACAAATTATTCTTCAAATTGGGAGCATAGTAGATATCATGAATTTTCTTTGTACCTTCTTTAGTGCCAACCTCCATGGTGCCTTTTGTAGCCACATCCAAAGCATTATTGTTCCCAAGAATGATCTTGATCTTGAAATTCTCATTCACATCAGCAAACAACTCTTTCTTTCCAGTCATGTGGTTAGAACAACCAAAATCTAGATACCAAACTTCTTGACTAGTTTTTTCAGCCATGTCACTAGTCAAAAACAAATTACCTTGTGCAACTTCATCCTCACATACATAGTGAGCTCTTCTATATCCATTTGTGGTCTTCACTCTACAATATCATGCAATGTGGCCCATTTTATGACAATTGTAGCATTCAACTCTTTTTTATCAACCCTTCCATGTCCTCTTCCAATAGCAACATCTCCTCTTCCTCTTCCTCCTCTACCTCTTGAGTAATTATGATTTCTTCCTCTTCCATGTGCTTGTTTACTTGTGCTTGGACCAACTTCATCATTCTCAAAAATTTTAATTTAGAATTAAAAGCATTCTCCTCATTTTCTTTACTAGTTTCTCTTAGTCTTTCCTCATGTGACATAAGAGAACCAACTAGACAATCAAATTCAAGTGTAGACAAATATTTACTCTCCTAAAAAATTATTGCAACATGATTCCATTTAGGGGTAAGAGATCTCAATACCTTCTTCACAACTACCTCTTTCTTCAAGGTCTCTCCAAGGGTGGCCATCTTGTTCACCACATCCTTCACTCTAACACAATAATCACCCACACTTTCAGCCTCTTTCATCTATAGATTCTCAAACTCTTTCTTCATGGTCTGCAACTTTACCATTCTCACTTGGTCACTTCCTTGGTAAGCCTCTTGAAGAGACTTCCAAGCCTCCTTGGCTGATGTAGCAGCAACAATACATGGAAATAAACTCTTGTCAAGAGCAGACTGAATATGGTAGAGGGCTAATGAATTCTTCTTCTTTGTTTCCCTTTTTGTTGTCCTATCATTTCCTTGTAATGTGTTCCAATCAGGTGGTTCTTCATAACCACTCTCCACTACCTCCCAAATATATTTTCCAATTAACAATGTTCTCATATTTATGCTCCAATAATCATAATCTTGCCCATTAAATTCTAGAATGGGTAATGAGTTGTTGAAGTTGGCCATTAGACTCAAGCAACAACAAATGAAGTTTTTCTTCAATGAACTTGTCCAAGAACTTGATCAAATGTTAGACTGACCATGAACCCAAGTTCACTCAAACCCAAAAACCAACCAAGATCTGATACCAAATGAAGTATTTGACCCAAAAAATGAAGAGCAAAAAGTGCAGCAAAAAAAAATGCAACAACAAAAAATTAAAATTGTAGCAACATGATAGTCTAAATTTGAGGGACCAAAACTGCTCAAAATTTGATGAAATTTTGGGAGTGAATTCTACACAAAAATACCTTTCCAATGGTGTATGACATGCACAAAATAGAGTTGTAAAACAAAAGTTATGAGCTTTGAAAGTTGACTGCAGGTTTCAAAAAAATAGGGACAACAAGCATGTATTTCACAAAATGAATGGAATAGAATGTTGTTTTTCATTCCAAATGAACTCAGAAGTATTACAAATCTTTTTCCACAATATTCTCCAGCTATTTTACACTATTGTACATTTACAAGAGAGAAAATGATGTTACAACACTTCATTTCACATTCTTGGAAGTCCAACAGTCATAGTGACTCTTCAAGGCCTATAGAAACTTTTGGGCTTCTTCAAATTCATGGGAGAACTTTTGGTTTTGTCTTTTTCTTAGTCAGCATCAATCTCCAACATTTAGCCATAGGAAGATATTGACCATGTAATTTTCCATAGTGCATTGAGAACAACACTTAGGAAAATACCCTCACATACTGATGTTATAGTAGATGATAGGACTATGGGAAGTACACACACCTTGACCTAGAATGTACTTATTAAACTTATTTTTAGTATTTTACCAACCTAAACCAAAATAAATATTTTTTATGGGTTATATGGGATTGATACAGTCCCACCCATATTACATCATCATCACATAGTGGTATTACAAAAAATCTTGGATATTATCCATGTATCGTTTGGCAAGATTTAAACTTGGTCTCCTTGAAATATTGAGGAATCTAATCGGTTGAGCTAATGCCACTTGATAAACCAAAGTAAATATTAAGCATACTATGGAGAGGTTATTATCAACATAGAATTTTGGGTATTGAACACTAAGTGTGATATAATACAAAATATACAATTGACAATATAACATAGTGGCAATACAATACAACAAACAATCCATAAAATATATCAAAGAAATCAATTATCAGTATTAGGGAATATGTTTGTATAGTTAATTTTTACTTATAGGAGTCAATTATGAGTGTAGTCATTGTTGATAGCAAAAAAAGAGAGTTCAAAATAGCCAAAATTTATCATTTTGTGGTATAACCCATTTTGATCCTTTTTTCGAGTTGATTATTTTGGTATTATGCCCATACACTTTTTGAACACCCAAAATTTATTATTTTGTGGTATAACCAATTTTGATCCTCTCTTTGAGCTAATAATTTTGGTATATAACATACAATTTTAGAACCCTCAAAGGGATTACAAATGGTCGGAGGTACTCGAGCTACCCAAGAAATTGAGATATTGGGTGAACAAGTGAGATGCTTAGAAGAGTAGCAATAAGCATTCCAATTTATATTATACAAAATCAATAAATTGGATATATTAGATAACATTAAGAGTAAAGTAAAAGGTCTAAATATTATATGTATATAGACAATAGACAAATTAGTAAGAAATCAAGAAGACCCTTCTGAATGCCGAGCACAAAATACCTTGCCCAACAATAAAAATTAGAGAATGACTTTCTAACTTTGAATACAAGGACCCAATTAGTTGTTTATATAGGATTGCACAATATTTTTCTCTTCATGTCATTCCCTAAAATCAATGGACTGCGATGGCATCCTTCAACCTCTAGCATGAAACCATTATGTGGTACCAATGGTTGGAGAATATGCACCCACATCTCACTTGGGCTGAATTTGAAAGAGAATTACTCATCTAATTTGGACCTAGTGATTATGAGGACTTCATTGGTGTAATCAATAAATTAAAATAGACAATTGCTATCCAAGAATATCAAACTCATTTTGAAAAGTTCGAAAACTGCACTTGGGGATTAAGTGCAAAAAAAATTGAAACTTGTTTTATTAGTGGGTTAAAGGAAGACATCCATGCAAAAGTAAAAATATTAAAATAAACTAGCATGATGGCTATAGTAGGTTTGAATAGGTTAGGTGAAGATAAATTTGTGGTACAACATACCTTAAAACCTTCCCAAGCTTGACTACCACTTCCATCTTGAACTCATTCAAACCTGTTTAATAAATAACCTCCAATCAAATGCATGATCCAAGAAGAAATGGATGTACGATGGGCACAAGGGTTGTGCTATAATTGTGATGATAAATACTCCATAGGACATGAATGCATGGAGTAAAAACTATATTTATCCAATGTGGGTGAACCTTCCACTACAAACTCTCATGATGAAGAGAAGGAACCTAAAGAAGAGGATCAACTAAAACAATATGAATCAATAAAGGATAAACCATAAAATATCTCAATACATGCTTTAATAGGGATTATTACTCCATAAACCATAAAAGTAGTGGGGCATTTCAATGGTCAACAACTCATCATACTCATAAATTATGGAAGTACACAAATATATTGATCATTGGGTGGCAAAAAAGAGCCTATTGTTATATTTACTCATGCAATTATTTTGAAGTTATGATAGCCAATGGGGGTACCCTACCATGCAAGGGTAAATGTAAAAATTCCAAGGTATAGATGGGTGAATACACCCTTAAGTATGAAAATTTTACCCTTCCTTTGGAAGGATGTGACATGGTGATGGGAACATAGTGGCTTCATGCATTCAACCCGATAGTCTGGGACTTTTAGGAAATTTGGATGAAATTCAATCAACATGGGTAGTGACATAATCTTCATGGTAAGGTTGTAGGTTCTAATCAGCTTATTAGTTCCCATCGTATGGAGAAATGTTTGAAGAAATCATCTCATATAATGATGGTTTAGCTATTTGCAATACAAGCCTAGATTACCAACTAAATAGTTTAGTCAACTAAATTGAAGGAAATTATAAATAAGAATACATTTGTGTTTATAGAACCCCATGTATTACCATAATGACACACCCATGATCATGTTATCTAGCTCATACTAGGAAGCGTACCATCCAACATCCACCCTATAGATACCCATATGTACAAAAGACAAATATTGAAAAAATGATGCAAGAATTGTTAACAATAGGGGTCATGTGATCAAACATTAACCCATATTCATATCTTGGACTATTGGTCCATGAGAAGGATGGGTCTTGATAGTTATTATAGATTGTTGCACCCTCAAAAAAACTACCAAAATACAAATTCCTATTCTAGTTATTGATGAGTTGTTGTATGAGCTCCATGTTGCTTATTTTTATCCAAGTTGTATATTTGTTTAGGATATCACCAGATAAGAGTAATGGAAGAATATATTCCTAAGACAACATCTAAGACTCATGAATGTAACTATGAATTCCTTGTCATTCCATTTGGTCTTACTAAAATGCTTTCAAATTTTTAGAGTCTTATGAATGCAATATTTTGGCCCTTCTTGTGTAAATTTATTTTGATATTCTTCAATGATATTCTAATTTATAGTCACAAATGAGAAGAACATTTATAAAAATTGGATCGGACTTTGCAACTCTTGGCCAATAATCAATTATGTGCAAAATAGTCCAAATATTTTTTGGAATGTAGGAAGTGGAGTACCTTGGCCACATAGTTTTAGGGGATGGAGTTAAGGTGGATCCAAAGAAAATTGAGGCCATTCAAGCATGGCCCAAGCCACACACTCTTAAGGTCTTCAAGGTTTCCTAAGCTTTACTAGGTACTATAAGAATTTTTTTCATGATTATGGCAAAATTGCATCTCCTCTCACAATTATGTTGAAGAAAAAAATTCATTTATATGGTCAAGACAAACTGAACATACATTCTTGTGTCTCAAACAAGCCATGTTATCGAATCTTGTGCTAGCGAATCTTGATTTCTCTAATACTTTTATGGTGGAAAGTGATGCTTCAAGAAGTGAAATTGGTGTTTTTATTATGCAAGAAGGATGACCACTGGATCTCATTAGAAAGGTATTATCAAGAAAAAACCTAGGCAAGTTGACCTATGAGAAGTAAACGATAGCAATCTTACATGTTTTCAATCACTTGAGGCCTTACTTCATTGGGAAACATTTTTCAATCAATACAAACACCATCATTTAAAACACTTTCTTGAGCAGCATGTCTCCATGCCAACACAACAAAAAATGGGTCATCAAATTGCTTGGGTATGACTATAAAACTATTGATAAAAAGGACAATGACAATGTTGTTATTGATGCATTATCTCGTCAACACGAGGACTAGGACATGTTGTGTGCAATATTAAATCCATTTGCTCAATGGATACATTAGCTACATGATGAGGTGACCCAAGGTCTTACCTTGCAAGCTTGAATTTAGCAACTCCAAAATTATCCTAATTCCTAGCCAAGATATACATGGGATGGGAAACATCTAAGATATTGAGGCTATCTTATCATTTCAACAACTTTGTTAATTCACAAATCTATCCTACAAGAACTACATGCTTCCCTAATTGCAAGACATTCCAAGTTTCTAAAGTTATATTAGTGGGTTAAGCACATGTTTTAATGGGCAGGCATGAAAAAGAATATTCAAAATTTTATGGTATAATGTGATACTTGTCAGTGGATGAAAGGGAAAACTATATGCACACTAGACATTATACTATAACCACTTTCTATTTTAGAGATGGTTTGGACAAACATATCCATTGATTTAATTAAAGGGCTTACCAAGTCAAGAGGCAAAATAATAATTCTTGTGGTGGTGGATCATTTCTCTAATTATGCTCATTTCTATTCTCTAGCCCACCCTTAAAAGGCTTCCATAATTTTCCTAATATTCATTGATATCATTTTTCACCTTCATAGCATGCCACCATCTATTGTTTTTTACTATGCTCACACTTTCACTAGTCATTTTTGGTAGAATTTTCTCAAGCTGCAACATACACAACTCAAGTAAAAAACATCTTGAGTTGTTTATGTTGAACAAATAGACAAAATTATGAACAAGTTCTTAGAAATATATTTCTATTGCTTTGCATCTGAGCAACAAACTCAGTGGGTCAAATGACTTTCAATAGTCGAATGGTGGTATAATACTTCATACCATTCCGCAACAAAAATGACACCATATGAAGTGGTCTATGGACACCCTCCACCATCCCTCCTCTCATACATTCTAGGACATTTCAATATTCAAGCTATCAATTCCACTACAAGGAACATGCACAACTTATCCAATATCTTAAGGATAATTTGGTGATGGAACAAAATTGTATGTGTTAGCAAGTTGACCAACACCACTTAGAGTGTAGCTTATAAATTGGAGACATGGTGTTCCTTCACTTACAACCATACAAATAGTAATCATTGAGACTTTGTGGTTGTAAAAAGCTAGCCACTAAATTTAATGGACTATATAAGATGTTATAGCATATTGGCCTCATAGCCTATAAGCTTGAATTGCCAGCCTCCTCCTCCATCCATCCAATTTTTTGTATCTCTTCCCCGTACACAAATTCAAACAACACTATCACAATTAGATGATGAAGGCCTAGTCATCCTAGAACCCAAATGTATTCTAAACTAAATGATGCACACAATTCACAATCACACTCTCATGGATGTTTTAGTATATTGGTGAGGATTGCAACTAGAAGATGCCATCTAGGAGCTGCTCTATCAAATTTAGCAGTAATTTCCTCATCTCAAGCCTTGAGAACAAATATTCTTGAAAGGGAAGGTCATGTTAGGACCCTATCCTAACATAACTATCATTATGTAATGTTGTACTTTGGGTGCCTATTGTGTATGGGCCTATTATGATGTAACCACTACTATGAGAATTAGTAATGATGTAAGTAGGAGAATCATGTAACAATTACTTGTGTAAGTAGGAGTTATTTTAATGATGTAACAATTAATTTGAAAATATGAGTCTTTATAAATACAAGGGAAAAAAGTAATGTATCATCTCATATTTTTATATTGTAATGAATCTCTACTTCTAAGGAGGCCTGGGATAATGTAAGTTTACTATATTTTCTTTCAATGATATTTATAAGCACTTATGTTATTTTATTTATGCATTTCCTTAATTTATGCATTGATATTATGGATTATAATTATTTATGATCTAAATGTTCCTAACAAAAGTTTGGAGAAGTAAGAAATAAGCATTTGCATTTGTTGGACTAACCCTACAAAACTTCTCACTCCATGCCTATCATTGGGTAGGGCCTATTCATAAAAAATATAACTTGATTATCTTAATTTCTCTACCATCCACGACATAGCCCAAACATATTAATGAGGTTTTGAAAAATTTATGCTTCTTCATGTTGATGCCAAACTTGTTTTTCTTTAAAGTGTCTGACACTTTTTGGAGGGTCATCATGCTCTTTTCATGATGAATTTAAAATAATAATATCATCAAGATAATTACAAATGATTCATTTAAGGGAATATGAACATCTTTTGTTGCCCTTATGAAAATAGTCAATATACTACACATTCCAAATGGAAAGACCAAAAACTCATATAACCCTTACATAATCTTGAAGTTTGTCTTCTAACTATACTCCTATTTTATTATTATTTGGTGATATTCTAGTTTCAATTCTAACTTCATAAAACAATTACCTTATCATAATTGATTAATTAAATTATTAATCCTTTGAAGAAAATATTTTTTCAACCTTAATATTATTCAAGACTTTAAAAACTAGATACATATGCCATAAGCTATTGTTCTAGCACAAAAAAATTAGTGGAACAAACACAACGTAAATTATTAAGTTTGACTATCAAATGACATTAGCTCAACTAGTTAAACTCCTTGATTTTTAATTGGGAGATCGAGGTTTGGATCTTGCCAATTCATACATGCCTATGTGGTGATGATGTATATGGAGATGGTTCTTGTTTCAATAGAATATAACCAATTAAAAAAATATAGGTTCGATCACTTATTGTTTTGATAATTTACCCAACCATTTTTGTTTTCATGTACTTCAAGTATGGATTGTTTGGGTAAGATAATGTTGGGCAATGGAGCTTCTAATAAAATTTGTATACATTGTTCACTTTACATTAGGATAAAAGAACCTTTGGGGCTTAGAATACTTCTTTGAAATATTTTATATTATCATTTAACTGTTGTCTTTTATTTTTGGAACAACAAACTTGCTTGGTATGGATATTCATTGACATTTCTTCTTCTTCCTTACTTTCTCTCAACATGAGAACCACAAACCTTTCACTTGCTTAAATTCTATTCTTTTCTTATTTCAAAGAGACCAATGGAATTTATTAGTATCATTTTGTGATTTAATATTGTATTTTTATCCATATTTCTCAACTTTATACCAATGTTGTCTCATGCAAGAACAACTTTATTAAAATTAGATTATCTAAGCAACACTCCATGAAAATCAATATAAATTGTGTCTCATGTAGTTTCATTTGTAACATTTGATGATTTAAAAATAAAATGTGTATTATTATTGTATATTTTTATTTAAGCCTCTTTTTCTTCCTCCTTAATCCAAGTAAATAAGGGATTACTCAAGTTACCAAGGATGATGACACCACAACACTTATAGCTTGTAGGCCTTGGTACCTTTCTAGAATATTTGGTAGATAGGAACATGCCATCTCTTCATGTCATATCAAATTGCCTCGTAGTGGCATCTTGACTTGTGGCATCATAACCATTATAGTTCTAACCTTGTTATGAAACCAACACTCATAGATAGACATAACTATAGTTCCAACTCTATGTGTCATTTATAAAGCACCTAAATGCATAGAGAGGAATATTATTAGTGCTTGTCATAAAAAAAAAATCTCCACATTTACAATCTTGTGACATGGCACTTCATGAACTAGCACCAACTTTAGAGGAAGAAAAATAGATAGTTCTATAATTACCATTGAAACTGCTTCTTAATCAATTATGAAGATAAACTATTTTATCTCTTGAGTTCTTGTAATTGCTATATATTTGTATAAAGCTTAGAGTAAAGACTTCTAGCCTTATTCAATTTTTTTCTTGTCTCCTTTCTTACCCTATAGACTTAACCTACCCCTATTTCCTAAATGTTTGTTGTATTATTCCTTTCAAAGTATTGGAAAGTGCTCAATATCCTACAATATCATGCACCCCATGTACTAAGGTATTGTATTATTATTGACATGGCTACATGTCCCTTGGATTTTGTAGTATATTTATATTTACATTATCCATAAATAAAGTTTCATTCTTGTGAGAAAGGATTTTGTTATGCCTTGTTTTCTATTGTGCAACTTTAAAACAAAACTTTCAAGTGCTACAAGATAATTTTAGGAGTTGTTCTCTATTCCACCACATCCTAGGCCCCATAGTGTGGACTAAATGGTATCATAACAGGTTTAGGCTCATCTTATTTTTTCCTCATGTTATATTATTTATAGTGGTTCTTTCCAAGAATAAAGACTCTAATACACTTCATTATTGGATGTTTGCTTATGCATATTCCTTGTAAAATAAGAAAGACATCACTTTAATTTTTAATTTTAGGTGCCTTTAAAATATCACATTCACATGTCCGAGGTGTAGACCAATTGGTTCATCCAAACCCCATAAGAGGGGCAAAGGTCCAAGGTTCAAATCTCGAGCCTCGCCGGACTGAACGCTTGTCCCTTTCCTGGTGCTTTCAACGACATAAAAGGTTTAAAATGATTATGGCATGGTGGTTATAGGGGTGGATTGCATGAAGATCTGTGTGGTGGCTTCCAAGACGGACAATGCAAAATATTGTGGCGGCCATAAAAAGCTGGACAACCTACCCGGATTCATGGCGGCTACCGATTCCACAATGTAAAAAAAAATATCACATTCACACAGAAATGTCATATATAAAAAAATCTCATTAAAGGAGACCAATACACATGACATCAAGAATATCATATGAGATGCCTTAAAATAATATAATATTTGGGTAGTTCTAGGATCTCATGATAAATATGGGATCCTTGTTCTCAACTTCCAACCTTGCATGCTTTTAAAGCCACAAACTACTCAATGTGCAAACCAACATAAATATTCTAATATTCTTAGGTTGGGTCAATGCTAAAGAGTTAGACAAAAATTTACAACAATTTGAAGGTTACATTTCTTCTAATTGGTTCTTTAATTTAGATAGGATCACTTTCATACGCTTAAAGATGTCAAAATTAGTTTCTTTTTGGTGGGAAACAACTAACATCATATTGTAGATGAAGGAAATTGTAACAAGACCTAGAGGATATTCATGAAGTTAGTGTATGAACAATTCTATCCCTTTCATCACTATGAGGATGACTACATGTATTTCCAATAATTATACTAGTATAGGGATAAATCTATATAACAACACACTGATGTGTACAATGAATTTCTTAGTTAGATATGCATTGACACCAACAAGAAGAATAAAGTATTATAATACATCGATGGACTACAATATCATCTTCATCTGGAGATGGAGTTTTTTCTAGTGGAATCCATGGTGCAAGCATTCTACTATGCATAAAAACTAGAAGAGAGATCATGAGCAAAGTAGAAAGGTTCATTGTTAGTTTGTATAAGATGTCATTGGCACAAAAATCCAAGCCAATAGTTGCATGATCATATATTGCACTAGTGCCCAAGGGATCCTCAATGCCTTCCAAGCCTTAAAATCCCTTAGCAACATAGGATCAAGGAAAATAGAAGGTGTTTAGTATGTAGTGAAACCACCATAATAATCGCACTCATAGTGATGTTGAGTGATGAGTTTAGAAGAAATATTTTGTCATTCAACTGACTATACCTCTATATAAAAAGTTGAAGAGGAGATAAACACCACATGCTTGAGCACAAGAACTCAATAATGTAGTAAAACCTTAACCTCATACCTTGTAAAGAATGAGAGAGACTATTTCATACCCATGTTAGGTTAAGGGTAATATTTTTCATGTCATCATTGAATTTTCATACCACACCTCTCACTGTCGTAGCACCATTCATTGCTCTCATACCCTAAATTTTGATATTCCTAATTTTTAAGAAAAAATTAATGTTGATGCCCTAGAAAATTGGTTGGATTAGTTATCTTCATACTACCAAAATATTAGTGATTAAGCTTCACTTGAGGCCATCACTAACATTGTATCGTATTGTATGTATAATACCTTTGGGCCCCTTATAAACCTTGAAAAAGGTATTTTTGTAATATTTTATTACTTTAAACCTAAAGGGTAGTTACTTAAACTTGACCTAAATATAACTTGTATTTGGGTATAAATACCCCATCATACCAACAATTTTATTATTGATTAGAGAATATTCTATTTTGCTATATTGATATTATTTGATGTCCATGGATATCCCCATATATCATGTGCATTGCTTTGTGTGTATTTATTTTTTAGCAATATTAGGTAATGCATTGATTTATTCATTTCTAAAAACTATTGTGAGATCAAACATATACTTCTTTATAAATAAATTTACTTATTGTGAGAAAATTACTTTTGCAATCTTGAAAGCTTCATTACCTATTTAAAATCGATGGGAAGCATATTGTACTAGAGTTATGAAGTGTCAAGAATTATTACCATCATAGTCAACATGATTGTAAGTTGAATGGTTGTATCCACTCAACACAGGGTTCATGAGTCCACCAATGGTTGAAATTAGTTGTTGCTAGTTATAGTTTGTTATGTTATATAGGTCAACACAATTATATATAAATATCTTCAAACCAATAATGTAAATTATCGAAGCATTCCTATCAGCAATATTAGAGTAGGAGGTCAAAGGAAGAGCCAAATAACCTTCTGATCCTTTAGGACTCAATGAATTTGTGAGAAAGAATAATAAAATCTTCCCTTTGCTTCAACATAGAGGGACTCCAAAGAAATCTAGAAGAGAAAACTCTATGGGCCAAGGATATTTTCCAAATATATTCTTCAATTTCTAATTCTAGCATTCAAATGAAGGTAGGTTGGTGGTATAGGTTGGAGCACATCATCAAACTCCACCATCACAACATTGAAAGGATAGAAATATTCTATGTCATCCTCAACTATTTTATTTTTTCAACAAGGGAAAAATATAATATAGCTTGTGCACATAAACAAACCCAACTTTAGAAATAAATCTTCTAAGGTAAATGACAAGCTAGAGAGACTTGACTCTCCTATCTATTTCCATAAACATATTTTTTCTCCATGACAAGTATACTTGCACTCTTGGAAGCATGGCACCTCTATGTCAAACACATTGAATTCCTTGAAGAGTTTTCATAAAATATCACCTCTATAAGAAGTTGCATGAGACATCACAAGTTTTTTTCCATTGTTTTATACATTAGAGCATCCTTTGAAACTAGGGAAAATTTAGTTTGATTGCATTGTATTTCATAGCATAATATGCATCTAGAGGGCCTTATCAAAATACCCATGTAAAATTTCTCCACCCAGAACATGTACATGGCATCAACATCGACACTTTTGATAAATTTGATACTTATGCATGTTTCACCCATAATTTTTCTAGTGAGATATTATAAAATTTTGGGTATCATTAAGTGATGTTAACACATTCTCAAATAAAAATTGAATCTCCTTACTACTATGCACTTTAGTTTGCATGCAATATGAATATTAACTGGGTACCAATTGCCACTTTTGGCTGCACAATTTGTTTTACCAAATAAATATACTCATGAGTTTCTATCAAGGTCACACATCGACGGTTTAGAGTCGGTCCTTGACTTCATTTTTAGGTGTGCAACTTCTCTAAAGGACTCCTTTAGTTGGTGTAGCTCATATTTTCTTTTGACTCCCCCATGGTGCTAGCATCTAATATTTATTACTATGTAGAAAATTAAAATAATGATAAGAGAACTCAGTTGTTAAGATATCAAGAGCCAAATCCTTGGGCTTACCATCAATTATGGTATCTTTAAGAGCAACGTTATTTTCCTCCCACCTATGAGATTCCAAAGGTGAATGATTCATTAAATAACCTAGGGACTAGGTAATGTATGTAATGCACTCATGGGATAAAACCCACTCTTCAACCTTAGCCATCAATGCCTAGTCAATCATCTTATCGAAATTATCCCACCTAGACAGTGAAAGGGCTCATTGAAGCCTATATTTTTGGTTCTTTCTTTTTATTGGTTGCAGGTGAAAAAAAGGAGATTCATATAATATTTTAAAGCACCAGAATATTCCTTAGAATATTCTATTTGGAGGAGGAATCCCCTCTACCTATTTTTTTGCCCGATGAGACACTGCTGATTTCTCGTAATTCGAGGCATTAATCAATTTACGAGTATAGGCTTATATATACTCGTTGGAAAGCATTTTTCGAGGCCAATCTAGTGGAATTGAAATTTTCCAGTTTTGTGAAGGTTTAACATGGCTAGTGGTGCACCAAAGTTCCTATTGCCCGATTCCTAGCTATTGCAAGGGAATAATTATTCTGCTTGGAAAACTAAACTCAAAACTCAACTTGAGTTTGAGGAAGTGTGGGAAGTTGTAAATGGGTCCATTACCCATCCTGACATAGATGATGAAGAACAAATAAAATTTGACAAAGCAGATAGAAAGGCTTGGTTGATCATCATGTTTGGTGTCTTTGATGAAGTTCAACCATACATTCATGACTCAACCACAGCCAAAGACGCATGGGACAAGCTCCAGACAGTATTTGAGGCAAAGAACAAGAACCAAATCTTGTTCCTTCAAAGCCAACTTCATTGCTTAAAAATGAAGAATGGAGAAAAACTCGAGTCATTCTTGAGACGAGTTGCAGAGCTACATGCATCACTACAAGCTTTGGGAGAAACAATGTCTGATGACACACTTGTTCCCATTATTTTGAGATCTCTTCCTTCACAGTATAATGTGTTTGTGACAACTTTGAATGTCACTGAGCAAACACCAACATTTGAAAAGTTGGTGAATCTACTTCAAAAAGTAGAGGCCTCTCATACATCACAAGATGAAGATCAAGTTCTCCTTTCAAATCAAAAGGGGAAGCAACTAGTCAAAAGAGGTACAAGACCTCAACATCACTTCCAACATCAAAGAAACAATTTTTGCATGCAAAAGATGTGTGAACTTTGTGGCAATAATGGTCACACATTGAAGGAATGTTGGCACAATCCTTTCACAAATGGATCCTCTTCTCAAGCAATGCATCCGCAATAGAAGAAGTCATCAACGAACAAGAAAAATCCAAATTGGAAGAAGATACGTCAACAACATAGTAATGTTGCCAAAGACGACCACTCAAGAGAAGAAAATGACCACTCAAGAGAAGAAGAGCATGTATATGCTGCTCATGATCAACTAAGTCATCCCAATGATGTTTGGTATGTCGATTCTAGAGCAACCAAACATATGACCGGTTAGAAAGATTGGTTCTAGACTCTAGACTATTCTAATCATACAGGAAAGGTCTCTCTAGGTGATGACACATCCTATGACATCAAAGGCATAGGTGATGTCAAATTATGACTTGGATCACACACATGCAAGATAACAGAAGTCTTGTATGTTCTAAGACTCACTAAGAATCTACTCTCCATCAACCAATTACTCGACCATAATTTGAAGGTTGAGTTTGACAAACAAAGGGCTCCAAGGTATGTCTCATTCATGACAAAGCTAGAAAGTCCATGATTATTGCATATGGTAAAGGAATAGGAAAAATGTTTGAGCTTCATACAATTCATCATGACAATCTAGCATTAATTGTCAACTCTAATATTTCTGCATCACTCTAGCATCAATGATATGGTCATCTAAGTTTTGGCCATCTTATTGCACTTCAAAATAAGCACATGGTCAGAGGTCTTCCTTCTTTGAAGAAATCTACTCAAATTTGCCCTTGTTGCTTAGCTGGAAAGCAACATCGAGCTCCATTTGGTTCTTCAGAATCTCGAGCCAAAGGGCCTCTCGATATCGATCTTTGTGGACCCATGGCTCCAAGCTATAATGGCTCTAAATATTTTCAGCTTTTTGTTGATGATCATACTCACAAAATGTGGGTATTCTTTTTGTAGAACAAGGATGAAGCCTTTTTCTACTTCAAACAGTTTAAGGCTCAAGTTGAGACATTCACAGGTCGTTAGATCCATGTCCTCCACTCAGATCGAGGGGGGAGTTTACCAATAATGAGTTTTCAACTTTCTTGAAGAAACATGGCATTCATCGACAATTGACAATTGCTTACACACCACAACAAAATGGTGTTGTTGAATGTAGAAATAGAACCATCATGGAAATGGTTCATTGCATGTTGAAAGATTCTCAACTTGCACCCTCTTTTTGGGCAGAAGCAGTACATACTACAGTCTACTTGCTCAATCGTGCCCCCATTGCATCACTTGATCACATCACTCCAAAAGAAGCATGGACCAGACATAAGCCATCAATCTCTCATCTTCGTGTGTTTGGTTGTACAACATATATGCACATCCCAAAGGAGAAGAGACAAAAATTGGATGAGAAGTCTCATCAATGCATTCTATTAGGCTACAATGATGAATCAAAAGCCTATAGATTATTTGATCCAGCTACCAAAAAATTGTATATTAGTCATGATGTCATTTTTGATGAGAAAGATAAGTCACCCTCATCCTCTCCACAGGAATCTTCATCCAACTTTGTTCCAATAATACTTCAAAGTGATGAAGATGAAGAAGATGCTAATGAGGAAGTTTCCAAGGACAACAATGATGAAGATAATGATGGAGATGTGGACCAATCTACTCCACCACATCACACAGAAAAATACCCAAGTGGTACATTAGCACATTAAGAGCTTCAAGGATAGATGGAGTTCCAGACACATCTACCACAGGACCAAGGACACGTAGCATGGCTCGTGATGAGGTAAATATGGCCCTAATGAGTATTGTTGAACCATCCATAATGCAGGAAGCTCTTCAATCTAATTCTTGGAAGAATGCTATGGATACTGAATATCAAGCATTAATGAAGAACAAGACTTGGCAGCTTGTTGATCTTCCACCAAGGAAGAAGGCCATTGGATGCAAATGGATTTTCAAGATCAAATATAAATCAGATGGTAGTATTGATAAATACAAGGTATGACTTGTAGCCAAGGGCTATGCACAAAAAGAAGGCATCGACTATGAAGAAACATTTGCACCTACAACAAAAATAAAGACCATCAAAATGATCTTTGCTCTAGCTGCACAATTTGGATGGAGGATTCATCAGATGGATGTCAAAAGTGCCTTCCTCAATGGAGACTTAAAAGAAGAAGTCTACATGACTCAACCAGAGGGATTCATTACACCTGGACAAGAAACAAAGGTGTGTAAATTGATCAAATCTCTCTATGGTCTCAAACAAGCTCCTCGAGCTTGGTATATAAAAATAGATGAACATTTTGAAAAACATGGTTTCAAGAGAAATCCATATGATCCAAATTTGTACCACAAAGAACAAGGGGGGGAAGTTGTGATCATCATTGTATATGTGGATGATTTGGTCATCACAGGAAGTTCAAAAAATGATTCTAGCAACAAAGGATGACTTGAAAAGCTCATTTGACATGACCGATCTTGGACTATTGCACTATTGTCTAGGATTGGAGGTGTGGCAGACACATCACCGCATATTTGTCTCACAAATCAAATATGCCAAGACACTTCTTGAGAAGTATCGCATGAATGATTGTAAGCCCATGATGACTCCTATGGAACTAGGGCTACAACTCTCATGATTTGACTCCTCTCCACCAATGAATGCAACTCTCTATCAATAATTGGTTGGAAGTCTCATTTACCTAACATACACTAGACCAGATATCAGCTTTGCAGTAAGTTACCTCTCACGATTCATGCAAGAACCAAAAATATCTCATTGGAAGGCAGCAAAAAGGGTATTAAGGTATGTCCATGGTACCATTGAGTATGGTCTAGAATTTAAGAAGAGCGATCAATTCTTCTTAACCGACTACATAGATGCAAATTATGCAGGATGTATTGATGATCAAAAATCCACTTCTGGATATGTATTATTTCTGGGATCTGGACCTATATCATGGGGAAGTAAGAAACAACAAATAATTGCTCGATCTTCCACAAAAGCAAAATATCATGCTATAAGAGTTGTCTATGAGGCAATATGGTTGAAACATATGCTAGCAAGTATGGGTGTACCACAAACTAAACCAACAACCATGTACTACAATAATCAAGGTGTATTGAAACTTGTTCATAATCCAATGTTCCACGAGTGCACCAAACACATTGAAGTTCAATGCCACTTCATATGCAAACATGTTCAACAACACAATATTCAACTCAAATTTTTCCCTACTCAAGAACAACGTGCAGACATCTTCACCAAGTCACTTGCACATGTTAAGTTTGAAGCATTTCGAGATTTTCTCTCCAAGAAACTCTAAACTATGATGTAATAAGGGGGAAATGTTAGGAATTATTACCATCATAGTTAACATTATTGTAAGTTGAGTGGTTACAACCACTCAACACAGGGTCCATGAGTCCACTAGTGGTTGAAATTAGTTGATGCTAGTTATGGTTTGTTATGCTAGAATAGACAAGACAATTATGTATATATATATTCAAACCAATAGTGCAAATCATTGAAGCATATCTATCACGAAGGAGAATGAAGATGAAGTAGTGTTCACATGGGATTATTTCATGGAGGCTATCAAGGAAGAATATTATCCCATGGGAGATTATGAATACCAATAAATGTGATGATAATAATACGTCAAGGTAAAGACCAGTTTATTTAAGATTATACCGATGTTTTTTATTATGTAGAAACCAAACTAGGTACTCTAGATACCAAAAAGTATTAAATTCTTAATGTAGTGGGTTGCAATGGTATATTTCATAGGACATTGAACTCTTCATATTCAAGATATTGAAAAATATATATAAAATTATTGTTAAATTTGAATAGAAGCATATAAACAATTTATTTTAAAAGGAGAAAATAGTGAAAACCATAATACTAAGCACCAACCAAAGAAATACAAGAGCATGGAAAAGACATAAGCCATCAATATCTCATCTTTGTATGTTTAGTTGTACAACATATATGCACATCCCAAAGGAGAAGAGACAAAAATTGGATGAGAAGTCTTGTCAATGCATTCTATTAGGCTACAATGATGAATCAAAAGCCTATATATTATTTGATCTAGCTATAAAAAAAATGTATATTAGTTGTGATGTCATTTTTTATGAGAAAGATAAATATCCTCATCATCTCCATAGGAATATTCACTCAAATTTGTTCTAGTAATACTTTAGAGTGATGAAGATGAAGAATATCCTAATGAGCAAATTTTCAAGGATAACAATGATGAAGATAATGACAGAGATGTGGACCAATCTAATCTGCCACATCACACGTGAAAAATACTTAAGTGGTACATTAGCACATTAAGAGCTTCAGGGATAGATGGAGTTCCTGTTCCCACATTTTGCTGAGGGGTAAAAGTTTTGAAATTTTGAAAACTGTTGTATTTTTAAGGACCAGATCCTCTCCTTTCCTCCTTTCCAAGCTGTCAATCCAGGCGATCTTCAGGATTGCATTTTTCAGGTGTTGGTAGGTTCAGTTTGTGTTTCAAGATCAAGTTCTCAGTTTTTAGCAGTCTTAAACCAACTCTGGGAAAGGCCCAAAAAATTCTAAGGCAAGAGCAGTCCGAGATCACACTCTTTTTGAGTGATTTCGGGAGTCGCTCCACTCCTACGATGATTCTCAACTTCGTCTCATTCTCAGGCGACTCCCGAAAGCATCCGATAGCAGTGAGTGGTGGTAGAAGAAGGTCAAAAATCCTCTAAGGTATGGCTTACCCGCAAGTCATTCCATTCTGGAGTGACTTCTATCCTCGGTGTACTCCTCCAATGATTGCCAACAAGGTTGAAAGAGAAAATGGCTAAGGTAGGTTTACCTAAAGTTTACTCCTTTTTTGAGCGATTTTTAGAGTTGCCCGTCACTTTTGGTGATTCCCAGTGTCATTCTCTCCCTAGATAACCCTCAGTATCATCAACAACCTACAATAGGTGGAATAAACTAAAAAATTTTCTAAGGCATGGATCCCGATTGAAGATCGCCCCTCTAGCAAGTGAACCCCGTAGTCACTCTATTTTTTTGGTGACTCTTGTCATCATTGTAATTCTCGGTGAACCACAGAAGGATTTTAAATTTTCTAAGGATGGGAGCCCATGAGTTGCTCCCTTCTGGAGTGGTTCTCATCATCGTCATGCCCATAGAGTGACTCTCGTCCTTGATGCACTCCTCCAACGATCGTCGACAAGATAAAGGTTGAAATTTCCTAAGGTAGGTGGTCCAAGTTTGCTCCATTCTAGAGTGACTCTCATCATCACAATAGCAACTTAGTGACTCTCGAGTTTGCCATGGTTTACCTCAATCGCTAACCGACCAACGCAAAATTAAAAACATTAAGTTGGGGAGCCTGTGCCAGAGTTAGCACCATCCAGTAATGACTCTCAAGATTGCTCCCTTCTAGGTGTGACTCTTGGATTTTCTCCATCGAGGAGTGACTCTCATTGTCGCTCATACCACCTAGTGAACTGTGACTTATTTTCCAAAGCACTCCTCCATTTTTGCTTCTCCAAATTTGCTCCAATCCAAAGTGACTCCGCCTCACTTCTGAGCGTCTAAGACTTCCAGCTCTAGTGTAGGGTTTTGTTTTCAAGCAGACTCAGAGGATGGAGGTAGGTGGCCTATCAGGATGCATTAATGGAGTACTAGATCAATTTTTCCACCAAGACATCTTGTCAAAACTCTTAAACATCCCAAGGGGTAGATTGTACCTCCAACATTGAAGAAACATCTCTTCTCAAATACTAGACTAGCCCGAAACCATATCAAATCTAGGAGAATCATGTTGAAGGTACGCCCACGACCAGTAAGGGTAAAAAATCAACAGTTGTCATAGTTTTGGGATTCTATGCTTCAATATAATTTGGGGGGGGAATTCTGCTATAAATAGCAATGGAATTTCATTGTAAAATGGGGGGGGACATATTGCTAGATAGCTACTATAATCATAAGTTTGCATCAATACAAAGGATACTTGGCTCTAATTCTTGTCTCTTCCTTGTATGCTACATTCTGTAAGTATTTCTACTATATATTCATTTATTTTTTTGATTGTTGTAATTCTACATTCTGTATTAGAGCATTGGACATTGAGTGAATCTAGAATTCTTGTTGAAGGATATATAAGGAAGAATCGTGGTGTTATTTTTTTGTAACATGCTTTATTTTGATTGTTGTTGGTTTGGGTATTAGCTAGTGATTGTGTTGCTTATTCTTCCCCACCACTATTGCAAGCCATTTACATTTTTTTCTATTTTTTTTCAAATATATTTCCAGTTCTCTTATCTCAAACCCCAGTAGTGTAGTATAGGATCCGGCATTATTTGGAGATTGGCCTAAAAGGCATCCCTTCCTTTCGGTATTTCAATCTATTGGGTAGGTCTAGGGTGCAAAAAGACCAAATCATTTCCTAGTGGCAGATTCATAACCAACAGTTTCTCTGGCATGCCCGATGTGACAAAGACGTTCCAGTCCATAAGTAGTATTGAGGAAACGATGTTCACTTTAGTGTTGTCTAATCTAAACATCTGGTGACTCTACTAAACTCAAATAATCTCCAAATATCGAAGACTAGTCCAAGAAAATCCGATCTTCATGCGTACGAGATGGAGAGTTAGAAACACTGAAGAGGATATTGAATACTACGATCTTGAAATTAGTGCCTTTGAAGAGCATCCTAGGCTGATTAGGCTGAATATTCCTTTGGAAAAACACCATCGCAGGAGGCTAAAGCTAATGAACAAGACCCAACATCCGATAGTACTACAACCAACTACCCTCCAAATCCTCTGAACTCTATGAACTATCAAGGGGCTCCTATACACCCAACCCAATTGCTGATTCTGCCATTGTTGCATGCAAATCAGTTGAATTCAAGCATGAATATGGTAAACCCACCACCAAATCAGAATCAGTAGCAGAATCAACAACAAAATCAACAACCTATCCTGTTTTCAGCTTGGGATTTCACTGGACTGTTGAACCTAGCCAACTAAGCTTAGGTTCCAACCGCCACCCTAAAGGCCATACCCACATACAATGGTATTGGGAAGATAGCCTATGAGCACATTCAAGACATTGTTGCCCTGGTCACACTTCACAACATCATCAATGAAAGTGTAATGGTCTAGCTGTTGGCATTGTCTCTATGCAAAAAGCTCCTATATTGGTATAGATCCTTACCACCTGGAACTATCACCAGATGGGATCAGTTTGTGAGACAACTAGTAAAAGGATTAAATGAGTCCGTAGATCCACCGTATTTATTGTATCAGTTCACGACCATCCAATGGCACTTGCAAGAGGAGATAGCAAATTTTAACGTAAGGTTTGTAAGTCTTGGTATAGGGCACCCACCAAACTGTGATCGACCGTTGGGCAAGCTGCCTACTATTACCTCAAATCCTTCAACTTGAACATCAGTATGGTCATTAAGTTCTCCAACGTCAACACTTTCCCCGAGTTGTATGAGTTGACTCAAAAAGTAGAGCTGGATTTGATTGTCATTGGTAAACTTTTGCCTAGGATGCCGATGCCGATTTTCTTTGATTTCCATCAATCATAGTATCCTAGTGCCTTAGACAAACCACCTTCTACGCCTTCCACAAACAAATTTCCACCATGGAATACAAATCCTGCACCAGTGGTTTCTCAATTCTTCCCTCCTCAAGTACATTTTTGCACTCCACAAGCACCACATCTCTCATCTCCTCTGTAATATCCAACACTCCCTACTCCTCCATAATATTTAGCATTACCCCCAGCCCCACCGTTGGTGCCATTGCCTCCACCAGCCCCATCGGTGTCCCCAACTATTGATGTGCAGGCTAAGATACTACAAGAAGTATAATCTCTTGCTTCTATCTACCGAACGTTGTCCAACGACATGGATGTTATAAAGAAGAAACAATCCCAGCAAGAGTTAATACCTAGGATACCCTATCCTCCTCCAACACTTACAAGAGACCAAGCAACTCAAGACAATAGACCTTCCATGAGGAATGCTACCATCAATGAAGAGCCGAGCACTTAAGACTACGTGTATTGGTGCTCCACATGTAATGACCCTTATGGGGAAGACTAATGTATGCTTCATCATAACTATGCCCAAAATCTGGCAAGAAGCAGCCTAGGTGATCATATTAACATGATTAGGGAGTCATATCATAATTTTATGGTCTCAAAGGAGGAGCAAGTGTCAATTCTAACCAAGTACGATAAGAAACAAATAGAGGTGAATGTGGCTCACATGTAACCTCTGTAGGTGTACACTCGATGAGAAAAGGAACAAACTTAGGCAAAAGCCCCTGACAAAGGCCCTTTTCTCCCGTTGGCAAAATATCTAGCAAAATATCTAGCAGTGCAACCTTAGGGTGAAACCAAGTAGTAGGCAAGAGAGAAGCTCAAGTGCCCATCGTTGAAAAAGCGACAAAGGGTTGAGGCCATGCAGTAGTACCGCACCAAGTATGAAGCCACAAGGGAGACAAGTATCCACTTCATTGACCTACAACATCATTTATGAACTCAAAAAGACCCCATCCAAGATAAGCATGTACGATGCCCTATAGCCCCCAAAGCAGGTAGATCTACTATAGGAGTCTCTAAAATCTATCAAAGGAGGAAAGTTACCACAACCCGTGTTAGCTCAGCACTTGACTACTTCAATCATGGGAAAAAATAGACCACCACCGTTTTACCTGTCTTTGTAGATATAAGAGTGCATGGTGTACAATTGTATGATTGATTCTAAGGCATCAACCACCGTCATACCCAGGGCAATCTACTAGGAAATACATATGGAATACATGTGAATTAGTCAGGGTGTGCTCCAACTTGATGACACTCCGATAAAAACCATGGGCGTCATTAAGGATATTCCTATACTACTGCATAAGGCTTCTCAGATCATCGTGATACAAGAAGTGGTGGTCGTTGACCTGGAGCCCTACTTTAGCATGTGCCTCTCAAGGGAGTTCATTGCTAAGTTGTACGGTTATATTTCTCTGGACTACTCCCATATGGAGGTACCATTAAAGGGGAGGAAAGTAAAGATTTAAAATGAAAAACCCTCCACCTTTCTTATTGAGATAATACCAAAAGGACAACTGGATGAATTAGTGCACCTGATGACGAAGCAGTTAGAAGAGGTGGAATTAGTGGAAGAAACCATAGAAAAAATTTGAGCGGAAGATGAGTTCTCCTTGCTTGATTTAAATGATATAATTGAATCGGATATAAGTTTTTATTCTATCACTCAACCTGAGAATCCAAAGGAGACAATGAAGGATAACAAAGGCCTTACCTCAAACGATCTATGGAAGCTTTACTTTGATGGTACCCGATGCAAAAACGACGTCAGGGATTGGGTTATTCTAGTTTCACCCTCAGGAGAGCAGAAAGATTATTGCTACATGCTAGCCTAGAGTTGCATCAATAATGTGATAGAGTATGAATCCTTATGTCTAGGGTTGAAAAAGGTAGAAAGGTTGGGAATCAAGCAACTACAAATCTTCGGTGACTCGGAGCTGGTATGCAAGCAAATCACTAACAAGTGCATTTCAAAGAAGCACTACCTCAAGGTGTACCGCAATAGGGTCTGGGATTTGATGGAGACCTTTGAGGCTCTCAATGTCCGAGCCATTTTTGATGAAAAGAATAAACATGTCGACGTCTTAGCATCTATCAAAGCCAAATACTCCCCGACTGATGACATGATGCAGAAGCCTAAGGTGGTAAGAACCATTTATAGGCCTTCTATGCCTGATAAGGACACACACTAGCAGGTGTTTGATAGTGACAAGCAAATCATCACTTTTTTAATTCATGAAGCAACGACTATTGAAGGTAGAGACCCCAATGATGAGGAGTACTTGAAGAATAATCATGTCCTAAAAATATTGATTACTTTAGAGAGTCTATTTGATCAGAACAAAAAAGCGATATTACATTGGACCAAGGTGGATGCCAAGCAAGACAAATACCTAGAGATCGAGCCTGACAAAGTGATAAAAGTTAGGACAGACTGTACTCCAAAGGAGCTAGAGCAGATTCAGGCCTTGTGCAAAAGGTTTCGAAAAATTGTGGCCTGGTGTTATCAAGATTTAAAGGGGTATGACAAAGAAATCATTCAGCATACCATAGAGCTGGAGGAAGGGGTCAGACCCTACAGACAAAAATAAAGGCCAGTGAACCCAAAAATAGAGGTTCTCATGAGAGCCAAAATCTTGAAGATGCTCAAAGAGAAAATCATCTATCCCATAAAGCATTCTTCTTGGGTCGCAAATCTAGTTTTTTTCAAGAAGAAGAACGAGGATATCCGTCTCTATGTTGATTTTCGTAACCTAAATTAGGCCTCACTCAAAGACCACTAACCACTCCTATAAATTGATCAAATCCTCCATGTGGTCGCAGGGGCTCAATGATTCTATCTCCTAGATGGTTTCTCTAGATACAACCATATCTGGATGAAATACAAGGATCAGCACAAGATGTCGTTCACCTCCAAATGGGGGACGTTTGCCTATCAGTGCATGCCCTTTGGTCTATCTAATGTGAGGGACACATTTTAGAGAGCCATGGATATTGCATTCTATGAGTTTTTAAACAAAATTATTTTCATATATTTAGATGACATGATAGTGTTTTCACACAAGAGGAAAGAGCATACCTCGCATTTACAGCAAATATTTGAAAGATGCTGGGAGTTCAGCATATCCATCAACCCGAAGAAATATGTGTTCACGATGAAGGAAGAGAAGTTGTTGGGGCATGTAATTTCTAAGAAAGGGCTTATTGTGGACCCTAAAAATGTAGAAGCCCTCCTTAAAATCCCACTCCCATTGAACAAGAAGGGGCTACAATATTTTTTTGGTCAGATCAACTTCGTGAGAAAGTTCATGCCCGATTTTGCTCAAGTTATCAAACCTATGGCCGAACTCCTGAAGAAGAATGCTGAGTTTGTCTAGATGGAAGAAAGGAAAAAGGTGTTCAAAGAGATCAAGACTATGATTTCCCAAGCATCAATACTAGTTAACCCAGATTACTCCAATAATTTCATCCTTTATGCAGTCGGGGAACTTGAAAGATACACAACGGTCCTAACGTAGAAAGGATATGATAGCGAAGAGCGAACGATAGCCTTCTTAAGCCAAGTGATCTAGCCTCATGAAGAAAGGTATAATTTCATTGAACACCAGGTACATATAGTCATGAGGTCCTTGAAGAAGTTTAGGAACTTTGTCTCCCAGAGCAAGATGACAATATTTGTTGTCCATCCAAATGTCAGAAGTTTTATCATCTAGGGAGAACTGGGTAACAAAAGGGTTGGCTAGATCATCAAAATGCAAGAGTTTGATATAGGGGTTTGACCCACCAAGCTAATCCAAGGTCAGGCTCTATGTCAGGAGTTAGCAAGAATTGTTGTTATGAAAGTGACGACCTATCAATGGGAGGATCCAGAACTAGAGGGCAACTTTGCCAATCAGTCAGCGGAAGATAGTGACTGGACCGATGAGATAGTCTAGTATTTCAATACTGGGAAATGTCCGGATCATCTTAATGCCTCACAGAGGAGGAGATTCAGGCTCCAGGCCCTGAAATATGTGTTGCGCCTTGAGGGGCTATTTTTCAAAAATATTGACAGCGTTCTCTTGTGATGTATCAAGGGAGCAGAGAAACAGAAGGTCCTCGATGAATTCCATTCTGGAATGTCAGGAGGACATCTCTTAGGAAGGCCTACGACCTTGAAAATGATAAGGGCAGGCTACTACTGGCCTACCATGTTAGTGGATACCTTTGCAATCTGCAAAAAATGTGAAAAGTGTTAGAAATTTGTGGGTAGGAATAAAAATACCCCAATGCCCCTCCAGCAAATCCAGGTTGAAGCTCCCTTCTAGCATTTTTGTTCTAGAAAGCGCAGAGCCAAGTTTCTCACATAGAAGATGGCCCATGTTAGTAGTACAACAAATCAAGGTTTGTAGGTGCCTAAGGTGGAAGCGATTAGGAGGGTCAAAAAATTTTACTATGCATCTGCACAACAAAATCAGCTGAGGTTCGTCCAAATATGGTGGCGATGACAAGGTTCACAGTGGGTTCGAGCAAACTCCAGATGTTTTTAGGATGCCAGGGTTTCCAATCGGTTAGGGTTCACTCAGCCGAAGGAAGGCAACAAAGCACTAAGCCCCAAGCATGAATCAAAAAATCAGAGTAAGGGTCGCTCAATTTTTGAGCGACTCCAAGAATCGCACAGGTTGTAAGGCAAAAAGGAGATTTGGACAGACTCAATGATGAGAGGAAACAAAATTGAAAATTTTCCTAAATCCCCCTCTTACCATGGATCATTCAAATTCCAAGCAATCTTGGAAGTCACCCAGTATCTTGAGCAAAACTAGGAATCGCCCGGCTCGCAAGTGAGGGGCAGCTAAAGTCCAAGAGTGGAAAATATACTAAGTCAAGTAATGCGCTCGAAGTCACTCCATAATGAAGCAATTCTGGGAATCACTCATAGCATTCAGAGAACCCTAGGGAGGTACCTAATTGGGGCTGAGGTTGAAAAATTCAAAGTTTCGCTCAAATTATTAGTGAAGTTGTGTAAATTGATCAAATATCTCTATGGTCTCAAACAGGCTCCTCAAACCTGGTATATAAAAATAGATGAACATTTTAAAAATATGGTTTCAAGAGAAATCCATATGGTTCAAATTTATACCACCAAGAACAAGGCAAAAGTTGTGATCATCATTGTCTATGTGGATTATTTGGTCATCATAGGAAACTAAAAATATATATTTATGCAACAAAGGATGATTTAAAAAACTCATTTGATATGACCAATATTGAACTATTACACTATTGTCTAGTATTGGAGGTGTGACGAACACATCACCACATATTCATCTCAAGGACCAAATATGAAAAGAGAGTTCTTGAGAATTTTCTCATGAATAATTGTAATCCCAAGATTAATCCTATAGAACTAGGGCTACAACTCTCATGATTTGACTCCTCTCCACCAATGAATGCAACTCTCTATCAATAGTTGGTTGGAAGTATCATTTACCTAACATACACTAGACTAGATATCAACTTTGCATTAAGTTACCTCTCACAACTCATGCAAGAACTAGAAACATCTCTTTGTAAGGCAGTGTAAAGGGTATTAAAATATGTCCATGGTACCATTGAGTATGGTCTAGAATTTAAGAAGAGCGATCAATTCTTCTTAATCGACTATATTGATGCAAACAATGAAGGATGTAATGATGATAAAAAACCACTTTTTGATATGTATTCTTTTTGGGATCTAAACCTATATCATATGGAAGTAAAAACAATAAACATTTACTTGATCTTCCATACAAGCAAAATACGATGCTACAAGAGTTGTCTATGAGGTGATATGGTTGAAACATATGCTGGCAAGTATGGGTGTACGATCTTCCATAGAAGCAAAATATCATACTACAAGATTTATCTATGAGGTGATATGGTTGGAACTATGCTAGCAAGTATGGGTGTACCACAAACTAAACCAACAATCATGTACTATGATAATCAAGGTGTATTGAAACTTGTTTATAATCCAGTGTTCCACAAATGACCAAACACATTGAAGTTCAATGCCACTTCATATGATAACATGTTCAACAACACAATATTCAACTCAAATGTTTCCCCACTCAAGAACAACGTGCATAAATCTTCACCAAGGCACTTACACATGTTAAGTTTGAAGCATTTTGAGATTTTCTCTCCAAGAAAATCTAAACTATGATGTAATAAAGGGGAATGTTAGGAATTATTACAATCATAGGCAACATGATTGTAAGTTGCATGGTTTAACCACTCAACACAGAGTCCATGAGTCTACTAGTGGGTGAAATTAGTTGATGTTAGTTATGGTTTGTTATGCTATACTAGATAATACAATTATGTAAAAATAAATTCAAACCAATAGTGCAAATCATTGAAGCATTCCTATCACGGAGTAGAATGAAGATGAAGTTGTGTTCACATAAAATTATTTCATGGAGGCTATCAATGAAGAATATTATCGCACGGAATATTATGAAGACCAATACACGTGATGATAATAATACGTCAAGGTAAAGATCGGTTTATTCAAGATTATACTGATGTTTTTATTATGTAGAAACAAAACTAGGTATTCTAGATACCAAAAAGTATTAAATGCTCAACGTATTGGGTTGCAATGGTATATTTTAGAGGACATGGAACTGGTCAAATTCAAGATAATGAAAAAGGTATATAAACTTATTGTTAAATTGGAATAGAAGCATAGAAACAATTTATTTTAAAAAGGAGAAAATAGTGAAAACCATAATACTAAGCACCAACCAAAGAAATACAAGAGCATGGAAAATATATAAGCCATTAATCTCTCATCTTTTTATGTTTTTTTTTACAGCATATATGCACATACCAAAGGAGAAGAGACAAAAATTGGATGAGAAGTCTTGTCAATGCATTCTATTAGGCTACAATGATGAATCAAAAGCATATAGATTATTTGATCTAGCTATAAAAAAATGTATACTAGTTGTGATGTCATTTTTTATGAGAAAGATAAGTATCCTCATCCTCTCCATAGAAATCTTCACTCAACTTTGTTCTAGTAATACTTTAGAGTGATGAAGATGAAGAATATCCTAATGAGGAAATTTTCAAGGATAACAATGATGAAGATAATGATGGAGCTGTAGACCAATATAATATGCCACATCACACGTGAAAAATACTTAAGTGGTACATTAGCACATTAAGAGCTTCAAGGATAGATAGAGTTCCAAATACATCTACCATAGGATTTGTAATGAGGTAAATATGGCCCTAACGAGTATTGTTGAACCTTCCATAATGTATGAGGCTCTTTAGTCTAATTCTTGGAAGAATACTTTGAATACTGAATATCAAACATTAATGAAGACAAAATACTTCACAAATTGTTGATCTTCTATTAAGGAATAATGCTATTGGATGCAAATAGATTTTTTTAAATTAAATATAAATTAGATGGTAATATCGATAATACAAGGTATGACTTGTAGCCAAGAGCTATTTACAAAAAGAAGACATTGACTATGAAGAAAAAATTGCACCTACAACAAAATTAATGATCTTTGCTCTAGCTACACAATTTGGATGGATTTTTTATCAGATGGATGTAAAAAGTGCTTTCCTCAATGGAGACTTAAAAGAATTCTACATGAGTCAACCAAAAGGATTCATTACACCCAAACAAGAAACAAAGATTTTTAAATTGAGAAAATCTCTCTATGGTCTTAAACAGGCTCCTCAATATATGAAAATAGATGAACATTTTAAAAATATGGTTTAAGAGAAATCCATATGATCCAAATTTGTACCACCAAGAACAAGGGAGAAGTTGTGATCATCATTGTCTATGTGGATGATTTGGTCATCATAGGAAATTAAAAATATATATTTATGCAACAAAGGGTGATTTAAAAAACACATTTGATATGATCGATATTGGACTATTGAACTATTATCTAGTATTGGATGTGTGACGAACACAACACCACATATTTATCTCAAGGACCAAAGATGCAAAGACACTTCTTGAGAAGTTTCTCATGAATAATTGTAATCCCAAGATTAATCCTATATAACTAGGGCTACAACTTTGTTGGATGTGTCTCATCCTTTGCAGAGGAAGTATTGTACGATAGGCCCCCATTTTCCAAAGATATTCTCGAAACTATTTTTGGAGGCATTGGAGGGATTCCCATGATTGGTGGGTATGGGTGGTTTTAGCCCATGGTATTGTGCCCACAGTATTCTAATACCACATTGTGGTTTAGGTTTGTAAGAGTTTCCTTTATATTGATTGTAATGTCCCATTACAAGTAAGGTGAATAATAATAGAAAATGATGTGTGGCTCTTGTTTGCTGGACGTAGCCCATATCGGGTGAATCAGGATAAATCTATTGTGTTCTATGCACATGTATTTTGTGAGTTGTTATTTTCTTTTGAGTTATTTATTTCTGCATTATTATTCTGGAATAAGTCTGGGTATAAGTCTTCAAACTCTCACGATTTGACTCCTCTTAACCAATGAATGCAACTCTCTATCAATAGTTGGCTGGAAGTATCATTTACCTAATATACACTAGACTAGATATCAACTTTGCATTAAGTTGCCTCTCACAATTCATGCAAGAACTAGAAACATCTCTTTGGAAGGTAGTGGAAAGGGTATTAAAATATGTCCATAGTACCATTGAGTATGATCTAGAATTTAAGAAGAACGATCAATTCTTCTTAATCAACTTTGATGTAAACTATGCAGGATGTACTAATGATAAAAAAACCACTTTTGGATGTGTATTTTTTTTGGGATCTAAACCTATATCATAGGGAAGTAAAAAATAATAAACATTTACTTGATCTTCCATACAAGCAGAATACGATGCTACAAGAGTTGTCTATGAAGCGATATGGTTGAAACATATGCTAGCAATTATGGGTGTACGATATTCCATAGAAGCAAAATATCATGCTATAAGAGTTGTCTATGAGGTGATATGGTTGAAACTATGCTAGAAAGTATGGGTGTACCACAAAATAAACCAACCATGTACTATGATAATCAAGGTGTATTGAAAATTGTTCATAATCCAATGTTCCACAAATGACCAAACACATTGAATTTCAATGTCACTTCATATGCGAACATGTTCAACAACACAATATTCAACTCAAATTTTTCCCTACTTAAGAACAACGTGCATATATCTTCACCAAGTCACTTACACATGTTAATTTTGAAGCATTTTGAGATTTTCTCTCCAAGAAACTCTAAAATATGATGTAATAAAGGGGAATGTTAGGAATTATTACCATCATAGGCAACGTGATTTTAAGTTGAGTGGTTCAACCACTCAACACAGAGTCCATGATTCTACTAGTAGGTGAAATTAGTTGATGTTAGTTATGGTTTGTTATGCTATACTAGATAAGACAATTATGTATAAATATATTCAAACCAATAGTGCAAATCATCGAAGCATTCCTATCATGAAGAAGAATGAAGATAAAGTAGTGTTCATATGGGATTATTTCATGGAGGCTATCAAGGAAGAATATTATCCCATGGGAGATTATGAAGACCAATACATGTGATAATAATAATACGACAAGGTAAAGACCAGTTTATTCAAGATTATATCGATGTTTTTTATTATGTGGAAACAAAACTAGGTATATATATATTTTTTAATTTACATGGTGGAATCGGTAGCCGCCACGAATCCAAGCAGGCTATCCAGCTTTTATGGTTGCCACAGTATTATGCGCTATTCACCCCAGAAGCTGCCACACAGATCTTCGCGCAGTCCGCCCCTATAACTACCATACCACAATCATTTTAAACCTTTTACACCGTTGAAAGCACCAGGAAAGGGACAAGTGTTCAGTCCGACGAGGCCCGAGATTTGAACCTTGGACCTCCGCCCCCTTATGGGGTTTGGATGAACCAATTGGTCTACACCTCGGACCTACAAAACTAAGTATATTAGATACCAAAAAGTATTAAATTCTCAATGTAATTGGTTGCAATGGTATATTTCAGAGGACATAGAACTCTTAAAATTCAATATATTGAAAAAGGTATATAAACTTATTGTTAAATTGGAATAGAAGCATAGAAAAAATTTATTTTAAACGAAAATAATAGTGAAAACCATAATACTAATCACCAACCAAAGAAATGCAAGAGCATGGAAAAGATATAAGCCATCAATCTCTCATATTTTTATGTTTGGTTGTGCAACATATATGCACATACCAAAGGAGAAGAGACAAAAATTGGATGAGAAGTCTTGTCAATGCATTCTATTAGGCTAAAATGATGAATCAAAAGCCTATAGATTATCTGATCCAGCTATAAATGTATATTAGTTGTGATGTCATTTTTTATGAGAAAGATAAGTATCCTCATCCTCTCCATAGGAATTTTCACTCATTTTTTTTCTAGTAATACTTTAGAGGATGAAGATGAAGAATATCCTAATGAGGAAATTTTCAAGGATAACAATGATGAAGATAATGATGGATATGTGGACCAATCTAATCTACCACATCACACTTGAAAAATATTTAAGTGGTACATTAGCACATTTAGAGCTTCAAGGATAGATGGAGTTCCAAATACATCTACCATAGGACTTGTGATGAGGTAAATATGGACCTAACGAGTATTTTTGAACCTTCCATAATGTACGAGGCTCTTTAGTCTAATTCTTGGAAGAATACTATGAACATTGAATATCAAATATTAATGAAGAATAAGACTTGGCAACTTGTTATTCTATGGATTTTTTAAAATTAAATATAAATTAGATGGTAATATCGATAAATACAAGGTATGACTAGTAGACAAGGGCTATTTACAAAAAGAAGGCATGGACTATGAAGAAAAATTGCACCTACAATAAAAGTAATGATCTTTGCTCTAGCTGCACAATTTGGATGAAATTTTTATCAGATGGATGTCAAAAGTGTTTTCCTCAATGCAGAATTAAAATATTCTACATGACTCAACCAAAGGGATTCATTACACCCAAACATGAAACAAATATTTGTAAATTGATCAAATATCTCTATGTTCTCAAACAGGCTCCTCAAACCTGGTATATGAAAATAGATGAACATTTTGAAAACATGGTTTCAAGAGAAATCCATATGATCCAAATTTGTACCACAAAGAACAAGGGAGAAGTTGTGATCATCATTGTATATGTGGATGATTTGGTCATCAAAGGAAATTAAAAAAAAAAAAAATTGCAACAAAGGATGATTTAAAAAACTCATTTGATATGATTGATACTGGACTATTGCACTATTGTCTAGTATTGGAGGTGTGACAGACACATCACCACATATTTATCTCAAGGAGAAAATATGCCAAGACACTTCTTGAGAAGTTTCTCATGAATAATTGTAATCCCAAGATTAATTCTATAGAACTAGTGCTACAACTCTCACTATTTAACTCCTCTCCATCAATGAATGCAACTCTCTATCAATAGTTGGTTGGAAGTATCATTTACCTAACATACACTAGACTAGATATCAACTTTGTATTAAGTTACCTCTCACAACTCATGCAAGAACTAGAAAAATTTATTTGGAAGGCAGTGGAAAGGGTATTAAAATATGTCCATGGTACCATTGAGTATGGTCTGGAATTTAAGAAGAGTGATCAATTCTTCTTAATCGACTATATTGATGCAAACTATGCAGGATGTACAGATGATAAAAAACCCACTTTTGGATATGTATTATTTTTGGGATCTAAACCTATATCATAGGAAAGTAAAAAGCAATAAATATTTACTTGAGTTTCCATACAAGAAAAATACGATTTTACAAGAGTTATCTATGAGGTGATATGGTTGAAACATATGCTAGCAAGTATGGGTGTACGATATTCCATAGAAGCAAAATATCGTGCTACAAGAATTGTCTATGAGGTGATATGGTTGAAACTATACTAGCAAGTATGGGTGTACCACAAACTAAACCAATACCCATGTACTACGATAATCAAGGTGTATTGAAACTTGTTCATAATCCAGTGTTCCACAAATAACCAAACACATTGAAGTTCAATGCCACTTCATATGCGAACATGTTCAACAACACAATATTCAAATCATATTTTTCCCTACTCAAGAACAACGTGCATACATCTTACACATGTTAAGTTTGAAGCATTTTGATATTTTATCTCCAAGAAAATCTAAACTATAATGTAATAAATGGGAATGTTAGGAATTATTACCATCATAGGCAACGCGATTGTAAGTTGAGTGGTTTAGCCACTCAACAAAAATTCCATGAGTCTACTAGTGGGTGAAACTAGTTGATGTTAGTTATGGTTTGTTATGCTATACTAGACAAGAAAATTATGTATAAATATATTCAAACCAATAGTGAAAATCATCGAAGCATTCCTATCACGAAGGAGAATGAAGATGTAGTTTTCACATGGGATTATTTTATGGAGGCTTTCAAGGAAGAATATTATCCCACGGGAGATTATGAAGATCAATACATTTGATGATAATAATACATCAAGGTAAAGACCAGTTTATTAAAGATTATACCGATGTTTTTAATTATGTAGAAACAAAACTAGGTATTCTAGATACCAAAAAATATTAAATTCTCAACATAGTGGGTTGAAATGGTATATTTTAGAGGACATGGAACTATTCAAATTCAAGATATTTAAAAAGGTATATAAACTTATTGTTAAATTGGAATAGAAGCATAGAAACAAAAAGGAGAAAATAGTGAAAACCATAATACTAAGCACCAACCAAAGAAAGGCAAGAGCATGGACAAGAAATAAACCATCAATCTCTCATATTTTTATGTTTGGTTTTACAACATATATGCACATACCAAAGGAGAAGAGACAAAAATTGGATGAGAAGTATTGTCAATGCATTCTATTAGGCTACAATGATGAATCAAAAGCCTATAGATTATTTGATCTAGCTATAAAAAATATATATTAGTTGTGATGTCATTTTTTATGAGAAATATAAGTATCCTCATCCTCTCCATAGGAATATTCACTCAAATTTTTTCTAGCAATACTTTAGAGTGAGGAAGATGAAGAATGTCCTAATGAGGAAATTTTCAAGGATAACAATGACAAATATAATGATGGAGATGTGGACCAATCTAATCTGCCACATCACACATGAAAAATACTTAAATGGTACATTAGCACATTAAGAGCTTTAGGGATAGATGGAGTTCCAAATACATCTACCATAGGACTTGTAATGAGGCAAATATGGCCCTAATGAGTATTGTTGAACCTTCCATAATGTAGGAGGCTCTTTAGTCTAATTCTTGGAAGAATACTATGAATATTGAATATCAAGCATTAGTGAAGAATAAGACTTGGCAACTTGTTGATCTTCTATCAAGAAATAAGGATATTGGATGCAAATAGATTTTTTTAAATTAAATATAAATTAGATGGTAATATCGATAAATACAAGGCACGATTTGTAGCCAAGGGCTATGCACAAAAAGAAGGCATCGATTTTGAAGAAAAAATTGCACCTACAACAAAAGTAAAGAACATCATAATGATCTTTGCTCTAGTTGCACAATTTGGATGGCATTTTTATCAGATGGATGTCAAAAGTTCTTTCATCAATGGAGACTTAAAATAATTCTACATGACTCAACCAGAGGGATTCAATACACCTAGACAAGAAATAAAGACGTGTAAATTAATCAAATATCTATATGGTCTCAAAAAAACTCCTCAAACTTGGTATATGAAAATAGATGAACATTTTGAAAATATGGTTTAAGAGAAATGCATATCCAAATTTGTACCACCAAGAAAAATGGAGAAGTTGTGATCATCATTGTCTATGTGGATGATTTGGTCATCATAGGAAATTAAAAAAATATTTATGCAACAAAAGATGATTTAAAAAACTCATTTGATATGATTGATCTTGGACTATTGCACTATTGTCTAGTATTGGAGGTGTAACAGACACATCACCACATATTCATCTCAAGGAGAAAATATGTCAAGACACTTCTTGAGAAGTATCTCATGAATAATTGTAATCCCAAGATTAATCCTATAGAACTAGGGCTACAACTCTCATGATTTGATTGCTCACCACCAATGAGTGCAACTCTCTATCGATATTTGGTTGGAAGTATTATTTACCTAACATACACTAGACTAGAAACATCTCTTTGAAAAGCAGTTAAAAGGGTATTAAAATATGTCCATAGTACCATTGAGTATGATCTAGAATTAAAGAAGATCGATCAATTCTTCTTAATTGATTATATTGATGCAAAATATGCAGGATGTTCTAATGATTAAAAATCACTGTTGGATATGTATTAATTTTGGGATCTAAACCTATATCATAGGGATGTAAAAAACAATAAACATTTACTTTATCTTCCATACAAGAAAAATACTATTCTACAAGAGTTGTCTCTGAGGCGATATGGTTAAAACATATGCTAGCAAGTATGGGTGTATGATATTCCATAGAAGCAAAATATTGTGCTACAAGAGTTATCTATGAGGTGATATGGTTGAAACTATGCTAGCAAGTATGGGTGTACCACAAACTAAACCAACAACCATGTACTACAATAATCAAGGTGTATTAAAACTTGTTCATAATCCAGTGTTCCACAAATGACCAAACACATTGAAGTTTAATGCCACTTCATATGCGAACATGTTCAACAACACAATATTAAACTCAAATTTTACCCTACTCAAGAACAACGTGTATACATCTTCACAAATTCACTTACACATGTTAAGCTAAAAGCATTTCGAGATTTTCTCTCCAAGAAACTCTAAACTATGATGTAATAAAGGGGAATGTTAGGAATTATTACCATCATAGGCAACATGATTGTAAGTTGAGTGTTTTAACCACTCAAAACAGAGTCCATGAGTCTACTAATGGGTGAAATTAGTTGATGTTAGTTATGGTTTGTTATGCAATACTAGACAAGACAATTATGTATAAATATATTCAAACCAATAGTGAAAATCATCAAAGCATTCCTATCACGAAGGGGAATAAAGATGAAGTAGTTTTCACATGGGATTTTTTCATGGGAAGAATATTATCCCATGGGATATTATGAGGACCAATACATGTGATGACAATAATACGTCAAGGTAAAGACCAGTTTATTCAAGATTATACCAATGTTTTTTATTATGTAGAAACAAAACTAGGTATTCTAGATACCAAAAAGTATTAAATTATCAACGTAGTGGGTTGCAATGGTATATTTCATAGGACATGGAACTCTTCAAATTCAATATATTGAAAATGTATATAAACTTATTGTTAAATTGGAATCGAAGCATAGAAACAATTTATTTTAAAAGGATTAAATAGTGAAAACCATAATACTAAGCACCAACCAAAGAAATGCAAGAGCATGGACAAGACATAAGCCATCAATCTCTCATCTTTTTATGTTTGGTTGTACAACATATATGCACATACCAAAGGAGAAGAGACAAAAATTGGATGAGAAGTCTTGTCAATGCATTCTATTAGGCTACAATGATGAATCAAAATCCTATAGATTATTTGATCTAGCTATAAGAAATGTATATTAGTTGTGATATCATTTTTTATGAGAAATATAAGTATCCTCGTTCTCTCCATAGGAGTCTTCATTCAACTTTGTTATAGTAATACTTTAGAGTGATGTAGATGAAGAATATCCTAATGATGAAATTTCCAAGGATAAAAATGATAAAGATAATGATGGAGATGTGGACCAATCTAATCTGCCACATCACACATGAAAAATAACTGAGTGGTACATTAGCACATTAAGAGCTTCAGGGTTATAGGGAGTTCCAAATACACCTACCATAGGACTTGTAATGAGTTAAATATGGCCCTAACGAGTATTGTTGAACCTACCATAATGTAGGAAGATCTTTAGTATAATTCTTGGAAGAATACTATGAATACTGAATGTCAAGCATTAATGAAGAATAAGACTTGACAACTCGTTGATCTTCTATCAAGGAAGAAGGCTATTGGATGCAAATGGATTTTTTTAAATTAAATATAAATTATATGGTAATATCGATAAATACAAGGCATGATTTGTAGCCAAGGGCTATACATAAAAATGAGGCATCGAATATGAAGAAAAATCTGCACATATGACAAAAGTAAAGGTCGTCATAATGATCTTTTCTCTAGCTACATAATTTGGATGGAGTTTTTATCAAATGGATTTCAAAAGTGCTTTCCTCAATGGAAACTTAAAATAATTCTACATGACTCAACCAGAGGGATTCATTACACCCAAACAAGAAACAAAGACATGTAAATTGATCAAATCTCTCTATGGTCTCAAACAGGATCCTCAAACCTAGTATATGAAAATAGATGAACATTTTGAAAACATAGTTTCAAGAGAAATCCATATGATCCAAATTTGTACAACCAAGAACAAGGGAGAAGTTGTGATCATCATTGTCTATGTGGATGATTTGGTCATCGTAGGAATAAAAAATGATTTATGCAACAAAGGATGATTTAAAAAACTCATCTGATATGACCAATCTTGGACTATTGCACTATTGTCTAGGATTGGATGTGTGATAGACACATCACCACATATTTATCTCAAGGATCAAATATGCCAAGATACTTCTTGAGAAATATCTCATGAATAATTATAAACTCAAGATTAATCCTATAGACCCACGGATACAACTCTCATGATTTGACTCCTCTCCGCCAATGAATGCAACTCTCTATCCAAAGTTGGTTGGAAGTCTCATTTACCTAACATACAATATATTAGATATCAAATTTTCATTAAGTTACCTCTCACGATTAATGCAAGAACTAGAAATGTCTCTTTGGAAGGCAGTGAAAAGGGTATTAAAATATGTCCATGGTACCATTAAGTATGGTCTAAAATTTAAGAAGAGCGTCAATTTTTCTTAATAGACTATATTGATACAAACTATGTAGGATGTACTAATTATAAAAAAACCACTTTTGGATGTGTATTATTTTTGGAATCTAAACCTATATCATAGGGAAGTACAAAAAAATAAAAAATTGTTTGATCTTCCATAGAATCAAAATAGCGTGCTACAACAGTTGTCTGTGAGGCAATATGGTTGAAACGTATGCTAGCAAGTATGGATGTACGATCTTCCATACAAGTAAAATATTGTGCTATAAGAGTTGTCTATGAGGTGATATGGTTTAAACTTATGCTAGCAAGTATGGGTGTACCACAAACTAAACCAACAACCATGTACTACGACAATCAAGGTGTACTGAAACTTGTTCATAATTCAGTGTTCCACAAATGCACCAAACATATTGAAGTTCAATGCCACTTCATATGTGAACATGTTCAATAACACAATATTCAACTCAAATTTTATCCTACTCAAGAACAATGTTCATACATCTTCACCAAGTCACTTACAAATGTTAAGTTTGAAGCATTTCGAGATTTTCTCTCTAAGAAACTCTAAACTATGATGTAATAAAATGGAATGTTAGGAATTATTACCATCATAGGCATCATGATTGTAATTTGAGTGGATTAAACACTAAACATAGAGTCCATGAGTCTACTAGTGGGTGAAATTAGTTGATGTTAGTTATGGTTTGTTATGTTATACTAGACAAGGTAATTATGTATAAATACATTCAAACCAATAGTGCAAATCATCAAAGCATTCCTATCACGAAGGAGAATGAATATGAAGTAGTGTTAACATGGGATTATTTCATGGATGCTATCAAGGAAGAATATTATCCCATGGGAGCTTATGAAGACCAATACATGTGATGACAATAATTGTGTTAAGGTAAAGACCAGTTTATTCAAGATTATACCGATGTTTTGTACAATGTAGAAACAAAAGTAGGTATTCTAGATACCAAAAAAATTTAAATTCTCAACGTAGTGGATTGCAATGGTTTATTTCATAGGATATGGAACTCTTAAAATTCAAGATATTGGAAAAGGTATATAAACTTATTGTTAAATTGGAATAGAAGCATTGATACAATTTTTTTAAAGGATAAAATAGTGAAAACCATAATACTAAGCACCAACCAAAGAAAGGCAAGAGCATATATTAGACATAATCCATCAATATCTTATATTTTTGTGTTTGGTTGTACAACATATATGCACATCCCAAAGGAGAAGAGGCAAAAATTGGATGAGAAGTTTCATCAATGCATTCCATTAGGCTACAATGATGAATCAAAAGCCTATAGATTATTTGATATAGCTATAAAAAATTGTATATTAGTTGTGATGTCATTTTTTATGAGAAATATAAGTATCCTCATCCTCTCCATAGGAATATTCATCCAAATTTTTTCTAGTAATACTTTAGAGTGATGAAGATGAATAATATGCTAATGAGAAAATTTCTAAGGATAACAATGATGAAGATAATAATGGAGATGTGGACCAATCTAATCCACCACATCACACATGAAAAATACCTAAGTGGTACATTAGCACATTAAGAGCTTCAAGGATAGATGGAGTTCCAAATACATCTACCATAGGACAAAGGATACATAACATGGCTTGAAATGAGGTAAATATGGCCCTAAAGAGTATTGTTGAACCTTCCATAGTGTAGGAGACTCTTCAGTATAATTCTGGGAAGAATACTATGAATACTGAATATGAAGTATTAATGAATAATAATACTTGGTAACTTGTTGATCTTCTATCAAGGAAGAAGAAGTTTGATGCAAATGGATTTTGTTAAATTAAATATAAATTATATGGTAATATAAATTCAAGGCATAACTTGTAGCCAAGGGCTATGCACAAAAAGAAGGTATCGACTATGAAGAAAACTTTATACTTACAACAAAATTAAAGACCATCATAATAATCTTTTCTCTAGCTGCACAATTTGGATGGAGTTTTTATCATATGGATGTCAAAAGTGCTTTCCTCAATGGAGACTTACAAGAATTCTACATGACTCAACTAGAGGGGTTTATTACACCCAAAAAAGAAACAAATATGTGTAAATTGATCAAATATCTCTATGGTCTCAAACATGCTTCTCAAACTTGGTATATGAAAATAGATGAACATTTTGAAAATATGATCTCAAGAGAAATTCATTTGATCCAAATTATACCACCAAGAACAAAGGAGAAGTTGTGATCATCATTGTATATGTGGATGATTTCGTCATCATAGAAAATTAGAAAAAATGATTTATGCAACAAAGGATGATTTAGAAAACTCATTTGATATGATCGATCTTGGACTATTGCACTATTGTCTAGGATTGGGGGTGTGACAGACACATCACCACATATTTATCTCAAGGATAAAATACGCCAAGACACTTCTTGAGAAGTATCTCATCAATAATTGTAATCCCAAGATGAATCCTATAGAACTAGGGCTACAAATCTCATGATTTGACTTTTCTCCATCAATGAATGCAACTCTATATCAACAATTGGTTGGAAGTCTCATTTACCTAACATACACTAGACTAGATATCAAATTTGCATTAAGTTACCTATCATGATTTATGCAAGAACTAGAAATGTCTCTTTGGAAGGTAGTGAAAAGGGTATTAAAATATGTCCATGGTACCATTGAGTATGGTCTAGAATTTAAGAAGAGCGATCAATTCTTCTTAATCGACTATATTGATGCATACTATGCAAGATGTACTGATGATTAAAAAACCACTTTTGTATATGTATTATTTTTGGGATCTAAACCTATATTGTAGGGAAGTAAAAAACAATAAACATTTTACTTGATCTTCCATACAAGCAAAATACGATGTTATAAGAGTTGTCTGTGAGGTGATATGGTTGAAACGTATGCTAGCAAGTATGGGTGTACGATATTCCACAAGCAAAATATCGTGCTATAGGAGTTGTATATGAGGTGATATGGTTGAAATGTATGCTAGCAAGTATGGGTGTACCACAAACTAAACCAACAACCATGTACTACGATAATCAAGGTGTATTAAAACTTGTTCATAATCCAGTGTTCCACAAATGCACCAAACACATTGAAGTTCAATGCCACTTCATATGCGAACATGTTCAACAACACAATATTCAACTCAAATTTTACCCTACTCAAGAACATTGTGCATACATCTTCACCAAGTCACTTACACATGTTAAGTTTGAAGCATTTCGATATTTTCTCTCCAAGAAACTCTAAACTATGATGTAATAAAGGGAAAAGTTAGGAATTATTACCATCATAGGCAACATGATTGTAAGTTGAGTGGTTTAACCACTCAAAACAGAGTCCATGAGTCTACTAGTGGGTGAAATTAGTTGATGTTAGTTATGGTTTGTTATGCTATACTAGACAAGGTAATTATGTATAAATATATTCAAAAAATAGTGCAAATTTTTTAAGCATTCCTATCATGAAGGAGAATGAAGATGAAGTATTGTTCACATGGGATTATTTCATGGAGGATATCAAGGAAGAATATTATCCCATGGGAGCTTATGAAGACCAATACATTTGATGACAACAATTACGTCAAGGTAAATACCAGTTTATTCAAGATTATACCGATGTTTTCTATTAAAACTATGTATTCTAGATACCAAAAAATATAAAATTCTCAACATAGTGGGTTGCAATGGTATATTTGAGAGGACATGGAACTCTTCAAATTCAAGACATTGCAAAAGGTATATAAACTTATTGTTAAATTGGAATAGAAACATAGAAACAACTTTTTTAAAAGGATAAAATAGTGAAAACCATAATACTAAGCACCAACCAAAGAAAGGCAAGAGCATGGACCAGTCATAAGCCATCAATCTCTCATTATTTTGTGTTTGGTTGTACAACATATATGCACATCCCAAAGGAGAAGAGACAAAAATTGGATGAGAAGTCGCGTCAATGGATCCTATTAGGCTACAATGATGAATCAAAAGACTATAGATTATTTGATCTAGCTATAAAAAAATTGTATATTAGTTGTGATGTCATTTTTTATGAGAAAGATAAGTATACTCATCCTCTCCATAGGAATATTTGAGAGGACATGGAACTCTTCAAATTCAAGACATTGCAAAAGGTATATAAACTTATTGTTAAATTGGAATAGAAACATAGAAACAACTTTTTTAAAAGGATAAAATAGTGAAAACCATAATACTAGGCACCAACCAAAGAAAGGCAAGAGCATGGACCAGTCATAAGCCATCAATCTCTCATTATTTTGTTTTTGGTTGTACAACATATATGCACATCCCAAAGGAGAAGAGACAAAAATTGGATGAGAAGTATCGTCAATGGATCCTATTAGGCTACAATGATGAATCAAAAGACTATAGATTATTTGATCTAGCTATAAAAAAATTGTATATTAGTTGTGATGTCATTTTTTATGAGAAAGATAAGTATACTCATCCTCTCCATAGGAATATTCATCCAACTTTGTTCTAGTAAAATTTTAGAGTGATGAAGATTAAGAATATCTTAATGAGGAAATTTCCAAGGATAACCATGATGAAGATAATTATGGAGATGTTAACCAATCTAATTCGCCACATCACACATGAAAAATATCTAAGTGGTACATTAGCACATTAAGAGCTTCAAGGATAGATGGAGTTCCAAATACATCTACCATAGGACTGATAACACATAGCATGGCTTCTAATGAGGTAAATATGGCCCTAACGACTATTTTTGAACCTTCCATAGTGTAGGAGACTCTTCAATCTAATTCTTGGAAGAATACTATGAATAGTGAATATCAAGAATTAATGAAGAATAAGACTTTGCAACTTGTTGATCTTCTATAAAGGAAGAAGACTATTGGATGCAAATGGATTTTTTAAATTAAATATAAATTAGATGGTAATATTGATAAATACAAGGTACGATTTTTAGCCAAGGGTTATGCACAAAAAGAAGGCATCAAATATGAAGAAAAATTTATACCTACAACAAAAGTAAAGACCATCATAATGATCTTTGCTCTAGCTGCACAATTTGGATGAATTTTTTATCATATGGATGTCAAAAGTGCTTTCCTCAATGGATACTTAAAATGATTCTATATGATTCAACCACAAGGATTCATTACACCCAAACAAGAAACAAATATGTGTAAATTGATCAAATATATCTATGGTCTCAAACAGGCTCCCCATACCTAGTATATGAAAATAGATGAACATTTTGAAAGCATGGTTTCAAGAGAAATCCATATGATCCATGTTTGTACCACCAAGAACAAGGGAGAAGTTGTGATCATCATTGTATATGTGGATGATTTGGTCATCATAGGAAATTTAAAAAAAATGATTTATGCAACAAAGGATGTTTTAAAAAACTCATTTGATATGCTCGATCTTGGACTATTGCACTATTATCTAAGATTGGAGGTGTGACAAACACATCACCACATATTTATCTCAATGATCAAATGTGTCAAAACACTTCTTGAGAAGTATCTCATGAATAATTGTAATCCCAAGATGAATCCTATAGAACTAGGGCTACAACTCTCATGATTTGACTTCTCTCCACCGATGAATGCAACTCTCTATCGACAGTTGGTTGGAAGTCTCATTTACCTAACATACACTAGAAAAAATGTCAACTTTGCATTAAGTTACCTCTCATGATTCATGAAAGAACTAGAAATATCTCTTTGGAAGACAATGAAAAGGATATTAAAATATGTCCATGGTACCATTGAGTATGGTCTAGAATTTAAGAAGAGCGATCAATTATTCTTAATCGACTATATTTATGAAAACTATGCAGGATGTAATGATGATAAAAAATCACTTTTTCGATATTATTCTTTTTGGTATCTAAACTTATATCATAGGGAAGTAAAAAATAATAAACATTTGATTGATCTTCCATAGAAGCAAAATATCGTGCTACAAGAGTTGTTTGTGAGGTGATATGGTTGAAACGTATGCCAACAAGTATGGGTGTACAATATTCCATAAAAGCAAAATATCGTGCTACAAGATTTGTCTATGAGGCGATATGGTTGAAACATATGCTAGCAAGTATGGGTGTACCACAAACTAAACCAACAACCATGTACTATGATAATCAAGGTGTATTGAAACTTGTTCATAATCTAATGTTCCACAAATGTACCAAACACATTGAATTTCGATGCCACTTCATATGTGAACATGTTCAACAACACAATATTCAACTCAAATTTTTCCCTACTCAAGAACAACATGCATACATCTTCACCGAGTCACTTACACATGTTAAGTTTGAAGTTTTCAATATTTTCTCTTCAAGAAACTCTAAACTATGATGTAATATAGGGGAATGTTAGGAATTATTACCATCATAGGCAACGTGATTGGAAGTTGAGTGTTTAACCACTCAACACAAAGTCTATGAGTCTACTAGTCGGTGAAATTAGTTGATGTTAGTTATGGTTTGTTATGCTATACTAGACAAGGCAAATATGTATAAATATATTCAAACCAATAGTGCAAATCATCAAAGCTTTCCTATCACAGAGAAGAATGAAGATGAAGTAGTGTTCACATGGGAATATTTCATGGAGGCTATCAAGGAAGAATATTATCCCATGGGAGCTTATGAAGACCAATACATGTGATGACAACAATTGTGTCAAGGTAAAGACCAGTTTATTCAAGATTATACCGATGTTTTCTATTATGTAGAAACAAAATTAGGTATTCTAGATACCAAAAAATATTAAATTTTCAATGTAGTGGGTTGCAATGGTATATTTGAGAGGACATGAAACTCTTAAAATTCAAGACATTGAAAAATGCATATAAACTTATTGTTAAATTGGAATAGAAGCATAAAAACATTTTTTTTAAAAGGAGAAAATAGTGAAAACCATAATACTAAGCACCAACCAAAGAAATGCAAGAGTTTTACAAAGAATTAGGAGAAAGTGGGTCAACCTAAAAATAAAAACAAAATAAAAGTAGAAAAATACACTTAGAAAATAATCCCTCAGAGGCCAAGACAAAAAAATTGTGTGACTATCACAAGAAAAACCAACATTTTGAAGGAGTATCACATGATTTAGTCATTTCTTTATTGAGTTGCAACCCTCTACATCATCATTTCCTCCACACCCATAGGATAAGGATAGAGGGAAACAAATTGTGGAAGCTAAACTAAATGTGACCATTCCATTGCACATGTTGCACTAGAGTCACAAAAGATGGAACAATTATTTCACTCACAAATGTGGGTCAAGGGTAAGCTTTTGCATTTCATTGTTGATAGCAAGAGTCAAGAATATGATTCCTTTTCAAATTATAAATAATTTGAATGTGTATCACACCACACCCACAATTGTATAATGTTGGATGGCTACAACAAGGGAGAGACATTTGTGTCACTGAACAATGCATCTCTAACCATGTTGACACATCAGTAGAAGACAAAACATAAAAGGACAAGTCATATGTATGTAATTTTCAATTAATATCCACTTTGTAATTCATGAAAGGTGAATCACCATATTTTCATATAGGTGACTGTTGGTCATCAAATCTGCCTAGGAAAGGATTTTGAGTAAATGTAAGCGCCCTAGATCTGGACCAACATTGAAAGGCCGAAGGGAAGAGATGCCCCTCGTGCCAATATCTGGAGAAATGTCGGCTCCTATGCTAAACTACTTGGGGGTTTTAAGATAAGAGTGCAGGAAAGGAATAAAAGGAGTAGAGTTAGAGAAATAAATAAAAAGGGTTAAGGGAAGAGAGATTGGTGATTTAAGGTGGGAAAGAACAGGAAGCACGATCACTAACTAGCAACTTAAGTAGAAGCAAAGAACACCAAGAGTAACGGAAGAAACGTGATATCAACCTTCCTATGTATCCTTCAGGCGAGTTTCAGGGTACATTCCCCGATCGCACATCGGACGCAGGGTTCAACATCCAATATACAAGTGAAGAAAGACAAAAGAATCAAACACATAAGGCAACATAAAAGAAAGCCAACACGACGTCTTTCAACTCCTATGTATCCTTCAGAACGAGTTTTAGGGTACATTCCTCGATCATACTCTGGACGCAAGGTTCAGCATCTCAGCATACAAATGAAGAAAGACAAAAGAATCAAGCACAGAAGGTAGCATAAAAGAGAAGAATTAAGCTCAAGGTTCTTTAGTATTAATCGCAGGACATCAAGTTACAACAGCTTTCTAGCAGATAGTTCCCCCCCTTTTTCCATTACAATGCCTGGGTTTTTATAGAGGACCCGGGCCTCTGAGTCATAATTACATAGCAAAGAAGAGTACGCTCTCAAGCTCTAAAAATTTGGCTCCCTGAGGCTCTCGTGACCGAGCTTTCAAATATGTTACCAAAACTTGCAACTACAACTGGGTCAACCATGGAAGGTGCATTGATGAGCCGTCTGGATGTCCTTGGTCTCCGGGTGCAGTGCTCAAGTGGCTGCCATGCTCGTCGGGATCTCCATCATGGCTTGATACTTCGTTTTTGATTGCCAAAAATGAGCAGTGAGCTTACCGAAAACAAAAAAATGCATTTATGAGGCACTTGATCGCCTCGAGAAAATACCCGGCTTGGAACGCGTGCCCGTGAAGCGCTTCTCTAAGTTTTCATTCACAAATTCGCTTCGCAATGGTTCTAGGCCAAAGCAAAAACTCCTCTTTGGTTTTTACTTCGCAAAATTGCTTCGGGGTGGGGAGTGCCGAAGCATATTCACTTTGCAAAATGGGTCTCTTCGTCTTTGCCGCTTCATTGACTAAATTACTTCGTCGATGCCTTAGAGAAATACTTCGCTGCGATCCTCTTTCAAAAATGTGGTTCGGGAAGATTTCGGCCAAAGCAATTGTCTTCAAAAGATGTTACATCCTCCATGACCTCCGCCACTTCGAGTAGAAGTACTTCGCACAAAATTAGCTGAAGCAAATGCTTCGCAATGAGCTTTTGGCGAAGTAAAAATGGTTCACTGATGGAGGGGCCCGAAGTGAGTACTTCGACAACTTTCTGGCGAAGTACTTTCAATGCTCCTTTGAGTTTCGCTTTGCTAGTTTTCTGGCCGAAGTGATTGATGGAAATACTTCGGATGCAAAGTAGTTTTCTTGCCTTCTCCTTTGTCTTTTACTTCGGCAATGCCGCTTCGCAGAAATCTGTCCTAAAGTATTTACTGAAAATGCTTCGGGCCCGAAGTAGTCTTCCTGTGTTAGCTAACTCGGACCACGATTTGGACTTTCCTTCTTTGGCAAAATTGTTCTTTTGGATGCTGCTTCGCTCAACTTTCATCCGAAGTAAATACTTGAAGCGCTTCGGGCCCGAAGTTCCTTTTATTGCTATTCTTGTATTCTACTTCGGTGATACTACTTCACAAAAAACTCCACCCGAAGCAGTGTTGAAAATGCTTTGGGTGCGAAGCTCTCTTTTCTTTTGAACGCCGCTTCGCTCAACTTTTGCTCGAAGTAGCTGTTGGAAATGCTTCGGGCGCGAAGTAGTTTCATTCTCTTTTCCTTGTGTTTTACTTCGACGAAAACTACTTCGCAAAACTTTTACCCGAAGTAGTGCTGGAAATGCTTCGGGTGAGAAGCTCTTTTCATTTTCCTTCGGAGAAGCTCTTTTCTCTAGCTTGTTCGGTAGCGAATTTCTTTCTTTTTTACTTTATATACAAATGGGTGGCATTGGAAGCCAAAATTGCTGCAACTTTTCAAAATAAAAACAACAAAGCAAAAAATTTACACAACACTGTACAAAACTTGTTTCTTTTTCTACCCCTCAAGAAATGTGACAAAATTGTCAACAGTGACCTTCTCACTTATTGAAGATGACCATCACATTTCCATGTGGGTGACCTTCCATATTCTATATGCTATATTTCTAATAACATTATTGTATAAAGAGAGATGCACCCATCACTATAAAAATAGGAGTAATGGATGCATTGTTATAGCCTTACATCTCTTCTTAGAGATTACTTGCATTGTGCTCTATTTTCTAAGCAATAAAATCAATTCTATTATTTTACTAATATATTTTTGTGTTTAGATTTGTTATACTCTATTATTTCTATATTGCACTCTTTCTTGATCTTACTTAACTAAAAATTTTGAGTTTTGGATCATAAAGAAAGCCTATCTGTAACATCAAATGACAAAGATTGTCATAATTCACTTAAATTAACTATTATAAAAAACAAAGGAAGATACAAGGGATGAGGAAGTACAACGTGCAAGTTCAAACACAAAAGGAATTAAAGGTGGAGAGAAATGATCAAAGCAAGATGTGGAGGAAAAATTTAAAACAAACAAGCGAAATAGATCAAGTTTATTCTAGGTGAATCGTCTTCATTTCCATACTTTCCTTGCAATAGAATTGAAAGTAGTGTAGAGGTTATCCCTTGCGAAAAACATAATAAAGAAATGATGATAGAATATATTAATAATAATTTAGTGTTTTTACGACAACATAAGAAAGTGATTTCTATGGAGGAAAGTCCTTGTACATAGTTCTCCACTAGGGAATAAAGGTGATATTAATTTGAATCACATTCTATGCATCCATGATCGTGGTAATCTAAAGAGCACATTTTATGTATCTATAATTATCTCAAAATGGAAGCACATGGGCTTAAGAGCTCTCAACCAAAATAAATGGTTAAGTGCTTTCAACTCCTTGCTTGCAAATGTTGTAAGGATGACAATAGCTAGTGGTTTATTGACATTATGTGGGTATATGTTCTTTAGTACCAGTTCATATTTTGTACAGGACACAAAGGCTATAATAATAAATAATACTAAATGGTTTGTTAATCTTTGCCCTCTAAAACATTTAGAAAATTTTCAAAGTATAACACTTAATATTTTATCTATTTGTGGCATGCAAATGGGGAGTGAAGTGTTTCACACCATAAACCAAGGTTCTAATTCCATAGATGAAACCTTAATACTTATCAAATGACATGAGTTGAACTAGTTAAATGCATCAACTTTCAAGGAGGCCCATATAAAAATACACAAGTATTTTACACTTGATGTAGTAGCTTAGTTTTAGGAGTTGTCTAAGGCTAAAAGAATAAAAAATATAGTCATCTTGAGTTCCAATTACATGGACAATTATGGTGAAATCGCTATCATCGTAGCTAATTTTAGGATTTACTTGTAGTTTTCAAGTAAGAGTTCAAAGCTCAATTACATATATATAATGATACTTTTATCTCTAACTTTTAGAGTTGTATAAAGGTTGAAGTTTAATTTTTTTTAGAAATGTAAAATTAGTTGTTTAAGTTATTTAGTATTGTGATTTTTCACTTAAGAAAACATGTAAGCAATGCATAATAAACAATTACCCAATAAGAGGTTGTAGAATGTGCCACATTTCATGGCTATACAATTTTATTTTGGACATTCTTTTTATATATCAATTTATAGAAAATGGATATTTAGGTATACCCTATGGTTTTCACTAAGTGACTCAATAGGTAATGTATGTTAAATTACCAAATATTGACTAATAATGATTGATAATCAAATATATATCAATCCCTACACCATCATACAAAAGTCTTGACTTGATCAAAATATACACGAGGGTATAACATGGAAGAGGAAATAAAATGCTACCAGTCATGTTATACATATTATTTGTGAGAAACATTACACGTCTATAAAGAAAGGATTTAATCTTTTCAATTATGGGCTTGTCCAATCTCAATACATAACCTAACTCTATACAACACATAGGTGTAGTTAAAGTGCATAAATGTGTTAGTAGACATGTTATATTTATTATTTGTGAGACACAAATACATAATTCATTTGGGCCTATCCATTTATGACATACAACCAAAGTATTTATACTGCATGTTTAAATGTGTATTAATATGAATGCATTTAATTAGAAGAAAAATTACAATAGAGTGAATTTTGATCAAACATGCCCTATAAAAACTTAAATGGTCAAATCATCAATACATCTATAACATGAATAGAGACAAATATGTTTGTGTTAAGATGAGTGCTTATAGTTAGGAGCACAACTATGAAAAAATGAATTGTAACTAAACATGCCTTACAAAAACTTATATGGTCAAGGATGAGTTGATGTTGATGCATGGAAGTGAGGTGAAGAGGTTTTCTAGAGCTCTCCTAAGGTTTGATGGTCTTATTCTTTTCGTTGCAGTTCTAATAAGCTTTTTAAGATTTGAATCCATGACACTTTTTGTTTTAGAATAGACTTGCATATGCCATTATTTTGATTGATATGCAAATATGAAGAGGGGCTAGGTTGCCCCCCTCAAGCTTGTCCTTTCAAGACACTCTATTGAAATCCAAGCAAGAAAGTTCATTTGGTAAAAATAGTGGAAATGAAAGAATGGAGCAAGTTGAAGTTTCCTTGGATCCCTCGACCAAAAGATCAATATACATAAAAGTTATAGGAGTGAGTTTGATTATGAAGCTTGAGAAACAAAAAATAGATAGGAATATAGATAAGCTAGAGATGAAAGCTCTCATATGTCACTTCCTAAGGGTATTGCTCTCCACTGGGGAATTTTCCATGAGTAGACATAGAGAAGATGGTGAACTAGGGTATATGATACCAATTTTTGTCCAAGAGGATACTTTATATTAACTTTTTTGCCAATGAGGCGTATAGAGATCAAATTTTCTATGGAGGTCGTTAGTTCTTTTGAAGTGCAAGACCTTACATGAAAACTTGGCACCCATGATTTAATCCCATTGAACAATTACCTTTGAGGGATTCACTCTGGGACAATCTATACAAAATGCTACAAGAATTTTGGTTTGTGTTTGAAGCAATAGGTACTTTTATAAAAAATTAGATTGATATGAACAAGTGAACACATGCTAAGATGATAGACAATTTTGTAAGGATCTATGATGATCTTGATCTACACAACCACAATTGAAAACTATTACCTTGAATGTGGAAGGCCTAGCATGGATTCAACATCATAATTATGAGAACATCCTATTTCGATATAGATTTTATCTCGAGTATGGGCACCTCTTCAAATATTGCTCCAAGGCACCAAAATTTCCTCAAGAGGAAGATTTGGAACTACATGGCTCAAAATTTGGGTTCCAAAGGCTATAGAAATGGATGACCCAACATCAAATAGAAAACAACAAAATGTAGAAATAGAATACAACATATTGCAACATAATTCCATTTCCACTTAAATGAACAAAATATACAATGTGAATAACTTGCAATTACAATGCATACACCTCACACAACATATATTAGACAGCCTGGCACAACAATTTAGACTGCCCAACTCATCAATTCAGACTACTTGGAATAGCAATTAGTCTGCCCAGAACTACCTAGTGCTCATACTTATTGGAACAACACTCAAAAATCCTAGCACAACATTCGGACTGCCTGGAACAACATTTAGATGGCCTGGTGCAAGTATCTCACATTTACTTTCCTGGTCACAACCAACTTCTACTACCACGTGCATTGTTAAAATACAACACCAACCTTTCCTACCAACCGTGATACCCCCCATACCAACCTTTTTTTCAATACCCAATCTCAAAATGAATAAGTGGTCTTATTTATACAACTAAGGAAGTAGTTGCATCCTCCAACTAAATACCTACTTGACACCTCACCATTTTCTAAAATTACATTTGGCATGCATTTGACTTACATTTCATTTCTTGACTCACTTTATCACTTTATTAATAATACATAGGCATTTTGTCAAACACTTCGCGTATGAATTAAAAAAAACATAAAATGACACCTTTATACATTGGTCAAATCGCCTACCTACATGTATCCCCTCCTCTAGACTTGTCGGTATCCTCGATGGCACATGAGTTGAACATTAGGCATAAAAGTATTGAAAACCATACTAGAATCTCTTTTCATGCTCCTTTTACTTTCTTCTATTCCAGACATCTATAATTGACATCACTTCAAACTACCACCAACAACACATTATTCTTCGATTGCTCGCGCCAGTTTTTGCAAATAGGTGTGGCAATGCCTGTCACCACATTTGTCAATGGTTAAGGGGCGAGAGCCCCTTTGTAGGATCAAGGGGCATCCCTATATGGTTTGGGATAGCACCCCAAAACCTCAACAACAAAACCATTGAAACTCACTGTCTAAACTAAATTTTTCTCATCTACATTTTGTTAGCCTTCACTCAATTGATTTAAACATCTTCCTCTTAGCTTTAAATGACTTCTCTAGCTCCAAATGACTTGTATTTGGCTTGTGACGGCCTTGCATTAGCCTCTAAAAAACATCCCTTGCTCTGAAACGACTCACTTTCTAGCCTAGATGACCCACCACTTGATTTGGATGACCCACTTTCAACGTCAAACAGTCCAACTTTGAACGACCCTACCTCAAACAACCCAGCTTCAGACGACTTGCTCCTAGAAAACCTTATTGTAAATAGTTTGGCTCCTTTACAATCAAATAGGCCATACGACATGCTCTTTCACTTAGACAACCCATACAAAATTTGATACAATCTTCTCCCATCATATGGCCCTCCAAACAATCCATACCACGCTTTTCCAATCAGATGATTAGATGGCCTAACCCATGACAATTGAAACATGGATCTAGATGACCCTAACAAACGATTTGACGTCGAACCTCTCTTTCTCGTCTACATCACCCACTTTGTCATTTGTATTAACCATTTGTGCAACTTCTTCCTACATAACTTCAACTATCTGCTCAATTTTTACCTCTTCGATTGTACTCAAGTTCACCTCCTCAAGTGCAATCAAGTTCATCAATTTTATCTCCTCTATTGTAATCAATTTTATCAAGTTCCTTTGCTTCTCGTCCAGGGTTGTGACTCTTCTCCAATGCTTAAAACACTTTACACATCATCGATTCGTCTCGACTTGCAACACTTTGACATTCACATGCAAAGTGTCCCCACAAATGGTGTTGCCAACATTATACAATGGGTCTAGCCTCAATATCATACTCAATTTTACATCTTCTAGTTCTCTAGTGGTTGCCATAGACCACATCATCGATGGCATCCCCCTTGGTAAAGTCTCCATTTGTGTTGCATATTCCTATAGCAATGATCTTGTGTTGTCCAAGTCGCACTTATCTTGTGGAGTCATCGTTCTTCTTGCCAGTCACTTCTTTCACTGACCTCTCAACCCCAATACTTGGACAATGAAATACTCTCATTCTCAAAATCATCACTCATTGTTAGAGTCACTCAACATTAGAATCACTTTCATCTTTAGGATCAGCCTTGTCTACATTAACATGACCCCAACACTGTTGGTTTTGCATCACTTTCCAAGTTCAAGGCCCGCTCTAAGGCCTCTTGATATGACATCAGAGGGACCACCCAGATCTTTTTCTTGTATGTTGAAATAAGTCCCTCCACAACCCACCTCTTCTTCAATCCATTTGATGGATCTTCCTTCAAATGGGTAAACAACCCACTCAACCTCTGGTTATACGAATGGATAAACTCATTCTCACCTTGTTCTCATCTATAAATATTAGCAATGACCTTATTATCATTATGGAACAATCAAAATTCCTTCACAAATGATTGGCATAACTCATCCCAAGTTTGGTACTCGCCCTCTGACAATCTCATACCAATCCATTATGATTTTGTAATGACCCTTTTCTGGGGTCCTAGGGATTTTTAACAATTTGCTAATTTTTGCAAATAATAAAATGACAATAAAATGCAGATAAATTTCCAAGATTTGCAAGACAACAATTTACAACAATTTCCCAATGAAGATTTTTATTGAAATGATAATCAACAAATTTCATAAGGACATTTCACATCAATAAGCAATTACATTCATCAGATCTGATTACAATAAACAAGAACATTTATCCAAGATAGGACATTGCACCTTTGAAATATAATATGCTGATTTATCACTTGGGAATGGCAGAATAACTGGCAGAAATGGAAGACAACTTCTCTGGAATCACCATATGCTGATTGGATCCTCACAACAGGCTTGGAAAGGCTGCAAGATGGGACGCTAGCTTGCAAGGACTGTCTAGCATTGAATCTACCTTCAATCTGCTGCTGATTATCCACAAGTGGGACGTCTGGCATAGGAGCTCACTGATGTTTGGTGAAGAGCACAAAATCTGCTATTGTCTGCTGGGATGATATTATACTGAATCTTCCTTTGAATTGCACCAGAAATTGCCTTTGTATGGAACGTCCAGTCTAGGATGACTGCAATTCCTGAATATATCCCCAAAATCTAATTTTAATCTGCAATGGGATAGGACGTTGGACTTCTCTATGACTCAGTTGCTGCAATTTATATCACAACTCTGCCAAACTTCTCCTAAGAATGGGACGTCCAGCTTCTCTAGGGCACAAGTGCTGCAAACAATGCCACAACACTGCCAATTTTCCTCCAGGAATGGGACGCTCCTTCCCACAATGGAGAAATGCTGAATTAAATCTTGATTTCTGCAATTTCAATCTCTAAATAGCTGAATAATCCTTCTGGTAAACCCTCAATGGTGAGATATTGAATTTCTGCTCACAAATGCTGATCCATTTAGCTCATGTGCAAACTCTGAATGAATTTGCCCTTGGAGACACGAGGGTTTCCGTCCTCTGCCTCTTGAGACTTAGGGTTTTCGTCCTTCGTCTCTATCACTGAGGGTTTTCGTCCTCAGAGATTTGCTTGCCGAGGGTTTTCGTCCTCAGAAGCTAGGGTTGTGACTTCTTAGCCAAAACACCAAAATGGGAGAGTAAAAATGGCAAACATGAATTCCAAAATGAAGTCCACCATTTCTTTTATAATGCTCAACCCTAATTCTCCGTTGAGCATATTTTATTATTTTATTTTATTAAAATAATATTATCTCCTAATATTCCCTAAGTGTGGCGTTCCCCTTATAACTCCCTTTTTATTATTATTTTTAATTATTTTTGCTCTCCTAAGTCTCATAAAGCCACATTATTATTTTTATTATATTATTTCCCTTACTTAACCACAAAAATAATTATTAATATAACACCATATATATATAAAGCCGAGAATCCAAAATTGGGACATTACAATACATCCCCTCCTGAGATTGCTTGTCCTCAAGCAATCGAATCATACACTCCATCAAATCTATTTGTAGCATGATCAAGAACGATCCCAGGGCCCAAAAGAGCACACAGGGGTAGTTCCACCTCAAATGATGATTGGAGAAAGTAGTTTCCTGTTTTTCTTCCCAATGTCCATGTATGCTGCAAGCCTTACCAGGAATGCCATTATTGATTCATCACAATCATCATCTCTTCTAAATTCTGCTGTAGACATGATCCCACTAGATTCAATCCACAAGAAATGATTAATTGCCTTCAATACACTGTGGGGAAATGCAAAATTAGTTCCTGCTTCAATAACCAACAATGTATCTTCATATTCAGTCCACAAATTATGAAAAAGTGCAGCCTTGATACAGTCAACAACTGCTATGGTTTCGCCTCCATTAAGGGTGCCAAATGGTAGAAAGAATGTTGTCCATGGCTGTCCCTGCAAAGAATTATCAACAGCCATACAAGCTGTCCCTAAAAATTTGATAGTAGTCCCAAGATTGTCCATAATACCTTGCCATTGAACAGCAGAAATTAAATTTTCATGTACAGCCATTAAATAATGCATTGTAGTCCCCAATTTATCACCAAAAGAAGAGATATTACCCTGTATTTGCTTGCCAATAATTGTGCTCTCAAAACAGCCCATATGCCAAAGTTTATAGCAATCATTTTGTGATGTTATCAGCCACATATCTTTCCCATCATACTGCTGTCCTGAATTATTATTGTCCATTTTGTGATGTCTATCTCCAACTATTATGCTGCTTTCCAACATTCCAACTGAAGCATAAGATGACTCCATATTTTTGATGCTTCTAAGAATGATTTCACACCCATTGTGCCTAAGTTTTAACTCTAATTCTTCATAATTGAAAGTGATATCACCAAAATCAAAAATCCATTGTGTTCCCAGCACAACATGAGGGAAACCTCTCAAGGGAGAGTCATAGATGGTGTTGTATTCACTCATTATTATTTCTGAATGCTTTTCATGAGTGGCTATCTTGCTACATCCATCAAGGTTTAATTCTTCTTCTTTATGATCATCATGCATGCTTACTTCTAATGGAATCAAACTTTGAGAATCTAAATCAGAATTTTTTAACTCATGAAATGTTGGAATTTCATTTTCCTTTTTGTTCATGTGATGACAAATGATTGAACTAATATCATACAGATGGGGACAAGTTTCATACCCGTCATAAGCCATTCCATGAAGAGGAACACAAGATAAATGGTCTATATCTTCAAAATTTGAAACAACATCACCTTCCAACATCATCTTGATAATGCCTATTTCTGATTTCATGTCTTCACCACCATCAAATTCTTCATCAAACTTAGGCTCCTTATAATCATCAAATTTGAAATCATCAAAGTATAATGCTTCATCTTCATGGTCTTCACTATCCACATGAGTAGGGCTATGCAAAATTGTTACACTGCTATCATACAAATCAGAATTAACCTCATTCTTTTCAGCTGTAGCTTCTTCAATAATATCTTCATTGGTAGGGTTTAAGGCAAAGCTAATAATTTCTGATTTGTTTTGAATATTTTCAGATTTACCTTCTTCAACCACTTCTCTAGGTATAACACTAACATCTTCACTATTCTCAAATTTGAAAGAGCTAGATGAAGTAATTACATTGCTGCCATGTAAATCAGAATTGTCCTTATTTGTCTCAACTTCACTCCTAGGACTCACCTCAACTTCATTGCAATGCTCTTGAGCTTGATCATTAAACACCAATTGATCTTCACCAATTTCTGTTTTGTTTTCTTTAACTGGCTGAACTTTCTTTTCAAAAGTGTTTGCATAAGATTCAAATTCATGGAGTAAAGACACTGTATCATAATGTTGACTCCCATCATACAAAACTCCAATAATGTTTTCATGTCCATACTCTTTCCCATATTCTGAAATAATTGAAAGTTCACCATTTTTGTCATTTTTCAAATAAACTGTTATGGGTTTTTGAATTACATGTGTGGCCATGAGAATTTCTGGTTCTCCTCCCCATACACCTGGTTGTCTCATATTCTGAACATAAGTGTCATAATTGCCTTCTACAAACCCTTTCATCACTGCTCTTCTTTTTAGGAGCTCATCTGCAATTTTTTCTCTTAAGTCTTGGGCTAGATTCTTCAAGGTGCTATCATCTGGACATGGTTCTTTCCTTTGCACACAAAGCCCATAAGCAATGGCTCTGAATAAGCAGTTTCCATCACCTATCATTTTTGAAACTATGAGATCTTCATAATCCTCTGATTCCTTACCTGCTTTATCCTTTCCACATACATGCCCATTACTCCAAGACTCTTCACATTTGAAACAAAGTTGCTCCTTTCTTAACTGGTTTTTGCTCTTTTGTTTATGTTCTGAATTCTGGGGCTCTTTAGAATCTTTTTGCTGCGTGTTTTTCTTATCCTTCCTTTGAGCTTTGTCTTCTTTTCTTGACTTTGGTGGAGATCTAGATTTTGGTGGTGATCTTGGTGGAGAACCTCCCTTATTTACTACGCCATGTAGTTGCAAGTAACTTCTGAAAGAAAGATGCTTCCTGAATTCTGGTGATTTCCTTTGGTACCTGTCATACAAAGCATCTACTTCTGGAACTCCACTACCCAATGGCTGAATTTGCTCTTCTGTTGAATTTTTGTTCTGAGGTGTTTGTGGCGAAGTTTTTTTATTCTGTTTTGCCGGTGAATCTGCATGTGTAATTTTCTTAGAATCTGAATTTTTATGACTTTGGGGAGATGTGTATTCTACCATCTGTTCCATTAATTTCACCATAGCATCCAGTTGCTCTGAATTAAATTTCATAGTGGCTGAAATAAAATGAATTCTGCAGCAAACCCTTACTCTGCTGAAAGCTGAAAACACCCAAAATTTGGAAACCTGAAAATCTGAAAACCCTAGTTTTCTGCTATACCCAGAACCTGAAATTGTTGATTCTCAAATACCCAGATGTTCAAATGTCAAAATCTGCAATACCCAGAAACTTTTTTCCACAAACCCTGGCCCAAAAATTATTTCTGGCTAGATCTTTCCACAGGCTGGCAAGAACATAGCTCTGATACCACTTGTAATGACCCTTTTCTAGGGTCCTAGGGATTTTTAACAATTTGCTAATTTTTGCAAATAATAAAATGACAATAAAATGCAGATAAATTTCCAAGATTTGCAAGACAACAATTTACAACAATTTCCCAATGAAGATTTTTATTGAAATGATAATCAACAAATTTCATAAGGACATTTCACATCAATAAGCAATTACATTCATCAGATCTGATTACAATAAACAAGAACATTTATCCAAGATAGGACATTGCACCTTTGAAATATAATATGTTGATTTATCACTTGGGAATGGCAGAATAACTGGCAGAAATGGAAGACAACTTCTCTGGAATCACCATATGCTGATTGGATCCTCACAACAAGCTTGGAAAGGCTGCAAGATGGGACGCTAGCTTGCAAGGACTGTCTAGCATTGAATCTACCTTCAATATGCTACTGATTATCCACAAGTGGGACGTCTAGCATAGGAGCTCACTAATGTTTGGTGAAGAGCACAAAATCTGCTATTATCTGCTGGGATGATATTATATTGAATCTTCCTTTGAATTGCACCAGAAATTGCCTTTGTATGGAACGTCCAGTCTAGGATGACTGCAATTCCTGAATATATCCCCAAAATCTAATTTTAATCTGCAATGGGATAGGACGTTGGACTTCTCTATGACTCAGTTGCTGCAATTTATATCACAACTCTGCCAAACTTCTCCTAAGAATGGGACGTCCAGCTTCTCTAGGGCACAAGTGCTGCAAACAATGCCACAACACTGCCAATTTTCCTCCAGGAATGGGACGCTCCTTCCCACAATGGAGAAATGCTGAATTAAATCTTGATTTCTGCAATTTCAATCTCTAAATAGCTGAATAATCCTGCTGATAAACCCTCAATGGTGAGATATTGAATTTCTGCTCACAAATGTTGATCCATTTAGCTCATGTGCAAACTCTGAATGAATTTGCCCTTGGAGACACGAGGGTTTTCGTCCTCTGCCTCTTGAGACTTAGGGTTTCCATCCTTCGTCTCTATCACTGAGGGTTTTCGTCCTCAGAGATTTGCTTGTCGAGGGTTTTCGTCCTCAGAAGCTAGGGTTGTGACTTCTTAGCCAAAACACCAAAATGGGAGAGTAAAAATGGCAAACATGAATTCCAAAATGAAGTCCACCATTTCTTTTATAATGCTCAACCCTAATTCTCCGTTGAGCATATTTTATTATTTTATTTTATTAAAATAATATTATCTCCTAATATTCCCTAAGTGTGGCGTTCCCCTTATAACTCCCTTTTTATTATTTTTTATTATTTTTGCTCTCCTAAGTCTCATAAAGCCACATTATTATTTTTATTATATTATTTCCCTTACTTAACCACAAAAATAATTATTAATATAACACCATATATATATAAAGCCGAGAATCCAAAATTGGGACATTACAAATTCCACGAAATGTCGTAGGGAATAACCTCCTCCAATTTGCATCTTATTTTGCCCATTTGCTTTCCACATCATGACTCAGATTTTCCAATGTTTGATTGGTCCTTTATTTCACCTCCACAAAACATTGGACACTTACATGCTATGCCAAAATTGGTCTTTGCGATGATAGCTTGACTTGACATTGGCAAAGGTTGTTCATGTCTCTCCTTCACGCACAACATCACACACTGTTAGCAGATCACCACTATACTCATAGGATAATTCCAAAATATCTCACCCTATCTCACAACATCTCAAATGCAAATCTCACATAATAACCATAACAAGAACATAAAACTAATAGAATATTTTATTGATAAATATCTACTATAAGCAATGCATAAATGCAATGTTTATTTGATACATATTACAAGGTTTTGTCTTCAATATATACATACATGAGACTCTTCATATGCACATGACTCTTGACCTTTGAACTTACATAAACTCTTCATCTCCTCATACTCATGGGAGATCTAACTCTTCACATTTCCCTCTTACATAATAATAAATCTGATAGATTTACATAAAGATAGTCTCTCATGATTGCTCATAACTCCTTACTTCTAAACATGACACTTCACTCACATAACTCACTTACGAACATGACACCTCACACACAAAATTCCACATTTACATGAGCATACTCACACTTAATAGCATTACGCCTAATATAGACTCAAATATTAAACACACCCTAATCTAAATTATTTACAAGGTCCTTGCATTAATATTGCAAGGTACCAAATAATATAATACCTCCAACACACACATCATGAAGCACACCCCATCATAATTGCTATTGTGCCAAACTTCCATTTCACACACTATAAAACATGCCAACATGCAGTTGCTTTGATGTCGAACTCCTACACGCTCACCATCGAGCACACCAGCGTATAGTTGCTATAGTGTTGGACTTTCGTCTCGCATACTATCGAACACACCATCTTGCATTTGCACCGATGTCAAACTCATGTCTCACTCACCATCGAACACATCAACTTAAAATTTCTCCAACGTCATACGTACTTCATCTTCATGCAATTCCTCACTGTCGTGTAACTCGTTATCGTATGATTCTCTGCCATTGTAAGGTAACTCTCCCTTGTCATCACAAAATACACCATCGTCGTCATGCAACTCTCCATCGTCAAAATGCAACTCTTTGTTGCTATCACTAAACTCTTTGTCGCGAACATGCAACTCTTTGCGTTTGTCACACTCTACCGACATGTAACTTTGAGGTCATCACACAACTCTCTACACAAACCCTTGCACATCACCTCCATGTGTGTCCGCTATCATGTTTGGTTGTGCATCCACTTGCACATCTGCTTTATGTGTTGGTCCTTTGTCAACATTGACAAACAATTTTGTGTCTTCAATTGTTTCATCGACTACATTGTAATCATGCTATTGTTGTCGTTGTGCACCTTTCCAAAGTGATTTGCTTGTTACAACTCCATGTCACCAGGCTTGACAGAACTTAGAATAGGCAACAATGCCAAAATGTAGAAATGGATGACCCAACTTCGAATGGGCAACGACACCAGAATGTAGAAATGGATGACAAAATTACAAACAGACATCAACACTCGAATGTAGACATGGAATACAACATACTGCAACACAATTCCATTACCACTTAAATGACCAAAATATATGAAGTCGATAACTTACAATTATAATGCATACACTGCACACACAACATATATCAAACGACCTAGCGCAATAGTTCAAACGACCTGGCGCAACACTCAAGACTTGTTGGAACAACACTCATTCGAACTGCCTAGAAGAGCATTCAGATGGCCTGACACAAGTACCTCACAATTACATGCCTGGTTATATCCACCTTCTACTACGACATGCAACGCCAACATACACACCAACCTTCAATACCATGTCGACATTTCCTACCAACCTTTTCTTCAATACCCAATCTCTGAATGAATAAGGGAGGGGTCTTATTTATACAACTATGGAGGTAGGTGCATCCTCCAACTATATACCTACCCAACACCTCATCATTTTCTTAAATTACATTTGACTTACATTTACATTTCATTTCATGACTATTATTTATATGTAGGATTTTGTTAAACACAACTACAAAGTATCACAAAATGACAAAACTATATTCATTAGTCAATTTGCCTGCCTACAAAGACCTAAACCCAAAAAAATATAGCTTATATGAGGAAATGTGGGGAGATTCAACAAGGAAAATATTGGTCTTGTTTGAGGAAGAGAAGAAATACCAGACTCAAGTCGTAAGGCATTGAACAAAGAATAACCACCTCCCACGAATGATTTCATTTTTTAAGGAGATATAGATAACATATTTGAGGAAGGGAAGGGTAATGCACAAACATTCATTGAGGAGGGTGGAATGGATCTAACAAGTACGAAACAAGACCTACAAGAGAAAGAGAGATGGAAGACCGACTTGCTATCGGAAAAGGTAGATATTAGTAAAGGATAGGATCCAAAAGATACTATACATTTTAATGGAAAAAAGACAAGAAGCAGGCTCAAGTAAGAGAGGTAGAAGCACTAAACATGATCAACTACAAAGGGAACCAACACTTGAACAACAATATCACAATTGCGATTGGATGGGCCAGTCAGGAAGCAAAACAAGCCTTGCCATGTATAATGAAGACTACATCTTGAACCATCAAGGGTGATTAGCAGTTCCTCTAGCTAGAAGACTGCTAAAACTGGCTATTATAAATCTAGGAACAGATATTTTGCTATTATAGAAAACCAAAGTTTCAATGGAAGCAATAAAGAGATTCAAACCAAAAGAGCAGGCATGTGAACCTACAAAATCATGCGTGCATTATAAAAGCATGTACACATTAAAAAAGCATGCATTGCATTTTTTGGAAATAGGAAAATTTAGGAATAGGAAAGAATAAGCAAACAAAAAGGAGGACTAGGAAAGTGTTTGTTTTAAGGCAAGTAAAAAGAGAGAATTTTTTTAAATATGTGGTAGTGTCATTGGAATTAAGGCAAGAAAACTGGTACTTGCATGTCAATCAGTAAACAGAAAATTTTCGAACTTATATGTAAGGTGGTTTCATCTTATCACCAATTAAAAACAGAAAACTTATAGCCAAAGCATTGATACATCTATGACATTAAGAGAGCGAGACAAACAACTGGTCTTCTTTGGGATTGATGTCACACATATTATCAGAATCATAAGGCGATTATCCCTAAGACTCTAAGGATTTAAAATATAAATTATGCAACAACAGATCTCAAAATGTAATTCCACACCAAAAGTAACAAAAAGTGAAACTGCTCTATGAAATATACCTTCTAAACGAATATGAAGAATTACTTTCACTACTTGGAGTCTCCTATTCTCAAACAAAGCCTGGAGCACATAAACACATAATGGTCTCATGCTCTTCCTGAAAGAACATTATGAAAAACGTTAAGACTATTTAAGCTCAAGTATCTGGGTTCTACTGAACCAAGCTTCAATATGTATGAAAATTTGAGGGAACTAAGAAATAAAATAATACCCCTCTATAGCGTGTTAGGAGAGGGAATGTTCGAAAAAACGTTTTTTGGTTTCCCTGCATCATTGTAATTCAAAGCATAAAACCTTGATTTGCATCCTAATTAGTGGTTTGAATTTAATATTATCTTATGAAATATGTGACAATGCCCCAATTGTTGACTAATGGTTTGACTTTATAATATCTTATGCTACATTTCACAATGTCTCAATTGCAACACACTTCATACAAGCTTGTCAGGTAATACTTAGAAATGCATTCATTTGGTATTATTAATAATTTGCATCTAAAATTTGGCCATGAATGCCCCATTGCAGTATGCTATATTTTATGGATAGTCAATGAGCCAACACTCTTAAAACTGAACATAAATTGAATAACTAATATTCTTGTTGCAATCTTCTGTATCACTATACCGAAGCAACAGGACATTCTTTCTTCATCTGCTCACAAGCATCAAGTTGACGCAATGCTGTAGAGCTAAGTTTTTCACCATGTTCACCTTCAAAGACTAGGTCCACCACTTCCAGCTACACAGACAAAACATAATCAGGAAAATCAGTATAAATTTGAAGTCATTTCATAGTAAACACAACCAGAGAGCTATACATAAAATTTGGTTAAAATGCATTCTTCAGAACATATGCATTTTTACTTGTTCCTTTTTTGGAGTACTTTAATCAATTTTTTAGATTTTGTAAGTAACTCTCATCACAAGGTTTCTGTATATAAGTTGAACAAAGCATGTCTTTTTCCTTCAACATCAATTAAAGATTTGTCAGTAAACACATTTTCAACCACATGTGCAATCTGAAACGGACGCAGATAAGGCCAAACAATATGAAGACCAATATCCTAGCATTTAGTGTTTGTTTATTAAAATAGTAGCAAACCCAATGGCACTAGAAGCAACTTAAGTAACGTAGCACCCAGTTGACGCACCAAGGCAAGCCAGTAGATCTAGAAATGGGACTGCCAAAGTCGATTAATGTGACCACAAAGCACAACCAGTCGAGAAATAACATGTAAACCAATGTCTTTGAACTATCCTCCAGAACAAAACATACAATTTATGTATAACTTATAGGCCAAAGTAATCCATGAAACCTTAAATCAAAACAATCCAAAAGGACCTCGAGAACTTTCACGCTGATGGAAACTATATTCTATTTAAATAGACAAGTTTCATAGGTCCTACAAACCAAGTTGGTCTAAAAGAAACTAAAAATCATGATCATCTTTGTCATCTTCTCCATCAATATGTAAGTAAAAGCAACTGAAACAGACGGTCATTTTAAGTAAAAACTCCATTTTGTAATGTGTGTAACATGCAACCTTGGTGTGAAGAGATTTTGCGTGTCTGCAATACAAAGCATTTGTTCCAGCCATGATGTCAGGTGTAGAACAATCCCACAAGAGTTAAGGTTATCTGGCAATGTATAGGGTCAGTAAGTGAAATCTATGAAGTGCAGGCATGTGTAAATGTTGTGGTACACGGAGAGAGAGAGAGAGAGAGAGAGTCCTGGACAACATAATAAGATGGAATTGCTGCAAACCAACAGGGTAGTGTGTCCTATATCATAGTTTAGTAAGCAGAAATGCAATTAAGACGCTCCTTCTGTTAACCACAATTACAAAAGAGTGTCTACTATGCAGGCCAGAAGTCAGGGCACCATATAAACAGTTTCATAACAGTCATCTAGATGTGTGTGTGTGTGTGTTGTATCAATAATTTGTACATCTTGGCAAACTAATGAAAAATTTAGTGGAAATGTTTGCACATAATGTCTGCATACAAAAGTGGCTACTAGAGCTTCAGCTCTTTCTTCTTGCATGCGGCAGGACAGAGCTGCAATTCTCTGACATCAGCTAGAGTTCCAGACAGATGCAGATTACCAGTTTCTTATCTTCTTCTATTGGTCCCTGTTAGAAAACAAATATTACGAGCAAGCAAAACAATAACGCAGAAAAAAAAACAGTAACAGATTTTTTTCGTGGAAAACCTGCAATGTGCAGGAAAAACCACGGGGCAATGGCAGCTTCGATCTTTTATTGATTTCGGCAAACTTTTACATTCACTCAAAATTATTACATGCAAGGGGTCATTCCCCTTTTATAGATAAGCAAAGCAAGACTAAAAAAAATTATTCGTTTCCTTTCCGAAAAGGAAGACTCCAAAAAAAATGTTTGCTTCCTCTTCCAAAAAAACTGTTCACTTCCTCTTCCAAAAAAACTGTTCGCTTCCTCTCACAACGTACGGCTGTATGAACGGCCAAAAATTTTGGGCCGACAGTGGAGCCCCCGAACCCCCGAGCAGGGGGGAACCTAGCCGGTTCCCCCCAGCGACCTCCCTCGGCGCGCCCGACGCATATGAACAGCATGTGGGGATGGATCACAATAAACTGCACCACCATACACCTCGCTGCTGAAGAACATTGGAGATCTGGATATTGACTTCACCTCCTAACAGTCCCATGGCCATGGATGCCAGAAGAGCCTTGCATGAAACTGCATGTCCTCCCAAGGTTATCCAACCAAGCCCCCTTAGTCCCGACCATTATCCTAGAAGCATCGTTAGACCTTGTGTGGGCCCTTTGGGGATGGTTTGTGATGACAATGACTCAGCGCTTGGATCCACCAAAGCTCTTTTCTATCTTATTGCTTTTAGCATATTAGAATTTAACCATTTTGGGTCCAACACTTGAGGCTGTAATTTAATGTCATATGATTGTTCCATGTTAGTGTAGTTAACCCTAGTTTCTTTACTCTAAATTAGCTTATTTTTATAGTTTATGATTGCTAGTGTTGAAAGTATAATTTGACTTGTGGCCAAGGCCGACATTGTATGATGCAATCTTTCTTGCATAGGCCTATGAGCAATCATTATACATACATATATAATCTATTGTATTATTTCATTATGTAAGCCCTATGGGCCGCAGTTATACATGCATTGTATTGGAGAGTTGGGATTCTTATCTACGGATAATATAGTGATTATTTATGGTGCCTACGGATGCCCACTATATATTAACTTAGTTTCTTTTCTTTGTTGGGCTTTTTAGCCCGCTAGCTGGCAATCATTATTGTCCTTATAGTCCCTTGGGTCTTTTTTTTTGGCCCATCGCAGACATTAATAATATTTCATTTCATTTCTCTTTCTATTAGGAAATTAAAAGCAAGCAAGCTAAAAAAAAAAAAACAATACAGGAGATTTTACGTGGAAAACCCTACAGTGTGCAAGGAAAAACCACAGGGCAAAAGGCAGCTTTTCTCTTTTATTATTCTCAGCCAGCTTTCATACCGCATTGTATAAAATGCAAGAGGCATTCCCCTTTTTATAGAAATATAAAGGAAGATTCCAAAAAAGACATGGCACATTCCAGATAAAAGCGTTTTATTAAAAAACTGCTTTTATCAACTGCGTTTTATAACAAACGCACTTTAAAAACAAAAGCAGCTTTAAAAGCAAAAGCGCTTTTAAAGCTGCTGCACCACCATGCACCACTCTGCTGAAGAACATCGGAGATCTGGATATTGACTTCACCTCTTAACATTCTCCCACTTGAAGTCGAGATACAGGAATTCTTAGCCTTTGTTTTCCATCCAAGTGTCAATTTCCCAATGCTGCCCTTATCATGTTTTCAGCAAGCCCAGAGAAGTTTTGCACCACTCAAACTTCTCTCTTGACCAGCTTTGTAAGCATATCTGCAGGATTCACTTCAGTATCAATCTTCTCCAACAGGATCCTACCTTCTTCCACCACATTTCTTATAAAATGGTACAGGACATCAATGTGTTTGGTGCGATCATGGAATGTTGGGTTCTTCGCTAACTGAATAGCACTTTGACCATCACAATGCAACGTTGTCTTTCCTTGCATTATCTTGAAGTCACTCAACAATCGCTCTAGCCAAATTGCATCTTTGCTAGCTTGACTCACTGCAATATACTCTGCTTCAGTGGTTGATAATGCCACCACAGACTGCAACTTAGAAATCCAACTCACAGCTCCACCAGCAAGCGTGAAAGCATATCCTGTAGTGGACTTTCACCCATCTCTATCTCCACCATAATCAGAATCCACAAAACCTTTAACTTGCAAATCTGCCGATCCGAAGTAAATGGCAACATCTGAAGTGCCTCTTAAATATCTAAATATCCACTTCACTGAATTCCAATGCTCCTTACCTGGATTCACCATGTACCGACTGACTACTCCTACTGCTTGGGCAATATCCGGTCTGGTGCTCACCATGGCGTACATGAGGCTTCCTACTGTTGATGAATACGGTACACGAGACATGCTTGTCTTCTCTGCTTCTGTTCTAGGACATTGTTCGGAAGACAATTTGAAGTGTGGAGGAAGCAGGGTACTGACTGGTTTTGAATTCTGCATATTGAAACGCTGCAGAATCTTTTCTATATATGTCTTTTGACATAACCAAATCTTCCTTCTTTTTTTGTCTCTGTGTATCTTCATCCCTAAAATTTGGTTTGTTGCTCCTAAATCCTTCATATCAAACGTGTTGTAAGTGTGAATAGATCATCACAAAGGAGGCTTAGAAAAATCTAGTTCTCTAGCCTCCAGTGTGAAAACTCCCTCACTTTGTCGGCAAATGTTGTCGGCAATTTGTTTCCCTATTCTCCCCTAACTCCTACTTCTTCTCCTATATTCCCTCTCATGTCCTCCTTTTCCTCCGTTATTCCTACCTCCCTATCCCTCCAACTCCTCTCCGCTATCTCTCCAACCTTATCCCTCCATCTCCTTCCACACTCATCCCCTTATCCCTCCGCCCACACTTCCCTTATCGCTCCAACCTTTCCCCATTATTCCCGCCAATTCCCACATCCTAATGCTATATAATTTATGCACAGTTTGTAAATTTTTTAGTAGGAAGAGCATATATATATTTAAATAAAGATTTTCTTCATTTTCTGCTGCGACTGTATTTTCTGACATCACACTGCTCTCGGTTTTCATTTGGTATCAGAGCGCGGAGGCCGAGACTGTGCCAGGTCGAGCACGGATCCCGAGGCACGTGGCATTCGAGTTGTCGTCAGAATCGGCTCGGATCCTGAGGTGGATCACGGGCAGGAGCGACACATTTTTCGAGGTGATGTCAGGCAGACAACTGGAGGCTCGAATCCCGAGGACGTGACACGTGGCAGCACGAGGAAGCGACACATGGCAGTAGCAAAGCAGACGTGCTGACTGAGCAGCACGCGGATCGAGGCGGCTGACGTGGCAGCTGAGCTGGCAGAGGAGCGGATCGAGGCGGACAAAATTTCGCCACGTGGCGATTCGGCATTGGTCGACGTGGCAGCGAGGTGTCAGTTTGTGATTGGTCGAAGCGGCGGTAAAAGGCAGCGGTTGAGGATCGACTGCCCGAAGGCAGTCGACGTCTATTGTGCGAGGTAAGGGTTAAAAACCCTTATCGCGCCCATCTCCGGGCGCATGTGGGATAAAACCCGCATTTTTTTTTTTTTTTTAAATCGCGGCCCGTTGAATTCTATACGGGCCGCATTCCCTTTTGTTCTCGACCGGACGCCTAGCGGAGGTGGCTAGGGTCGTTTGCTTGCCCAGAGGAGGTCCGGGGATCGAATTCCGCCGGAGACAATCGAACAAAGTTTTTTTTTAACAAATCACGCCGCCGGAGGATTAAAAGGAGGGTGTTGCGCTTTGGTTCGCAGTGAAGCCGCGTGGTCGAGCGGCTAAGGAGCCTGCCTCGCATACAGAAGGTCGCGCGTTCGATTCGCGCAAAGGTAAAAAATTTTAATTGTGTTTTTTAAAGGTTTTAAAATTTATTTAATAATTTTTTATATTATTTTTTAAAATTATCTTTTTTAAATATTTTTTTTAAAAAAGGGTAATTTAAAAAATAATAAAAAGTTATTAAATTTATTTAAAAAAAAACCTTTATAAAACTTTTTTTTGCAAACCTTTAAAGAGAATTTGTGAAAGGAGGAATAATGTGCCCGTGCAAATGATAGATGTTCCGATCTGAAGGGTGCTATTATGCACTACTTTCAATTTTGAAGAGACAGACACCAGAATCCTTTGACCAAAGGGTTCAAAGTTTAGGACTACACACAGTGTTTTGTCAACTTGAAAATCAGGTGATAGCTCACCTAAGAAAGCCGGATTCAGGGTACGAGGCAGATTCAGAAGACAATATCTTCGGAAAGAGGATTGAAGAGTCCGAGACTGAGCAATTTGTTTCGGATGTACGATCAAGTGCCAGTTACACACCAGGTGTACCGGTAGCTGCATCGAGTGAGAGCTATACTCCACGCTCTCCAGAACCTGAACCAGAAGAAGAAGAGGAAGAAGAAGAAGAAGAAGAAGAAGAGAAGAAGAAGACGAAGAAGAAGCAACAGAAGAAGATCCAGAGGAAGTGAAACCTGAGATCATCATCATTAGCAGCAGTTCCGAAGCAGAACTTGAATGTACTAAAAAGGCGAGATTTGATTTGAATCATTAAATCATTCTGTACTGCTTTGTATTTCCAGTTTGCCTCAATAAAAGTTTGTTTTTTAGAAATGGCTGCAAACACTAGTCTACCAATCCCTGAATTTAATGGTAGTGACTATGAATATTGGTCTATTAAAATGAAAACCCTTTTGATAGGAAAAGGTCTTTGGGATGTAGTCGAAGAAGGCTATACAGAACCAACTGCTGCTGAATGGGCAGCTTTCTCTAATGCTGATAAAAAGGCGAGAAAAGAAGCACAAAAGAATAATGCTTTTGCCCTTTATCACATTCATGCTGCCTTAGATAAAAGTATCTTCCCTAGGGTTGCATCTTATGTAATTGCACAAGATGCCTGGAATGCCCTAAAAGAAAGCTATAGAGGTAGTGACCAAGTGAAGCAGGTAAAACTGCAAACTTTGAAACGAGATTTTGAGAATCTCAAGATGCAAGAGAATGAAAGAGTCGGAGATTACTGCGTGCGAGTGAAAGCAGTAGTCGACAAAATGGTCACACTAGGGGAGGATATTAAGCCAGAGATGATGGTGAAGAAAGTGTTGAGAACACTTCTTCCTAAATGGAATTCTGTTGCAATAATTATTGAAGAATCCAAAGATTTAACCTCATTTTCTTTTGATGCACTAAGTGGTTCACTTCTCTCACATGAAGAGAGGTTACAGGAAACTCCTACCACCAGTTATGGAGGAGATGACAAAGCTTTTGCCACACATGAAGGAAGAGGTAGAGGCCGTGGCAGAGGAAAACAAAGAGGCGAGAGGCAGGAATAATCAAAGAGGGGGAACTCCTAACGGAGGAGGATCATCCAACGAGAGGTGGAAATCAGAATAGAGGAGGACAACAACAATATAGAGGGAAACAATCTGGCAAAGGAAAAGGAGGAGACAAATCAAAACAAGTTTGCTACAATTGTGGCAAACCTGGCCATTATGCTCGAGATTGTTGGTCAAAGACTTCGCAAGGAAGCAGCAGCAACCAGAGCAGTCAGTTTGGGAATTTTGGAGAAGAGGAAGAGTCCTCAAATCTCTTTCTTTCTTATGGCCAGACAGAGCAAAATATGAATGATACATGGATTTTGGACACTCGGGTGTTCAAATCACATGAGTGGCAAAGAAGAACTCTTTGCTAAGTTAGACTCCTCATACAAATCCAACATCCGGTTGGGAGATGACAAGTCATTGGCAGTTGAAGGCATTGGAGCCATGGAGGTTCCAACGAAAGAAGGCATCAAGCAAGTAAGTGATATCTATTACACTCCTCATCTTCAACACAATCTTCTAAGTGTTGGTCAAATGCTTGAAAAGAATTATAAGTTGATTTTTGATGAGGGTAAATGCACCATTTTTGACAAGAACAATAGTAATAGAATCATTACACAAGTGCCAATGTCAAAGAATAGATTATTCCCTTTGAAGTTTGGCCAGCCAGGAGGAAATAAGTTAGCAAATGTTGCAATTACCAATCCAAGTGTCCTATGGCACTTGAGATATGGTCACTTGAATTCAGCAAGTTTGAAAATGCTAACTTCACAAGCAATGGTAACTGGACTTCCCAAAATTCAAGATAGTAAGGAAGTCTGTGAAGGGTGTGCCTTGGGCAAGCATGCCAGATCGAAATTTCCTCATGGACAAGCATGGAGGGCCAGCTATCCTCTTCAGTTAGTGCATTCAGACATCTGTGGTCCGATGCAGACCAAGAGTCTAGGTAATCACTCTTACTTCCTACTTTTCATTGATGATTGCACAAGAATGTGTTGGATATATTTTTTGAAGCATAAGGATGAAGCATTTGCATGCTTTGTTGATTTTAAAGCAAAAGTTGAAAGTGAGAGTGGATATTCTATAAAATGTCTTAGATCAGATAGAGGAGGAGAATACTCCTCTAATCAGTTTTTGAATTTTTGTAAACATCATGGCATCAAGAGGCAGTTCACAACTGCCTACACTCCACAACAGAATGGTGTAGCAGAAAGGAAAAATCGCACCATTGTGGAGATGGCAAGATCAATGCTTCAGACAAAGCATTTGAGTAATGCATATTGGGGAGATGCAACAAGGACTAGTGTTCACATCTTGAACAGAAGTCCTACTTCAAGTTTGAAAGGGAAGACACCTTACCAAGCCTGGTATGGTAAGAAACCAAATGTGAAGTATTTCAGAGTATTTGGTTCATTGGCATATGCTCACATTCCTGATGAGCTGAGAAAGAAGTTGGATCCAAAGAGTCAGGCATGCATTTTTGTAGGATATTGTGAAAACACAAAGGGTTATAGACTCTACAATCCTACGACTCGAAAGATAGTGGTTTCAAGGGATGTGATTTTTGATGAAGGGGGAGAGTGGGGTAAGCCCCAAATATTCAGTGATGTTGAAGCCACTGATGTAGTTGCTCAGCAAGTGCAACCACAGCTACCACAGAAAGGAAAGCAGTCTCCGCCCACACATCCTCCAAGTCCATCTTCTGATTCAACTGCTTCACCAAGTCCTTCTCCACAACGATCAGTAAGTTCCTCACCAATGGACATTGATGTTCCATCCAAAGGTAAGAGAACTTTACAGTATCATCCATCATCTCAGATGTTGGATAAAAATTTTTCAAGAAGATATACTAGGAGTCAAGCTAGTGAAATGGAATCTGTTTTACACAGATTAGAAAGTATGCACTTGTATGGTGATGATGAATCCCAGCAGGAACCTAGGGGAGATCAAGTTAACTATGCTTTGTTAACTAGTGCACGGCTTGAACCTTCTAGTTATGAGAAGGCATGTACTCAGAAGATTTGGCAAGATGCCATGAAAGAGGAGATAACCTCTATAAAAAACAACGACACTTGGGAGCTCGTGAAGCTTCCGAAAGGAAAGAAATGTGTTGGCTGTAAATGGATCTTCAAGACCAAGTTTAATGCTGATGGAAGCATTGAGAAGCATAAGGCAAGATTAGTGGCAAAGGGTTTTACTCAGAAATATGGAATAGATTATGAAGAGACTTTTGCTCTTGTAGCCAGACAAGGAGACAATCGAAGCAGTTCTTGCCTTAGCTGCACACAAAGGATGGAAAGTCCAACACATGGATGTCAAGAGTGCATTTCTCAATGGTTACTTGACAGAAGAAGTGTACGTTGAGCAACCACAGGGATTTGAAGTGCAAGGTAAGGAACACCTTGTTTACAGATTGAAGAAGGCACTCTATGGTCTCAAACAGGCACCAAGAGCTTGGTACTCACGCATTGATGGGTACTTCAAAGATTATGGGTTCACCAGGAGCAAAAATGAACCCACACTCTACTACCTAAAGCAAGGTAATGACATCCTCATAGTTTGTTTGTATGTGGATGATCTCATTTTTATGGGTAGTAATGAAAAAATGAATATGGAGTTCAAACACTCCATGATGACGCAGATTTGAGATGAAGGATCTTGGCTTAATGCACTACTACCTTGGAATGGAGGTTCATCGATCGGATACAGGGATCTTCATCTCGTCAACATAAGTATGCTCAGGATATGATCAAGAAGTTTGCTATGGAGCATTGCAAACCGGTTGCAACTCCAGTTGGACATGGGATCCAATTAAGCAAAGATGATGGAGCACCAAAAGTTGATGTGACCACTTTCAGAAGCATGGTTGGGAGTTTGATGTTTCTCGCCAACACCAGACCAGATATTCAGTATGTTGTATCTCTTGTTTCTAGATTTATGTCTAACCCCTCAGAGCTGCATTTGCAGGCAGCTAAAAGAATTTTGAGATATGTGAAGGGTACATTGGATTTTGGAATCCAGTACCATAAATGTAACACTATCAAGCTTGTAGGCTTCGATGATAGTGATTGGGGTAGCAATATTGATGACAGGAAGTCAACATCGGGAAACTGTTTTAGTCTTGGATCGGGACTAATAACTTGGAGTTCAAAAAAGCGATGAAGTAGTAGCGCTATCTTCAACGAAAGCTGAGTATATAGCGGTTACTTATGCAAGTACTCAAGCCTTGTGGCTAAGGAAAGTACTAGAAGAGATTGGAGAACAGCAAAGTGGTCCGACCAGAATCTACTGCGACAACATCAGTGCCATTCAGTTGGCATATAATCCTGTCCACCATAGCAGAACGAAGCATTTTGATATGAAGTATCACTTCATCAGAGATATGGTGGAACATGAAATTGTTGAGCTTCAATACTGTCACACTTTGGAGAACGTCGCGGACATCTTCACCAAGGCGATGACTAAAGCTCAATTTGTAAAGCTGAGAGACTGTGTAGTCAGTCCTCTCAACTTTAAGGGGGAGAATGTTGTAAGTGTGAATAGGTCATCACAAAGGAGGCTTAGAAAAATCTAGTTTCTAGCCTCCAGTGTGAAAACTCCCTCACTTTGTCGGCAAATTTTGTCGGCAGTTTGTTTCCCTATTCTCCCTAATTCCCTCCTACTTCTTCTCCTATATTCCCTCCATGTCCTCCTTTTCCTCCGTTATTCCTATCTCTCCAACCTTATCCCTCCGATTCCTCTCCGCTATCTCTCCAACCTTATCCCTCCATCTCCTTCCACACTCATCCCCTTATCCCTCCGCCCACACTTCCCTTATCGCTCCAACCTTTCCCCATTATTCCCGCCAACTCCCCACTTCCTAATACTATATAAATTATGCACAGTTTGTAAAATTTTTAGTAGGAAGAGCATATATATATTTAAATAAATATTTTCTTCATTTTCTGCTGCGACTGTATTTTCTGACATCACACTGCTCTCGGTTTTCAAAACGTCCTAGCCATCTGAGCCTTAAGATCACTGATTTTCTTCATGCTAGGGCTTGCAACTAGCATATCATCAACAAACAATAGCAAGATAATAAAACTGCCATTAGTAAACCTCTTATAGTATGCACAATGGTCAACTTCACTCCTGAAACCTTGGCTCTTCATGAAGATGTCAAATTTTCTGTACCACATCCTTGGTGCCAGTTTCAATCCATACAAAGACTTCTTGAGTCTGCAAACGAAATGCTCTTTGCCTCTTTCTTCATAGCCCTCAGGCTGATCTATATAAATCTCCTCCTCGAGATCACCATGCAGGAAAGCAATTTTTACATCAAGCTGCTCCAGCTCTAAATCCTGTGTTGCCACAAGTGCAAGTAAAACTCTTAACAGTAGTCAGCTTCACAATTGGAGAGAAGATTTCATTAAAGTCTATACCTGACTTCTGCACATAACCTTTTGCCACCAAGCGAGCTTTATATCGTTCCAACAACCCATCACTGTTCTTTACTTTGTACACCCACTTCTTATCAACAGCCTTTCTTCCAGGTGGAAGATCTACAAAGTTCCCATGTTTCATTCCTCCATAATGATTCCATCTCCTCATCCATGGCTTTCCTCCACTTATCTGCATTCTCATATTCTCCAACTTCCTGAAACGAGCTAAGCTCACCATCATCAATTAACAAAGCAAAAGAGGACTGAAAAGGTAGATCTTCTAACCCAATGTTATGTTGGTTGTGGCTCTTGGTCTTGTGACTGTTAAGGTTGTTGAACTTGCTGATCTACATGCTGATCAAAAACTTCAACAGCCTTATTTTCTTTTTCAGCTTTGTTCATATCTACTTCAACAGGTACAACCTTAGGTGTTTGTTGTACCTCCTTCCTTTGCATGGATTTTTCATTAAAAATAAAATCCCGGCTAATAATTACCTTGTGGGCAATAGGATCCCAGAGTCTTTACCGCTTCACTATATCTCCATAGCCGAGAAAAACACATTTATTTGACTGTGGGTCAAGTTTGGACCTGTTTTCTTTTGGCATATGGGCAAATACATCACAGCCAAAGGTACGCAAATGAGAGTAATTAACTGGCTTACCACACCAAACCTCCTCTAGAATTTGTCCATCCAATGCAGCTGTAGGTGACCTGTTAATAAGGTAAGCAGTTGTATTAACAGCCTCTGCCCAAAACCTTTTCTCCAACCCAAATGTGTTGAGCATGCTTCTTGCATGTTCCATGATCGTGCAATTCATCTGCTCATCCACACCACTTTGCTATGGAGTATATGGCACAGTCTTCTGGTGCTTAATCCCTTCTTGCGTACAAAATTGATCAAACTCCTTGGAGCAATATTCACCCCCATTATCTGACCTGAGGCATAAAATAGGCTTGCCCAAACTTTTCTCTACTCTTGCCTTGAACTCTTTGAATTTTTCCAAAGCTTCTGACTCCTTTGTCAGAAAATAAACCCACACTCGTCTAGAATAATCATCTATAAATCTCAAGAAAAATCTAGTACCTTTTAAGGACTGAGTGGGGACCGGTCCAAATATATCAGAATGTATAAGCTGCAAAAAATCAGAACTTTTACCAAGACTTGCAGTAAATCGAACCCTCTTTTGTTTGTCAAAAATTTAGTGCTCACACAAGTCTAAATTGCAAGACTTAATCCCAGACATCATACCTCGATCATGCAGAATTTTCAATCCTTTTTCACTCATATGCCCTGTTGATGCCATAGCATTACTCCATCCTGAGCATTGCCTGAAATTGTTGCTGCTGCATGGTTTGTCACCGTATCACCACACAAATGATATAGGGTCCCATAAGGTTCTCCTTTTGCTACTACTATGGATTCTCTGGTAATTTTGTAATTACCAAAAGTATACAATACCCAAGCTTGTCCATTATCTTGATTGAGAGGAAATTCTTCCGCAAAGCAAGCACATGTCGTACATCACATAACATCCTTTCTCTACCATCGTCCAACCTGATCCTTACATCCCCTCTTCCCACAATTTCTAAAGGATGATCATCACCCAAATAGACCATCCCTCCATTTTAGGACTAATATTTGACAAACCAGTCTCTATGTGGAGATGTGGAAAGATGCACCTGAGTCCAAAACCCAGGTATATAAAATAGATATGTTGCTACTGGTACAGAAGGCCTCACATGTTACCATCTCTACTGCATCTCCAATATTGGCCTCAGCTGATGGTTGATTTTGCTTTTCACCAGTCTTCTCCTTTTTTAGATGCCAACAGTCCTTCTTCAAGTGCCCTGGCTTCCCACAATGCCAGCACCTCCCTTTCATCTTGCGTCCTTTTGACTTAGATCTAGACTGTGATCTACCTTGTTGACTCCTTTCATTAGATCGACCTCTCACAGCTAAGGTTTCAGAGACGATTTCCCCCTCAACTCTTCTGCCAACAAAGCGGCTACGACATCATCAACTCTTAGAGCTCCAGATTATGCATTGTTGATGGTCATCACCAAATGATCCCAGGTGTCCGAAAGGGAACAAAGTCGGGTGATTGCTTTAGCTTCATCCTCCATCTTCACATCAACAGAGACCAACTTACTGATTAAAGTATTAAACTCATTCAGATGATCTGCCACAGACGAACCCTCCATCCTAGAAAAGCAGCTTTTCTCTTTTATTATTCTCAGCAAGCTTTCATACATTCGCATTGTATAAAATGCAAGAGGCATTCCCCTTTTTACAGAAATACAAAGATTACAAAAAGCCGTGGCACATTCCAGATAAAAGCGTTTTATTAAAAAAACTGCTTTTATCAACTGCACTTTATAACAAACGCACTTTAAAATAAAAGCAGCTTTTAAAAGCAAAAGCAGCTTTAAAAGCAAAAGCACTTTAAAAGCTGCACAACCATGCACCACTCTGCTGAAGAACATCGGAGATATGGATATTGACCTCACCTCCTAACACTTACGTCCATACACATCAAAAAATTATCTTATTTGCTTGTGAAAAATATACTTCTAATCAAAAAATTGTGAAATATAATCAATGGAAAGGAAGAAATTCCAGCTGAAAAAAAAGAATGCAATGATAGAGACAACAAAAATATTTGTCATTATTTGTATGGCTACTATAGATAATATAATTCATCACGTGCAAGAAGGTGTTGGTTACGAATCTGCCATGAGGAAAGGATTTTTGGTTAATGCGCCCAGATTCGCCCACCAGCATGAAAGGCCGGAAGGAAGAGATGCCTTCCGAGCCAATCTCCGGAGAAGGCCGGCTCCTTTTGGGGGGCTTGATTTAAGCTAAAGGGAACAGGGAAAGAAATAAAGGAACGGAAAGAGACAAATGTACAGAAAGAGATACAAATATGTCCAAAGGTTGGTGGGGGGGGAACTAACAGTACGGGAACACACCAATCACCGCTACTTACTGCATACAAACACAGAGCATGACAAGGAACTGCAAAACCTAGGCGTACTTCCGATACACCAGCGGCGTATGCACGGCTTCAATAGCTCCCTAGCAAACATTCCCTACAAGGAACTAACGGCGAGGGATCGTATCAATCACCGGATACGTACAGCGACGGGGGTAGAAAGTAAACCTAGAGATGTCGAGCCAAGTATATGTGTTAGGTAGAGAGTTTAACCTCACAACTTCAATGGCTCCCTAGCAAACATTCCCTACAAGGAACTAACGGCGAGGGATCGCATCAATCACCGGATACGGGCCGACAACGTCACACACAAGCCGGTGGAACTGCTACCAAATTTATAATGAATGCTTTAAATAATGAAGTACGGAAGGTGCTTTAAGCAAGCAATGCTAGAGGAACATGATCGCCAAATGCCAAAGTGAATTAACGAGCGGCGACACGGGTGGGCCTAAGGCATATAATGAAAGACAGACATAAAAGAATAAAGACGGTAGAAACAGAACCGGGCATACGGATTGTATTCATAAGCGGAAGCACGGTTACGATAAGCACAGTAGTTCCCTAACAAACATTCCCCTTCCACCCTTTACAATGAATTTCGGATGGGCTTTTATAGCCCGAGTCCCACCGATTACATTAATGGGCACGAGTCCCGATCAAACATGAGGCTGACGAAGCGGCGAAAGAGGCTGCAAATGCTGACCTTTTGTCGGATCGGGGCTGTACCCGCAGACATGGTCTTCCTGGAAGGCTGGACAGCTACGTGGCGGAGTCTTTGGGTAAATCTTCAAGTCGGCGAGCTTGCTAGTAGGCTGGAGCAGGTGAAAACTCGGATCAGCTTTGAATGAGGCTATTAACGCAAGCGGTGCAGGCAGCCCATGCTTATCCCTTTTGGTCGGCGAGTCTTGGTTCAAATCCCAAGGCTGGACACTTGTCCGATGATGGGTTATCTTTGTGTGACACATGCACGCCTTAGAGGGCGATCTATCCATCTTTGCTTGGGATCGGGGCTCCTTGGGATGCGTGCAGAAATCGGTGCAGTCGGGGAAGGCCTTCAAGCCTTGGTCAAATTCCGGGTTTGTTCCCCTACGTACACCTGTCAAGGGCGCATTCCCGCTCCGTTGAGAAGTCGAACTGCGCACAGGCGAACACTGGTGTCTGCCGCCATATGGACCTGCTCCGGCATTTTCTCTTTTTTCTGTATTGACCTGCCAGTGCAAGGTGCGCCCAGAAAGTGGGGCGGAGTCGGACTTCGCACCGGGCGAAGTGCGCACTCGCACAAAGCGGGCGAAGTGCGCACTGCCGGTGCGAAGTGCGCACTTCGCACCAAAACTGTGCGAAGTGCGCACTTCGCACCAAAACTGGGCGAAGTGCGCACTTCGCACCAAAACTGGGCGAAGTGCGAACTTCGCACCCAGACTTAGCCAATTTCAGATAGACCTGCTTTGGAAAGCTGGAAAATCAAGCTGGGAACTCCAAGGAAAAAGGGGGAGAGAAAGAGAATGGGAAAGAAAAGGAAAGGGAGAGAAGGGAGAAAAACGGAAGGAGGAAAAGAAGAGCGGCACTGTTACAAAACAATATTGAAGACATTGCACCCCGTGCAAAATGTGACAACATTTCTGGCGGCTCGCGGGGTGTCGAGCTCGCCTCGGCGCAAAGAATCCATGCCTTCATCCTTTGGGTGCGAGAGGAACTTGCCTCCCACGCCTTTTGCTTGCTCTAGCTGTTCTCCTTGCGGCAAGCTGTTCTTGATTCATCTTTGTCGGTTGCCTCATCGGTATCTCCTTACGAAAGGTCTCCATTTCCCGCTACGCCTCGCACATGCGAGTGTACGCCTCTTGGGCTGAACGCCGAGCTTCCGCTTCGAATGGCTTGCGGTCGGCTATGTCTTCTAATGCTCCGTGAAAAGCGGCGACCGCATGCGGGTCGATGGTGAGGTATCTTTTCTCTAACTCCCGAAAATAGGAGCGGATCTTGGAATATCTGGACACCATCCGAGTGACTTGATTGTCTTGAATTGGCTCGATCCAGCTATCAATTTCAGCTGTATCTGCTTCAAAGGACTGCCAATTCTTCTTTACCCGATCTAGGGTGAGGAGCTCGCCATTCTCAACAAAACCTGGACACCCAAGTTCTGAAAGAGCGTGAAAGGGGGCCAGACAGATATCTTTTTCATGTCCGAATGCGTCAAGCATTCGTCTGGCCACTCTCACCTCTTCAACTTTTCTAAAATATTTGTGCAAGGTCACCCTTGCACCTGCCCATTCTGCAGCGAATGAGGACACGGGGGAAAAAAGGACGCCGTCGCGCTCGCGCTCTCGAAGGTTTATCGCCGAGGTCCGGCCATTGCTTTGCACGGCGCTCGGCCTCCTCTACCACGAGGCTTTCCCTAGGCAGAAACTTCTTGAATCCTGGATGCGAAGTCCAGGACCGCCATTGCCTTAAAGGTATGGGGCTTGCATTCCCTCAGCAAACCAGCCCTCATTTCCTTAACTTTTGTCTTTGAAAAGACAGCCGCTTGAGATGTTTTTTCTGCAAGCTGCGACTGTGCCTGCTTCAAAGACTCCTGGAGCTGAGAAATCTGCTCCAAGGCTGCTTTCTTTTCGGTTGCGGCCTGTTGCTGAGAAGCGGCTAGCTGGGCTTTGAATTCATCTGTTTCTCGCCGCGCCGCTTCCAGTTGCTCAGTGGACCTAGATAGGTCCTCTTCAAGTTGCCTTACTTTGTCCTGCAACGCGAAAAGTTCTTCCTGCTCCTCCAGACTCTTGACAAAGAGATTGTCAGCTTTGCGCATGATCGTCTGAATCTCATCATTGTTTATCAATGTCGTCAAAGCTTTTCTCCTTTGTCTGGAGCACGTAGTCCGCCTTAGTCATTTCTCGGAGAGGCTTCTTCACTATTGGGATTATTTTCTCCGTTGTAATCACTCTCCTTCCGAAATCATACTTTGCGCGTTTTGTCGGGGCGGCTATCTCTTCATGTCTCCTCCGCTTCAGGTCTTGGCGGAAAGAGACAGAATACTCTACGGCTCTTGTTGCCAGGGGCAAGTCATCTGAGTTCTGGAGGTCGTCCATAAAATCTGGTTCCCCCAGCCTAGGGATCTGCTGAGACGTCTCTCCTGCGGGGATGGGATCGGGGAGGAACCGGACAGGACCTTGGAAGAATCGGTCGCTTGTGGGGGCGACCGGGAAATGGAAATGGGAGAGGCTGACACTGTGAGGGTTTGAAGCGGATGAGGCGGAGGATGTGATGGTGAACGGACAGCCTCGGCACTAACCTCGGGCGAAGGGTTTGGAGTTGTGCTCAGAGAAAGAGAGACGTTAGGGTTCTGAGCAAACTGGTCGAAAGAGTGGGGGCCGCTAGAAGGACGCGGAGACGGGGAGGAGGATGTGGTCATGGCTCGCCCAGATTGAGCGGGGGACTGAGTGGAAGTAGAACTGGGTGAGACTAGAGAGACAGGGACAGCAAACGTACCTGCGGGCTCCGCCTGAGCCGATGCCGGGTGAATGTCTTCGCTTCTTGTCTCGGCGGCTGGCTTGGGACTGCCCAAAGGAATTGCCTCTGCGGCGGCAGGACGCGGCTGCGGCTCTGCGACTGGCTGCTGCACTATCAGGCTAGGTCGCCTGATTTTCTCAACTCTCCTCCGCTTCTTCTCTTCTGGAACAACTGTCGGATCAGGGGAAGGAGACGAAGCAGGTGCAGCAGGCACTGATGCTCCCACGGTAAACTTGTACCGGGGTTTGACTTGCAGAAGGTCTGCCGCGACCGGTCTGCTTTCTGGCGGCGCTGGCGCTTTTCTTGCCTGAGGAAGTGCCTCGGGCGCTGCCTTGGCTAACTTTTTCGCCTTTTCAGGCGCCGCCTTAGGAGCCACGAACTGCATTGGATCGGCCTGGGTACTTGCTGGGCCGGCGGCGCGATTGCCGAAGTGTACAACTGTTTGGGAGGAGACCCACTTTTATAATCCTCAAAGGGGCCTCGGGGAACGTAACCTTGATATGCGAACGGCCGCCGAGTTGTCATGATGCTTGGTCATAGAGAACCGAGAAGTCGTCATCTACGGCCGGGTTTCTCCTTGTGGATTTATCGTCTTTGCGTGCGGCATCTCATTTTCCAGCATTCAATAATCTTTTCTTTAGACTGGTTAAGGCCTGCAATCTTGGACAGAAATTTTTTGAACCCTGGAGATGAGAAGTGATGGTCCTGGTTTCTCTTGGGGTCATATGTCACCTCCTCGCAGTAGAAATCCTGCCAAGGGGGAGAAGCTTCCATTAATTCAATCTCCCAGTCAAGGTCCACATGGACCACGTCGCATCTATCTTCGGTTATGTCCGGGGGCACAAATGTGCAAACTTTCCCCTTATCCCATGGGGGTCATACTTCCAGTGACTGCGGCATAAAACCAGGCCAATCCGGGACAACGCTTGCTCTAGGTAGACATGTTGTCCTACCTCAATAATCTCAACGTTGGCCCAGGAAAGAGGGTATTGAAAAATCTGTCCTCTTTTCTTCCCTAGGCCAAACTCTTCTTCCACATAGTCCATCTGTCGGGCAACCTCCATCCCGAACAGATGCTCTGAGCACCAATAGGGCAGCAAATAGGGTTTGCCCTTGAATCCGTAGATTCTGATCACAATCCCTAGCGTCGGTCGAAACGTCCCCGAGCTTCGATTTATCAAAGCACTCGTCATTTCTCTCGGGGGACGGGGGATTTCACTTTCGGTGAAGACTGACATGACGAATCCCAGAAAGTTGAAGTTGAACTTGTAGTAGGACCCTTTCCGGTATAAGTCATCCGTCCGATTATAGACGGGTGGGGTTCTCCCTTCTCGCTAACCTTCTTCGAGTTCGGGATCGGCATTTGGGGGTGCGAGATGGTACAAACAAAGCCGGACCGGAACGGAGCCGAAACGAAAATTGGTTGGTCGGCGCTTACGGATTTTCAGCGGATCGGAATGAATGGCGTAAGCCGACCGGTCTGCCCGATCGAAAGAGATGGGGCGTTTTCCGCTCCACTGCGCCGCTGGTTCGTAAGATTCTCCACACGGGAGGCATTCGCGGCGCCGGTGCAGTGCGGGTGCACCGACTCATCGGAGTCGCGGTGAGGATCCATGCCAAGATGGTATATAGATACTTGCTCGGAAATTTTACCAAAGGCATGGGGCCGGTCGGCCATTGTCCAGTTGGAAGCGGGGCGCTCGGCTACGAATTGAGGAAATCCCTCATTCGCTTGGTGTGCGTGAAACGTCCCTCTTGTTCGCCCAAACTGATTTTTACGAGGATGGTGCCGGAGTCATACTCCAGCCACAGGGCGAAAGGCGTGCTGCACGATCTCCTGCGCAGTGCGAACAAGGGTTTGCCAGCTGAGCTGCAGATTTGCCGGGAAGGCTGGTTTATAGTGTCCGACAATTAAGTCTATCGACTCCGGGCATTGGTGGACGGGAGGGCACATGAATACGAAGAGGTTTGATTTGTACGCCGCTCCAAAATGATGGGAGGGCGAAACTTTGTCGACCCGACTCTCCACATTCGCTCTCGCTGAGTTAGGCTCATGGAAAACGAGCCGTCCACATATCCTGCCAGGTAATTCACCGGAGGTGGTGGGGATTGCCCACGCTGTACCTTCTTCGTCCGGGCCTTTGACTTTTTCTCTGGCGGAGGATCGCCTTTGAAAACTCCTGGCCGCGGCAAATCCCCTAGTTCGCTGCTTCACTGGAGCTGTGACGACACGAGCCTTTTTCCCTTGTCCATCTCTCCGAGTCAGCAATAATGACAGGTTCAGGTTGTCTGCAACAAATTTCGCTATCAGAGGAATAATTAGCACTGTCCGAGGAATAATCTCTGCAATCTGGAATGTTGGCATGATTCTGACCCCCTTTTCTAGATAATAACAGCACCATTAATGCAACGCAGGAGGGGTAGGTCGGCTGAGTTAAAACCCTTGGTGGCCGCGCAGGAGAACGTTTAGGAAAAGACGCGCCCCGACAGTCGTCCCTTGCTTTTTTAGTTGCGTTTTCGCTTGAAAAACGCGCAATCATTAACTCAGCGTTGGGGACTGCACCATGGCTGATGTTGCTGCCAGCACTTGGGCACACTGATCAAGACAAAACCTTCGGTGCGGAAACCCACATTAAAACAAGTGCAGACGCGCCTTGGGCCCAGCTTGGGGTTTTCAAAAAATTTTATTATTCTTTAAACCGCGTCCCAATACTGGCCCGGAAAACTAGGCGCAGCCGGGCTTCGCCCGAAGTTGGGCACGGCCCGACCTCGCCGGCGAAGTCGGACTTCGCCGAATTTGGGCGAAGTACGAACTTCAGCGCGAGCGCGTGCTTGAACTGTTCTACCTCTGTTTTTAGCTGCGCCCAAGGTTTGGGCGCGATCTGGGTCTTTGCCGCCTTTGATCTTTAGATGGACTTCGCACGGGCGCTGGCCGCTTTGTTCGGACTTCGGCCGAAGCTTGATGCGAAGTGCGAACTTCGCGCGAACTTCGCACTTCGCCCAAGCGTTGAGCGCGACGCGCACTTCGCACGGGCGCTTGGCCGAAGTCGGACTTCGGTGCGAAGTTCGCACTTCGCACAAACTTTGCGCGCAGTGCGTACTTCGCACGAAGGGTTGCGCAGTGCGGATTTTAGTCTGCTTCAGCTTTTCTCGGACAAACTTCGCAATTCGGCTGGGCCGAAGTCAGGCTTCGCTGCGAAGTCGGACTTCGGTCAACACTTAGTCGATTTTTTGCTCTTTTTTCTCCTTTCTTTCTCTGCATAGCCGAACTTCGCCCCTCCTGCGGGGCAACGACAGACTTCGTTGCGAAGTCTGTCTTTCTCTCCCATGCCGCATTTAAGCTCAAAGAAGGAAAAATAAACTGAATGCTAAAACGGAAACTATACATGCGGGGAAAAATAAAAACACAAGGCAAAATTTTTACGGGGAAGGGCCACTCGGGCACCTTCAACGACGATAAAGCTTCAAGTGGAACCCGTTGACGGGGGATGGGGAGGAGCCGACCCTCCATATCCGAAAGTATGTAGGCATTGAGCCGATTCACCGGGCAATCCGGTAAGGGCCCTCCCGAGAGCGTCAAATTTTCCGTGATTACCCGGTTTTGCCTTGTATGAGTCCCACTTCGACACCGGGTCCCCGACTTCGAAAACTCGGGCGGTGGTGCCTTTGGCAAACCAGCCTTTAGTGGTTGCAATGTGATCGGCGAAGGCCTGGTATGCACTTTCTCTGTCTTCTTCCAAGCTGCAGGAGTTGGCACAACTCTGTCGTCTACGGGGTCTCCGCTGGTCCTGTCTTCGTCAATCATCCACGGGGCGGGGATTTCAATGTGTGATGGCATAACGGCTTGCTTGCCATAGACGAGCGCATAGGGGGACGTCTTGAGGGATTTCTTGAACGCAACTCTGTCCGCCCATAGCGCCCGGTTTAGGAGCAAGTGCCAAGTCCGCTTATTTTTTTCAATGGTCCTCCGGAGAATTTTCAGGAGGTTCTTGTTAGTAGACTCGGCAAGGCCATTCCCCTACGGGTAGTAATTAGAAGACATTTTGTGATAGATGCCAAGGCCGCTGGTGTACTCCGTGAGTACAGCGCCTACAAATCCCGGACCGTTGTCTGTCACAATCGACTCTGGAACCCCGAAGCGGGTAATCAGGCTCTCAATGAACCTGATGACCGTTTCTTGGTCGGCGTTCTTGGTCGGGATCGCCTCCGTCCACCGTGTGAAATAGTCAATAGCTGTGAGAATAAACTTGTGGCCGGCGGAGGAGTTAGGAGAAATCACCCCAATGAAGTCCGGACCCCATTCTTTGGAACGGAGCTTCGGCTTGAATCGGTTGAAGGGGCGGGGGTGCTTTTACGTTTCGGCCGGCATACCTCTGGCATTGATCACATTTGGCGCAGACCGCATACGCGTCTGCGAACAGAGTGGGCCAATAGTATCCAGCCCTTATTATTTTTAAGGCCGTTGGCCTTGAAGAATGGTGACCCCCAGGCATCCCGGAATGAAAATCTCCGAGGATCCTAGGCTGGTCGGATTTTATGACGCACCGCAACGGGATGCCGTCAATGTTTTTGAAGTAAAGCCCCTCGGGGCGAAGAGTGTACCTTAATGCACCTAACCGAAATCTCCTTCGTTGTGAGGCGTTCAGGTGATCGGGACATCTTCCGGTGCAGAAGTATCTCACCAGTTCATCTGTCCAATCACTCCCCTCCGATAAGGAGTTGGCTAGGTAAACGCGTGTCGCTGTGTCCTCCCACTTATAGGCGGAGATGTCGGCTACAGCGCTTCGGGCCAATTCCTGACACAAGGCTCGGCCTCTGATAAGCTTGGTGGGGCGTACTTCGATGTCAAACTCCTGGATCTTGGCAATCCATCCCGCTCTCTTGTGGCCCGGTTCCCCTTGCAAGATGAAACTGCGAACATCGGGGTGAACCACAAAGACAGTGGTCTTACTGCGGGAGACAAAGTGCTCGAACTTTCGAAGGGACTTCATGACCGCATGGACTCGCCGCTCTATAAAATTGTACTTCTCTTCGTGCGGCAAAATCACTTGGCTTAGGAACGCAATGGGGCGCTCCTCACCGTCGTCTCCCTTCTGAGTCAGGACTGCGGCGTAACTTTCGGGTTCTCCCACTGCATACAGGATGAAGTCCTTGGAGTAGTCCGGGTTTGTCAACACCGGAGCTTGCGCAATTCGAGCCTTGATTTCCTCGAAAGCTTGTTCTCTCTCATCAGTCCATTCGTAAGGTGTATCTTTCTTCAACAGTTCGGCCATAGGCTTGATCACTTGTGCGAAATCCGGAATGAACTTCCGCACGAAGTTAATCTGACCGAAGAAGGACTGCAGACCTTTTTTATCAGTGGGGGCTGGCAAGCGAACGAGGGCTTCTGCTCTGTCAGGGTCAATGGCGAGGCCTTCCTCGGAGATGACATGTCCCAGCGACTTCCCTTCCTTTACCGCGAAGACGGACTTCTTCGGGTTTATAGAGATGCCGAATTCTCGACAACTTTCAAATATCCGCCGCAGGTGCGAAACATGATCTTCTCGTCGGTGAGAGAAACGAGTCATGTCATCAAGATAGATGACAATAATCTTGTTGAGCAGCTCTCGGAAGGCCAGGTCCATGGCCCTTTGGAACGTGGCGCCAACATTGGATAAGCCAAACGGCATGCGCTGATAGGCGAACGTTCCCCACTTCGTGGTAAACGCCGTCTTATGCTGGTCTTCGTCTTTGACCCAAATCTGGTTGTAGCCGGAAAATCCATCTAAAAGTGAAAATCTCCGGGCTCCGACAACGATATGCAAAATTTGGTCAATTTGGGGAAGCGGATAGTGGTCCCGGAGGGAAGCCTGATTTAGGTTTCGAAGGTCGACACAGAGACGTATGTCGCCATTCTTTTTCCTCACGGGCACCAAATTCGCGACCCAGGATGAATGTTTGATGGGGTAGATGATCTTGGCCTCCAGCATCTTCAAGAGCTCGGTCTTCATCATGGCCTCAACCTTTGGATTTACGGCCCTTTGCTTTTGTCGGAACGGCTTGGCGCCATCCTCTAGCTCGATGGTATCTTTGGATGACGAGATCTGTCATACCCCCTCAAATCTTCGTAGCACTGAGCCACGATGTCGGGGGAACTCCTGGCACGATGATCTAATCTGCACCTGGCTCCTCCGACGTGCGATCTGTTCCGACCTTGATGGTTTTACCGGGTTCGAGCTCCAGGTCGGCATCATCGCCTCGGGTCTACTTTGATCCTGTGGGATATTGCTCTGTCATTTTGATCAAAGAGACTTTCTAATGTAATCAATCCTTTTGGGACGTGATTATTCCGTAATTGTATCAACCCCTCATATTGCTCGTCATCAGGGTCTCTACCTTCGATTACACACACTTCGTTAACCAGGAATGTGACGATCTCCTCGTCACGGCTGAATACCTGCCAGAAGGTATCCCTATCAGGCACAGAAGGCCTGTAAATGGTGCGGACCGGCTTCAGTTTCTGGACGACGTCTTCAGCCGGAACGTACCTGGCTCCAACAGACGCCAGAATATCCGCGTGCTTGTTTCTCTCACGCGATATTGCCTTAACGTTCAATGAGTCAAATGATTCCATCAGGTCCCAGACCCGATTGCGGTACGCTCTAAGATAGTGATGCTTAGACGCGCATTTATTCGTAACTTGATGACACACTAACTCTGAATCTCCGAAAATTTGGAGATGCTTGATTCCTAGCCTTTCCGCCTTTCGCAAGACCCAAGCACGGGGCTTCGTATTCCGCCGAATTGTTAGTACGGCTCCGAGGCCGGCTCGTAGGCATAGTCCCTCTAGACTCCGGTTGGAGAAACCAGGAGGACCCCTGCACCGGCGCCATTCTTGCAACGGGCGCCGTCAAAGAAAAGCTTCCACAGCTCTTCGGGTGCGGGTCCTACTTCCTTCGCAACGGACACGTCAAGCTCCTCGGGCTGCTTAATGGAATAACAGCCCTGCTCTGTCCCGATTACGGCATTAAAATCCCGCAACGAGAACTCGTCTTCTAGTTGTAGCACTTCGAGAGCTTGCTCGGTCAATTCTACTGTCACCAGTTCTTCTTCGACAACTGGACCATGCAGTCCATCTCTCCGCCGGGTATCTTGTCTACTAGAAAAGGGGAAGGCTTCTCATTGAAAATTTTCGGTCTCCTTCCTTTGAAGGGCACTTCCATGTGCGAGTAGTCTAGAGACAGTACCCGCCCAACTTCGCAGGTGAACTCCCGAGAGAGACACATGCCGAAGTAAGGCTCCAGTTCAACAATCACGACCTCTTGGATGACCACAATGTCGAGAGCTTTGTGCTGCCGGATAGGGATGTCCTTTATGACACCAAGCTGTCTTGTCAGGGGTGCCGTCTAATTGCAGGCACACCTTGGCTGCTCCGTGTGTATTCCATCCCGATCTCATCGCGAGACGGCCTTCGGCATCACGGTCGAGGAAGCACCAGAATCCACCATGCAGTTGTGAACTATGTGCCCTTGCATCCGCAAAGACAGATAAAAGGGTGGCGGTCTGTTCTTCCCAGTGGCGGAGACTGTCAAAGGTTGAACCAGGACAGCGGTCGCATCTGTCTGCCGTTCTTCATGTTTTTCAGTGATTCTTGCGGCAGATCTACCGGCACAGAAGCGAAGGGCATCGTACATGCTGATTCCGCGAGGAGTCTTCTTTAACTCGTCTACAATGCTGTAGCCCGAGGTACTAGCTCCTTTGTTGGCTTAGCCGGTTCATACTTGATCCGATGCTTGTTGGGTGGCCTCAACTCGCTGTCTCTTGGTCGGAGACGGGTACTTGACTTCTCCTGGGCTTGTTCTTTGGTTTCGGCTGGGGGCTGAAGTACAGGAAGCTTAGCGGGAGTTGGGGCCTTTGCTGGAGGCTTAGCTGGAACAGCAGCGGCCTTTGCTAGAGAAGGTTTAGCGGGAGCTTTATCTTTGGATGCCTTCTCCTGGGCTGTGTAAGGCCACAGCCGCTTGTACGGTGGCAGCCCATTGGGCTGCGGTTTTTCTCTTCTCGCATATACCTGCAAAGGTTTAGCCGCGTCCGCAGCTTTCTTTTCTTCCTTGGCGGGCGTCACTGGGTTCTCTTCTGGCAGGGCAAAATTGGCCTCGCCGTCCAAGATCATGTACAACTCATCATCTTCTATAGTGCTGCCGGCCAAGGTCCGGATGTAGTCCTTGGTGCAAAGTGCAATCTTCCTCCGAATGCGGGTCATTGCACGTAGTGCACTGGTTGACTCGGTCGGGAGGACCAGGTGGGTCATCTATAGCAGCATTTCTCGGAGGCGGACGCCTCTGCGGTTGGTTTTCACGGGGCTTTATCTTTTGTCGGCGCCGGTGGCGCATACGGCCTTCTAGGAGCAAAGTCCATTTGGGCTCGCTTCTTTTTCATAGTTGTCATGTCATTGGACATGGCATGATATCCGGAGGCCAAAGCCCGCACTTCTTGTAGAATCGTGTTATGGATGCTGCTGTCGGGAGGCGGCAACTGTGCCGGTGGAGGCAAAGCGGCCAATGGAGGAGGGTTAGAATAAGACGCATACTGCGGGGGAGCAAGAAGCGCTGGAAAATGCGGAGCGGGAGGAGGCGGATGAGGGTAATGCAACTGAGGCGGGCCGTATTGAGTTACGACCGGCGCCGGATTCCACTGCGGTTGGGGCTGCTGCCCTGAAGTAGACGGCACACCACCAGAAGCAGAAGGATACTGCGATCTTGGAAAGTCGGGATGAATCGGCTCCTGCACTCTAGACGGAAGCTCGCCGATGGAGATAATGTCGGCTTCGACTTGCTTGGGCGGCTTCGTACGGTGCGGGGAACTCGTCAATTCGGGCGATCTTCAGCGACGAGGCATATGTCCGAGTTGAAAGACCTCGGATAGTAGTGAGCGACCATGCCGGCTGAAGGCCGAAGTTCGCGAGGTACCCGTTTCCGGGATCTCGCAAACCTAATGTTAAAATCGGACACCTCCTCTTGAGGATGCCTCTGGATTGCTTGGAACTGATGCGGTAGAGAGGTATGATCAGCAGACTCGTTGCATCCTTTTACGAGCCTCCTGGCAAGCTGGGGCCACCCGGTGATGGATCCCTACGGCAGCGATCTCCACCAGTAGAGAAGCTTTCCCCTCAGGGAAAGGGCCGGCAGACGGGTCTTCACACTTTCATCGGTGATGGTATGCGGTGCGGCCAGGGCAAGGATGTCCTGGATGTGCTCGTACGCCGTCTTACCGTAGCCGTCGTATGTGGGAATAGACTTTAAAGCGAGCGGAGGGCACGGCTTGGCGACCGATCGGGGCCAAAGGCCCTGTGAGAGTCCACCGCCGGGAAGAGATCATCGTCATTCGGTTGTTGATCAGCCATTTCTTCTTCTTCTCCGCCGTCGGTTGTGTACTCGGTATCGGTACTTTCCGAGGATACAGGATTTTCCTCTTCCTCGGCCTCTTCTACTTCGTAATCGGCTCTTCCGACCTCAGCTTCGGCCTCTTCTTGGATCTCAGCCTCGGCTTCTTTGAAACGAGCTCGCGGATCAGCCAGCCTGGGTATCTCGCCTCGAGCGTGGATGTCTAGTTCGTAGAACTCGGGCGGGCTTCTCGGATTTCTTGTTCGCCACCTTCTCGTGTGCATGAAGGTGACCGGACCGGTCTTCTAGACTCGGAGGATTTGTTCGTGCGAGTCGCCGGGTGTTCGGATTTGGAACAGCAATGAAGCGAACACCGGTGCTTCGATTATGTCGGGGGTGAGAAACTTCCTTGTCTCACCAAGAGCTCAGGAACTGTCAGCGCCAGGTGGAGACTGATCAGAAAATCTCTCGTCAGATGTGGGACCCGTGTTCCGCCGAGCGGGTCAGAAGTACTGTTGCGCTAGGTGGAAACTAGATGGGTACTCTTTCTTTAAATCGTGGGACAAGCGTCCCACCGGGCGTGCCAGAGAAACTGTTGGTTACGAATCTGCCATGAGGAAAGGATTTTTGGTTAATGCGCCCGGATTCGCCCACTGACATGAAAGGCCGGAAGGAAGAGATGCCTTCCGAGCCAATCTCCGGAGAAGGCCGGCTCCTTTTGGGGGGCTTGATTTAAGCTAAAGGGAACAGGGAAAGAAATAAAGGAACGGAAAGAGATAAATGTACGAGAAAGAGATACAAATATGTCCAAAGGTTGGTGGGGGGGAACTAACGATGCGGGAACACACCAATCACCGCTACTTACGCATACAAACACGAGCATGACAAGGAACGCAAAACCTAGGCGTACTTCCGATACACCAGCGGCGTATGCACGGCTTCAATAGCTCCCTAGCAAACATTCCCTACAAGGAACTAACGGCGAGGGATCGTATCAATCACCGGATACGTACACCGACGGGGGTAGAAAGTAAACCTAGAGATGTCGGACCCGGTATATGTGTTAGGTAGAGAGTTTAACCGCACGGCTTCAATGGCTCCCTAGCAAACATTCCCTACAAGGAACTAACGACGAGGGATCGCATCAATCACCGGATACGGGCCGACAACGTCACACACAAGCGGTGGAACTGCTACCAAATTTATAATGAATGCTTTAAATAATGAAGTACGGAAGGTGCTTTAAGCAAGCAATGCTAGAGGAACTTGATCGCCAAATGCCAAAGTGAATTAACGAGCGACGACACGGGTGGGCCTAAGGCATATAATGAAAGACAGCATAAAAGAATAAAGACAGTAGAACAGAACCAGGCATACAGATTGTATTCATAAGCAGAAGCACGGTTACAGTAAGCACGGTAGTTCCCTAACAAACATTCCCCTTCCACCCTTTACAATGAATTTCGGATGGGCTTTTATAGCCCGAGTCCCACCCGTTACATTAATGGGCACAGAGTCCCGATCAAACATGAGTCGACGAAGCGGCGAAAGAGGCGCAAATGCTCGACCTTTTGTCGGATCGGGCCGTACCCGCAGACATGGTCTTCCTGGAAGGCTGGACGGCTACGTGGCGGAGTCTTGGGTAAATCTTCAAGTCGGCGAGGCTTGCTAGTAGTCGGAGCAGGTGAAAACTCAGATCAGCTTTGAATGAGGCTATTAGCGCAGGCGGTGCAGGCAGCCCATGCTTATCCCTTTTGGTCGGCAGTCTTGGTTCAAATCCCAAAGCTGGACACTTGTCTGATGATGGGTGATACTGTGTGACACATGCACGCCTTAGAGGGCGATCTATCCATCTTTGCTTGGGATCGGGGCTCCTTGGGATGCGTGCAGAAATCGGTGCAGTCGGGGAAGGCCTTCAAGCCTTGGTCAAATTCCGGGTTTGTTCCCCTATCGTACACTCGTCAAGGCGCATTCCCGCTCCGTTGAGAAGTCGAACTGCGCACGAGCGAACACTGGTGTCTGCCGCCATATGGACCTGCTCCGGCATTTTCTCTTTTTTCTGTATTGACCTGCCAGTGCAAGGTGCGCCCAGAAAGTGGGGCGGAGTCGGACTCGCACCAGAACTGGGCGAAGTGCGAACTCGCACGGGACCGGGCGAAGTGCGAACTTCGCACTGAACCGGGCGAAGTGCGCACTTCGCACCAAAGCTGGGCGAAGTGCGAACTTCGCACCAAAACTGGGCGAAGTGCGAACTTCGCACCAAAACTGGGCGAAGTGCGAACTTCGCACCCAGACTTAGCCAATTTCAGATAGACCTGCTGGAAAGCTGGAAAATCAACTGGGGAACTCCAAGGAAAAAGGGGGGAGAGAAAGAGAATGGGAAAGAAAAGGAAAGGGAGAGAAGGGAGAAAAACGGAAGGAGGAAAAGAAGAGCAGCACTGTTACAAAACAATATTGAAGACATTGCACCCCGTGCAAAATGTGACAACGAAGCAAGACAAAGAAAGCAGCATGGAACATTACAAAGAGTGTATGAAGTTCCAACTGAATCAAGCATTCTCTATTTTAGAAACCACTTATTTAGTTATCAACGGTTGAGAGTAATTCAGTTGATCATCTCACCAAACCAAGGGATAGTGGAGACCAGTTGTATGCAATTGGAGAGAAGTTCAAAAAAAAATAACTAGCCAGTTTATGACCAAGATCAAAACCATTTGCACTTGATGGATTAAATGGACTTCACTTTTCAGAAGATTAAAGGAATAAGCTTTACAATGAAGAAGGGATAATTTCAAGGAAACGGTAAATTTTACTAGTTAATCCTTTTCAATAAGGAATTCTTAGTTTCTTAAATTTGGTCACAACCAATAACACATGAACATATTTTCTTAAGATATTATACGCGTTATACAAAATGGCAATGAATACCTATATAATCAAATAAAAGAACCTAAGGCAAACTTTTGTTTTCAAATGGTGATCAATTTGAACAAAAATATCTAATTGGTGACTATTATGTTAGAATTCATACCTATTTCCAAAAACAAACAAAAGCAATCCATCCACTCAAATATTATACAGAAAACGTAAAAGGACAAAAGAAAAGAAAAGAGAGAAAATAATTGTTGGGCACCATAGGCACCTTAAATAATCAATGTACACTCCAACAATGGATGGAGCAATGGGGGCTATTTATACCAATACCGAAACCCCAATGACATAAATGAGTTTAACCTAAGTCGACATAACAAGAGGGATTAAGGTTAATTACAAGTTATAAGGTGGGTTTAACCATAACAAGGTTAACCACGGCCCATAGGGCTTACATAATAAAATATTACAATAAATTAAATACAATTGTACTAGGCCTATACAAGATGACATCGTACAATGTCAGCCTTGGCCATAAGTCAGATCGCACTTCCAACATATTAGACACCATAATTATCCCTAGAAGGAAGCATTGGCCAAGCATAAAGACAAAAGGAAACAATCTGCAAAGACAAGGACATCAAGGAAACCATTAAAGAAACAACGGAATAAACTACATAGACAAGTTATCTCCAGAAATAAAGGTTCAGGGAAAAGCAACTAAAGATCAAATATAACACTCCATGTTACTATTTCCAAAAGCAGAGACATTGTCTACAGCGCAGGGAGGAGTATGACTTCTTTCATTCCAGAAAGAAATTCCAAGCAAACAAAATTCCACTCTCAAGAATTTCCATGGCTGTTTCCCAATATTTATCACAGGCCATCGGGCATGGATGCAGAATAGTTTGTAGGTGAACAAAATACATGTTAACAGATCAAACCTAATCTAACCAGTGTTACTGGATATGGCAAATCTAACTTAAAACAACTAACTTTGGCAATATTCTAGCTTACATGAATAAATTTGCTGAACATAATTTTTTTTTAGTTAGGGTGGAAGAAGAGGTTTTGAAAGGGGCCCCAAACCTTTTACAAGAGAACACCTACAGATCTACAAACAATCTCAAAATTGAGACATCACAAACAAGATAACCCATAAAACTAAAACATTCCGAAGTGCAACAGACCACAAAGTAAAATGGTCTACCAGGACCAAACCAAACAGGAACCCAAAAGAGCAAAACACCCATAAGCAACTCAATTAAAATCCCATAACACCACAGAGGATAGGCAGACCTCTGTTCTCAGACTCAACATGGCCTGCATTATCATCTTTTTCCTCCTGCCTTGTGTGCCTTTTTACTTCCCCCATCCAAGGCTATTACTGTTTGGATTCCATTGGCAATATCTATCTCTGTCTCTTTTTCTCTCATTTTCAATTAGACAAACAGCAGCCAATGGAAATTTGTAATTATTTACACAAGAACTTGCCCCATTTCTGTCTTTCATTCCCACATCTACTTGACTCCATTATACATCTACAAAAACTAAAGGTTGAAATAAAACAACCCAAAAAAGCAAAAAGTTAAAACAATCTCAACAAGGCAAAATGAAATTAGGCAACTCATTCATAAAGGCATTTGCATGTCGATCTCTTTTTGAAAAAAAATTTAAGTTCTTTATACATGTATTTATTTTGCACATTTACATTAATAAAAATATAAAATTCTTTTTTGTAACTTGATGGTGAATTTTATCGTTGATTTTTTCAATGACAAGATTTTTTTTTAAAAACTATATAATAAATCCTTGTCAAACCTGAACCCAAACCCAAAACTGAATTTAGTAACTTAGGTTCTAACACAGCCACAACGAGGGTGATGCCTCTTCTAACATAATCTAGAACAAGTGCCACATGATTTGCCAATCAGACAAAAGCTATGTTGCATGGAAACGGATACAGTATCGGATAGAGATACGAAAAGTTTTCAAGACCTAATATGGATGTGGCAGGATACGATATTATAAAAAACATATACTTTTTATTTATTAAAACAAAAAAAATGTAATACAAAAATGTTTACGAGTTTTGAATAGGATATTTTCATTAACTAAGAAGATGATTGTCATTGATTTTTTAATTTTCAATTTATTTTTTATTTTTTAAATTGCATATTCTTCTTTTCATCTCATGTTTTGAATACAACTCTAGACGTGCCTAGGCCTTACCAGGATATATTAGATATGGACCAAATAGGGATAGTATTAAGATACAACTGTATACAGTACCCATGTACTAAGTTAAAATAACTTTTAAGGTCCAGGGATAATATCAACATACATCTGTATACGGTACCCATGTATTAAGTTAAAATAACTTTTAAGGTCCAAGAGAATTACACATCAGACCACCCCATACTAGTCGGTCCATTATGCGTGGAAGAAGGCACTCATGTTGTGCTATCTGCCTAGAGGGTGTACATACCTTTGCCCCTTTAGATTCGAACCTTGAACCTCCTCCTATCTAGAGTGCCCAAGCCTTCACCGTTAGGTCCACTCAGGTTGCATTCAGATACATTTCAATACGGTACCTATGTGTTTGGATATGTGTGGATATAGCACCCATGTGTTTGGATATGTGTGGATATAGCACCCATGTATTTGGATACATCTAGACATGGTATCCAAAAAGTATCATATCTGTGTCTGTATCTGATACAGGTATCCGTGCAAGAGAATGGCCGGATACGGTGACGATGGACAAAAGAAGATAAAATAAAACTTCAATGATTGGAATGTCAAAAGATACTTATAGAACGGGAGCATGGTATGAAAAAAAGAGAAAGACAGAGATGTTGGAATGATGCCCACACTAAGCAAGAATGAGCACTACCAAGACCTGTGGCTGTATATCCTAAGTGGCATGCAGCCTATACAAGATACAAGGGACTACCGATGATAGCTAGATCAGCATGCACAGCTGAAGCAGAGATTCATCATGGAAGGAAAATGTCCGCTTGTAGGAAAAATGTCAGCAAGGGAGAAGAAACCCTTGACCCCAACATGACCTGGATTTTTGTATGGATTTGATTTGCAGGAGAGATTCTAGCATTGGAAACTCAGTTTGGCCTATAAACGTTAGAAGAGATTCAAATGCTGATAGACCAAATACATTAGAAGAGATTCTAATAATAATTCGCCAAACTGAGTCTCTTCATTTGTGTTCCACGAAAACATATTTGAAGAGATTCCCAATTTAGAAAATTAAATATTGCCAAAAAATAGAAAAAGACTTCAGGAAAGTTTCCACAAGGATAGGTTAACAGGGTCAAAGGTTAAATAAATTCGATATCATTAATGATTATCAATGATCATTAGCAATGGTAAATTTGAACAATTGCAACCCACAGCTTACATGACGATTAGCCTACAAACAACTTTCACTGATAATTTGTGTTTAACAACATTCATTGGAGATGTCAAAATTTGATATAAGCATGGGACTTGTATAATTTCCCTTTCATTTCCTTTCAAAGACTAATAAAGGGCATTTGCTTATATGTCTCTCACATTATTTATTATCTCCAATGTTTGTTGCTATCCTGAGAGGATGCCAATAAGAGTGAGGTAGATTTCTAAAAGACAAAAGCAGTTTGATTAGACTAGCACCTAGCTGTAAACATGATCTGTGAGCACCGTACAAATTCATGTATTTTGAGGGTACGGGCATCCTATAAAACAGTAAATAGTTTATTGTCTGAAACACATTATTTATTTAATATGGAGAGAAAGAGTTTCCAAATGTGCATTTCCTAGTCGCATGAAACGCCATAGAAAAATCAAGACATGCCAGAAAATTCAAAAAATAAAATTAAAAAAAAATACGTTTCTTTGAGCAGTACACTCTTTTTATTATCATCACCAGTTTGTTAATGGTAGCATGCATTTTCATGTTAGAGTTTTAAATTTGCAAAAGCAGAATCATACCTTCAATTGAGATAAGCCTCTTTCAGTTCTCCTTTTATTGACTGATAACCCACCAGTTAATGTCTCCTTGCTGTAAAAGAAAGAGAAAACAAAAGATCAGATTATGTAAACCAAACACAGTTGGCAAACATCAACAGTATGACTATCATTTATAGTGAAAAATATCAAATGGGCACAGGAGAATAACTTTCTCTACCAACCTCTATATTAGGGGAAGCATGAAACATTAAAGCCAAAAGTTGATGCTTGAAATAGTGTTCTCCCACCATAATGCAAAAGCAATAGACTTGGCATGTAAGAAAAGCCTCCTTCATATCATTGGAGAAATTCTTGTTTTCTTTTCTCTTTATTTTGACAGAAATTTTCAATTGTATACACCTACTAGATTAACCAAATAGACCGGAGACTCAGTTGGGAATTTCATTTTATTACTGTCTTTTCAGAGACTCTGGAGGAAACTCTCTACTTTCTTCCAGGATCATAACCAAAGATATGTAGCTCTTGTTCCCCATAAAGCAGTGACTTTCAGGTATCAGTCTTTATGAAGGTCTCATTGATTTGATGAGTTAATTATATCTTCTTTCACAAAATCTCACCTATTAATCGCACCACATGTCCTGTAGTCCAGTCAATAAGGATATAGCAAGCAGGAGGTTTATCATAAAATAATCCTAGAACCTTAAATTCCATTACCAAGGCATGGGGACAACCAGATCATTGCTCTCAGTCCAAATCCCATAGAGACACCATTATTACCAGCTTTATGACCTCCTGAAGGACTTCTTTTGCCTTGTATGGTAGCAAGAAACAGAGCAGCTTGCAATTGCAGAGGATAACATCACCTCCCTCCTGCCTTAGCCAGCCCTTGAGTGACATTATCAGAGCCTGCATTGAGGACTAGTTTGTTGTTCGCACAGACCGTCATCTACACATATTTAAGACAAATGGTCCTCTTGTACCCTCAAGGTTTCTGTCGCTTGTTTTGTATCCATATGTGATTACTTGGTTTCCAGCTTTTAGGGCTTATGGATTTAAATTTTCGGGTGTTTCCCTTGCTTATTTTTTATCATAATTATGCCTTTTTAGTCACATCTTTGATGATTGTATCCTAACAGATTGCACTTTACAGTCCCATTGACCAACATTGGTCATTTAGGGACATTCATATCATTTCTATTGTTCCATCAACCAGCACTGACAGATCATATCACATCTGGACTACCAATACTTGGCACCTAAGCTCATTGATGTTAAAAGCTATATCTCGCATACCATTCATTGATTACAATATCAGTCTAAATGTATAGGCAATTTTGAAATTTTCGTAACAGATTTCATTTGGGTATCTACAGTAGCCTGCTGAACACCAATTTTAAGCATGCTTCAGAATCGTGTGTCATATTAGCACAGGAAGTATCATATTTTCTTATACTCTGCTAAAGGTGAAAAATAAAAGTAAATTGATAGCAAACAAACTCAAATTCAGAAAAACATTAGTACAGTAATTTATCACTAGAAAAAGGTTCTAAAAAGCTGCAAATCTCAACTGATATATTGTGATTCATCCCTCTTTATTTCCTTTACTTCTTTACTTGTTGCGGGCATATAAGGATCAAAATTTGAACATAGATTCAAGTGCCATGGTTGTCATGAGTATGGTCACACTTATTACAATAGCTTCACCAGCAAAGCCATTCCAAACAAAAAAAAATGCTTCAATATAAAACTGCAGCAAGTATCCCATGAAAGAGACACACACCCAAGTAATAAAGCAGCTTAATGATGCTGCTACCCAAAAGGACACACAAATGAGTGAAAATCAGCCACTCAAGTGACCTCCAAGGAAATGCAAACAAATGATTATTTTTTAATTATTTTCAAGCTATCTAATCTCAAAATCTCTGGATATAGAAGGAATAAGAAATCAACATAAAATATCAAGATGAAGAAAATAGTAAACTTGATTTGCCAACAAAAAGCTTACCCTTAATCAATTTATCCAACAGGGCATGAAGCGGCAAGCAGGTACTCAAAACCTCATCACGTATAAAATATGCAAAAGGGGATGAGGCAATTCAACAGACAACATCCGAAACAATCAAATGGAGGAAGCACAATAAGACAATAGATGGCAAACAATCAAAGTAGTAGTAGCAAAGGAACAACGAAAGCTTAATGAGCTATGCAAGGCCTGTCTAACTTAAGGTGTCCAGCACTCCTTTGAGAAAAGAAGGCATATTAATACCTGGTGAATTTCTCAACTATCAAACAAATTTTCAAGCAGGAGCAAATAAAGGTATCGCTAGAGCAAGTACTAGATACAAGAATGCATCCTTCCAGATATTAAGCACAATGGAGAGAAATGACCAAATAAAGGAGAAAAATAAACACCTCCATTTTCAAAAAGATGTCAGAAAGGTGGCACCATGATGCAAGACAGAAATCTATGTGAAATTTCAATGTACCCACCATGAAAACTTTCTAACAGCACATAAGACAGCCCATGCCAAACAAAGTAATGTACAGTAAATACAGCAGAAAAAGATTCAATACTCCTTCAACGAAATGGAGAAGAGAGGTGAAGTGATAAAGCTTTGGCCACCTGGCACAACAATCAATGCAAAACTGCAGAAGGGACTACAGGAAGAATGCTTATTGCATGATTCTTCCAAATACACACTTCTTAATGAAGAGACTATGATGAGGACTTGTATGCCTGTTTATTACTCACGAACACAACACAAATGCTACCATCATTTCCAGCTCCCGAACAAAGAACAACGATAGGAATGAGATAAACAGTGGACTGACAAAATTAAAGTTGCTCCTATCATTTGTATTGGAACCTTTGACACTATTCCTTCCAACAAAGGAGACAAAAGGGTGCCCCAAAAAATCAGCAGCAAACACAACCTCTTGGAGAGACATTAAATAATGGAATTACTCAAACAGAAAGAAGTTATGTTGAAAACTTTATAGTCAAATGAACAAAGAAATGTTTGACAACCAACTGTTGGGCCTCATGAAAGTATCATCAAAAAAGCTTGGACCAGCCAGGACTCAAACCAAACACCATCCAAGCACACCTCAAGGTGTTTTATCACTAACCTACAGGCTTTATTTATGTTAGAGCATTTTCTCAGCGCATCTCCAGGTTCTACAACATTCAGCTACCCACCCTATTCATGTCCAAGCATTAAATGGAGTGTGGGTTAACATAGGAACACCTCCCATCAAGCCACACACTGGCTTAAGCTCACCTGGCTCGGACTTGACAACATGCTGAAAAGCATGAATTAGCTAGTACTTAAATCCAAAACCTCCAAAGCTCACCATTGAGTGCTCTGTCACCAAGCTATCAGCTCTGTTTATGTTTAAGCAAGTTTTGAGACTGTAAGTTGAGTTTCCAACATCCATTTCATGCCATTTATTGGTGTGAGCCCAACTAGCCTAGCTCGGCTACCATGTTGAAAAGCATGTCCAATCAAGACACAAACTTAGGACCATAGTTACGAGGTTCAGTAAAATCTGGTCCAGGTTCAGTTAAACCCTGAACTTTTGGGGTGACTTGAACCGGTTCGGTTCAATCCAGACAAATTTTATATTAAACTTATAAATTACGTTTGTAAATTTAAAAAGGCCTAGCAAACCCTTATCTATGTGCAGCCATTCACTCGTTGGGAAGCGCACAGCTTTCGGCACACATTCTATCGCAAAAAAAAAGATGACAAAACTATTTGCCATCTTCCTCTTGGGAAGTTTGCTGAAAAATAGAACACTTCAGATGCTTTGGACGTTTGCTGAAAAAAAAAAAAAAACACAAGCGCCCAAAGACTTGCACAAGAGCCTGGAAGAATGAAAACATTTATAGAGGAGCAGGTGAGCCGTTGCCAAAGAGCAAGTGAACCATTGTCACAAAGCAGGTGTGGGAAGACCTTGCATGAAAAAGAAGGCACAAATGATTGACATTATTTTAAGAACTTTTCCCTATTTATAGAAATTTTACGCATGCTTTATCAGGCAGTTAAAAGCATGATTAAGCTATTTGTATTGATTTTTAAATTCTTTAGTTCCTTGCCCCCATTTGTTATAAGTTATATTATAATATATGAAATAGTAATATATATTATATTTTATATTTTCCGAAATAAACCAAACCTTCAAAACTTTTTGGCCTTCCAAACCTGCAGACTGAATCGAACCTGGTAACTATGCCTAGGACCTCTCAAGTGCACCTCTAGGTGCTCTACCATTGAGCTACCAGCACTGTTTGAGTATTTGAGGTCCAAATTGACCTTCCAATAACCAAACCTCAAGCGATACACCAGGTAAGTTCACTCCACTTGGATATGAGAACATGTTGAAAAGCATAAATCTGCTACAATTCAGGTTTAGGATCTCCCATACACACTTTCGGGTGCTCCACATTGAGCCATTGGACCTCCTTACATTCAAGTATCTTTGAAGTGTGAGACTGACCTCCTAACACCACCCCTCAAGCGAAATACTGTCATGCACTAGCTTGAGTTCACCTAACGTGGATCTAGTGCCATGTTGAAAGGCATGGGCCAGTTATGACTTCAACGCTGTTAGAAAATATAGCAAAATTATGTGCAAGCAGAAAAACACAATAACGCAGGGAAAAACAGTAACACAGATTTTACGTGGAAAACCTGCAATGTGCAGGAAAAACCACGGGGCAATGGCAGCTTGATCTTTTATTGATTTTGGCAGAATTACATTCAATCAACATTTACATGCAAGGGGTCATTCCCCTTTTATAGAAAAAACAAACTGTTCGTTTCCTCTCCCAAAGGAAGACTCCAAAAACTGTTTGTTTCCTCTTCCAAAGGAAGAGTCCAAAAAACTGTTTGTTTCCTCTTCCAAAGGAAGAGTCCAAAAAACTGTTTGTTTCCTCTCCCAAAGGAAGACTACAGAAAACTGTTTGTTTCCTCTCCATAAGCTGCACCACCATGCACCTCTCTGCTGAAGAACATTGGAGATCTGGATATTGACTTCACCTCCTAACATTCTCCCACTTGAAGTCGATATACAAGAATTCTTTGCCTATGTTTTTCCATCCAAGTGCCAATTGCCCAATGCTGCCCTTATCACATTTTCAGCAAGCCCAAAGAAGTTTTGCACCACTCAAACTTCTCTGTCTTGACCGGCTTAGTAAGCATATCTGCAGGATTCACTTCAGTGTCGATTTTCTGCAACAGGATCCTACCTTCTTCCACCACATTTCTTATAAAGTGGTACTTGACATCAATGTGTTTCGTGCGATCATGGAATGTTGGGTTCTTCACTAGCTGAATAGCACTTTGGCTATCACAATGCAACGTAATTTTCCCCTGCATTACCTTGAAGTCACCCAACGGTCGCTCTAGCCAAATTGCCTCTTTGCTGGCATGAGTCGCTGCAATATATTCTGCTTCTAGTGGTTGATAAAGCCACCACAGACTGCAACTTAGAAGCCCAACTCACAGCTCCACCAACAAGAGTGAAAGTATATCCTGTAGTGGACTTTCTCCCATCTCTATCTCCACCATAATCAGAATCCACAAAACCTTTAACTTGCAAACTATCCGATCCGTAGTAAATAGCAACATCTGAAGTGCCTCTTAAATATCTAAATATCCACTTCACCGCATTCCAATGCTCCTTACCAGGATTTGCCATGTACCGGCTAACTACTCCCATTGCTTGGGCAATATCCGATCTGGTGCTCACCATGGCATACATGAGGCTTCCTACTGCTGATGAATACGGTACACGAGACATGCTTGTCTTCTCTGCTTCTGTTCTAGGACATTGGTTGGAAGACAATTTTAAGTGTGAAAGAAGTGGGGTACTAACTGGTTTTGCATTCTGCATATTGAAGCGTTGCAGAATCTTTTCTATATATGACTTTTGACTTAACCAGATCTTTCTTCCTTTTCTGTCCCTGTGTATCTTCATCCCTAAAATTTGGTTTGTTGCTCCTAAATCCTTCATTTCAAATGTCCTAGCCAACTGAGCCTTAAGATCAATGATTTTCTTCATGTTGGGGCCTGCAACCAGCATATCATCAACATACAACAGCAAAATAATAAAACTGCCATCATCAAACCTCTTATAGTATCCACAATGGTCAGCTTCACTCCTGCTGAAACCTTGGCTCTTCATGAAGGTGTCAAATTTTCTGTACCACATCCTTGGCGCCTGTTTCAACCCATACAGAGATTTCTTCAGTCTGCAAACCAAATGCTCTTTGCCTCTTTCCTCATAGCCCTCGGGCTGATCCATATAAATCTCCTCCTCAAGATCACCATGCAAGAAAGCAATCTTTACATCAAGCTGCTCCAGTTCTAAATCCTGTGCTGCTACAAGTGCAAGTAGAACTCTAATAGTAGTCATCTTCACAACTAGAGAGAAAATTTCATTAAAGTCTATACCTGACTTTTGCACATAGCCTTTTGCCACCAAGCGAGCTTTATAGCGTTCCAACAACCCATTGTTGTTCTTCTTTACTTTGTACACCCACTTGTTTCCAACAGCCTTTCTTCCAGGTGGGAGATCCACAAGTTCCCACGTTTTATTCTTGCGAAGTGCCTCGATTTCCTCCTCCATGGATTTCCTCCACTTTTCTGCATTCTCAGACTCTCTAGCTTCCTGAAATGAACTAGGCTCACCATCATCGGTTAACAAAGCAAAAGAGGACTGATAAACATGAGAATACCTTTCCGGACACTTTTGTGGACGTGTAGATCTTCTAACCCAATGATCTGTTGATTGTGGCTCTCGGTCTTGTGATTGTTGTGGCTGCTCTACTTGCTGTTCTACTTGTTGTTCTGCATGCTGGTCAAAAAATTTAGCATGTTGTTCAAAAATTTCAGCATGCTGATTTTCATTTTCATCTTCGTTCATGTCTACTTCAACTGGTACAACATTAGGTGTTTGTTGTACCTCCTTCCTTTGCATGGATTTTTCATCAAAAAATAACATCTCGGCTAATAATTACCTTGTGGGTTGTAGGATCCCACAGTCTATACCCCTTTATTGCATCTCCATAGCCGATAAAGACACATTTGCTTGACTTCGGGTCAAGTTTGGACCTTAATTCTTTAGGCACATGGGCAAATGCCTCACAGCCAAAGGTACGCAAATGAGAGTAATCAAATGGCTTACCACACCAAACCTCCTTTGGAATCTGTCCATCCAACGCAACCGTAGGTGACTTGCTAATGAGGTAAACAGGTGTATTAACAGCCTCTGCCCAGAACCTTTTATCCAACATGGATGCGCTGAGCATGCTTCTTGCACATTCCATGTTTGTGTGATTCATCCGCTCTTCTTTAGGCACATGGGCAAATGCCTCACAGCCAAAGGTACGCAAATGAGAGTAATCAAATGGCTTACCACACCAAACCTCCTCCGGAATCTGTCCATCCAACGCAGTTGTAGGTGACCTATTAATGAGGTAAACAGCTGTATTAACAGCCTTTGCCCAAAACCTTTTATCCAACATGGATGCGCTGAGCATGCTTCTTGCACGTTCCATGATTGTGCGATTCATCCGCTCAGCCACACCATTTTGTTGTGGAGTATATGGTACAATCTTCTGGTGCTTAATTCCTTCCTGCGTACAAAATTTATCAAATTCCTTGGAGCAATATTCACCCCCATTATCTGACCTAAGACATAAAACAGGCTTGCCCAAACTTTTCTCTACTCGAGTTTTGAACTCTTTAAATTTCTGCAAAGCTTCCGACTTCTTCTTCAGAAAATAAACCCACACTCTCCTAGAATAATCATCTATAAAAGTCAAAAAATAGATGGCACCATTTAAGGACCGAGTGGGGACTGGTCCAAATATATCCGAATGTATAAGTTGCAGAAAATCAGAACTCTTACCAGGGCTTGCAATGAAACCGAACCCTCTTTTGTTTACCAAAAATACGAATGCTCACACAAGTCTAAATTGCAAGACTTAATCCCGGAAAGCATACCTCTGTCATGCAGAATTTTCAGACCTTTTTCACTCATATGGCCTAGGCGTTGATGCCATAGCATTACTGCATCCTGAACAAAAGTTGTTGTTCTTGCATGGTTTGTCACCGTATCACCGCATAAACGATATAGGGTCCCATAAGATTCTCCCTTTGCTACTACAATAGCACCTCTCGTAATTTTGCAATAGTTGTTACCGAAAGTGACAGAATACCCTAGCTTATCCATCATCTTGATTGAGAGCAAATTCTTCCGCAAAATCTGGCACATGTCGTACATCACATAACATCCTTTCTCTACCATCGTCCAACATGATCCTTATGTCCCCTCTTCCCACAATTTCTAAAGGGTGATCATCACCCAAGTAGACCTTCCCACCACTATATGGTTGATATTTGTCAAACCAGTCTCTGTGAGGAGACATGTGGAAAGATGCACCCGAGTCCAAAACCCAGGTATATAAAACAGATCTACTGTTGCTGATACAGAAAGCCTCACATGTTGTCGTCTCTCCAAAATTTATTGTCTTGGCCTCGCTGATGGCTGAAATTGCTTTTCACCATTTTTTCCTTTTTAGCCAACAATCCTTCTTTGAGTGCCCTGGCTTCCCACAATGCCAGCACTTCCCTTTCAGCTTGCGTCCTTTAGACTTAGATCTGGATTGTGATCTACCTTGTTGACTCTTCTCGAAAGATCGACCTCTCACAACTAGGGCTTCATTGGTTGAGGGTTCCAAAGACGTTTTCCACCTCAACTCTTCTACCAACAAAGCGGCTACCACATCATCAAAAGTTAGAGCTCCTGATGATGAATTGTTGATGGTCATCACCAAATGATCCCAAGTCTCCGGGAGGGAACAAAGTAGGGTGATAGCTCTGTCCTCATCCTCCATCTTCACATTAACTGAAACCAGTTTACTGATAAGGGTATTAAACTCATTCAAGTGATCTGCCACAGATGAACCCTCCTTCATCCTTAGGCTATAAAGTTGTTTTTTCAGAAAAACCTTATTTGTTGCAGATTTCGTCTCATACAACTTTTCAAGCTTCTTCCAAAGGGCTTTCGCGGTCTTTTCTTCAACAACATTGAACAAGACGAAGTCCGCTAGGCATAGACGGATTGTAGAAACCGCCTTCCTATCCAGCGTTGCCCACTCCTCATCTTTCATGTTGCTTGGTTTACTCGCGACCCCTTTCAAGGCTAGGGCTTGGTCATTTTGAACCAACAAATCCTCCACCTTCATCTTCCATAGGGCGAAGTTCCTGCCATCAAACTTTTCAATCTCAAACTTGGTTACACTTCCAATCATTGTTGCAGCTCCCACTCGCACAAAACCCTAGGCTCTGATACCAGATGTTAGAAAATATAGCAAAATTATGTGCAAGCAGAAAAACACAATAATGCAGGAAAAACAATAACACAAATTTTACGTGGAAAACCTGCAATGTGCAGGAAAAACCACGGGGCAATGGCAGCTTGATCTTTTATTGATTTTGGCAGAATTATATTCAATCAACATTTACATGCAAGGGGTCATTCCCCTTTTATAGAAAAAAACAAACTGTTTGTTTCCTCTCCCAAAGGAAGACTCCAAAAAACTGTTCGTTTCCTCTTCCAAAGGAAGACTCCAAAAAACTGTTCGTTTCCTCTTCCAAAGGAAGACTCCAAAAAACTGTTTGTTTCCTCTCCCAAAGGAAGACTCCAAAAAACTGTTTGTTTCCTCTCCATAAGCTGCACCACCATGCACCTCTCTGCTGAAGAACATTGGAGATCTCGATATTGACTTCACCTCCTAACAAACGCAAGACTTGCTAGGTGCACCTCCAAATGCCTCACCACTAATTAATCTTCTAAGCCTCTACATGTTTGAGTACTTTTAGAGCAAACTCACCTTCCAACCCCTCCTAAAGCCACACATCAGCTTGTGATCTCACCTACCTTTGCTCTAATAACATGTCGAAAAGCATGGACCAGTTGGGAAACAAACTAGGAGTCAAACACAAGACCCCCAAATACACCTTCAAGTGTCCATTAAGCTACCACCCCTTCTTATATTCAAATATTTTTCATTTGCATGGATTAACCTTGCATCAAGTATAAGGTAAGAAATTCACGACTTATAGTTTTGACCAATTGCGGATCACCCTTTCTACAGACTATAATAAAAACTCAATGAGATTCACATCCATAATGGAAAATAGATGGCTTCAAAATCCTCCTCTAATTGGTGTCATGGAGAAATGTTAATATGCAGCAGTCAAATTAAGGAGAATCGATGTACATATTTATTCAAAAGCTTTAACATGTAAAACAACAACTCAAAAAGTGTTTTAAAGAAAGAGACAAAAAAAAAGAAAAATCCTCTGTAATAACTGTTGACAATTCTGTCACATTTTGTCAAGGGGTAAAAATTTTGAAATGTTGTTCATTTATTGTGTTGAGTTCTCCTTCTCCTTCACGTTTTCATTCCTTTGTTTTTTTATCTTTTCATGACACCTCGATGCCACTAGTACCCGCCGTCCGGCTGTCCCATGTACATTTCAGATGCACCAGCAGCTTCGTTGCCAAAAAGCAAACACGGGGGAGCAGCTTCGCCTGAAACAAAGGTCAATCGACAGCTTCGCTGAAGAAAACAAAAGAGAAGTCCAGTTTGGACTTGAAAATTTGCTAAGGCATGAAGGGCACTTCGCCAACAAGGCTGCCGAAGTTGCTACTTCGGGTGATATGGCTGCGAATCTCCCGATTTTGGCTTAGTGGTAAAAGTTTTAAGGCAGCTAGGCTACTTCGCTAAAGATAAGGCCGAAGTGCCACTTCGGCCCACTCCCCCAGCGAACCATCTTCTAAAAGGTGCTAGTTCGAGCCTAAGCCCAACGAAGCAGCCACTTCGGGTGCCTAGCTTGCGAACCTCCCACTTCGGCCGCAACCTTGGCGAAACTTCACTCGAATAGGTGGGAAAACATACAAGGTAACAGAGATGCTTCGGCTAAAGTTCGACAGAAAAAACACTTCGGGACCCGATCACTGCGAAGTACCAATCCCATGCAAAGTGTAGGTTTGAAGGAAGAAGATTTTGTCACATTTCACCGACGCCAGCCAACCGCTTCGAGCAAACTCCCTGCCGAAGTGGCACTTCGGGCCCCTTCTCCAGCGAAGCATCCATTCCCCACAAAGTGGCAGAGCAAGGAGTTTGTCTACTTCAGCGAAGCTTGCTACTTCGACAAGATTCAGGCTAAATGCCCACTTCGGCCAGCTCTCCTTGCGTAGCTACCCCCTTGAGCCCGGTTTCAGCGAACCATCTATAATGAGGCCATTTTGACTTTGGCGATTTTGTCTCCTCTCCTGGCCTTCACTTCGGCCCGATCCCCTTGCGAAGCTACACTTCGGGGGCAAACTGGGCGAACCTCCCTCCGAACAGAAGGATTATTGCTACAGGCTCGCTTGGAGCTGTACTAACAATGCCGCCGAATATGAAGCTTTGTGCCTAGGATTGAAGAAGGCTGAGAAGATGGGGATCAAGCAGCTCCAGATCTTTGGAGATTCGGAACTGGTCTGCAAGCAAATCACTAACAAGTGCATCTCCAAAAAGCACTATCTCAAGGCATACCGTAACAGGGTATGGGACCTGCTGGAGTGTTTTGAATCACTGAATGTTCAATCCATCCCGCGAGAAAAGAACAGGCACGCGGATATCTTAGCGTCTATCGGAGCCAGATACTCCCCGGCTGATGACATGATGCAGAAGCCTAAGGCGGTGAGAACCATTTACAAGCCTTTTGTGCCTGATAAGGACACCCACTGGCAGGTGTTCGACAGTGACGAGCAGATCGTCAACTTTCTAGTCCAAGAAGCAGTCACCATTGAAGGTAGAAATCCTGACGACGAGGAATATGAAGGATTAATACAGTTGAAGAACAATCATGTCCCAAAGGGACTAATCACTCTGGAAAGCCTGTTTGATCAGAATGACAGGGCAATCTCTCACAGGATCAAAGTGGATGCAAGACAGTACCGGGACCTCGAACTTGAACCAGGAAAGGTAATCAAAGTCGGAACGGATTGTACTCCGGAAGAGCTGGAGCAGATTCGGTCTTTATGCAAAAAATATCCAGACATCGTAGCATGGTGCTATCAGGACCTGAAGGGTTATGACCGAGAGGTCATCCAACATACAATTGAATTGCAAGAAGGGGTCAAGCCCTGCAGGCAGAAACAAAGGCCTGTTAACCCGAAGATAGAAGTCCTGATGAAGGCCGAACTCTTGAAGATGCTCGAAGCCAAAATTATCTACCCGATAAAGCATTCTTCTTGGGTCGCAAATCTGGTCCCTGTCAGGAAAAAGAACGGGGATATTCGCCTGTGCGTTGACTTCCGCAACCTGAATCATGCCTCTCTAAAAGACCACTACCCGCTCCCGCAGATCGATCAGATCCTCCATGTAGTGGCAGGAGCACAACGCTTTTCCCTCTTGGACGGATTTTCGGGGTATAATCAGATCTGGGTGAGAGACGAAGACCAATATAAGACAACATTCACCACCAAATGGGGGACGTTTGCCTATCAGCGTATGCCATTCGGTCTGTCAAACGCGGGGGCCACGTTCCAGAGGGCCATGGACTTGGCATTCAGTGAATTCTTGAACAAAATCATCGTCGTCTATCTAGATGACATGACTGTGTTTTCACATAGGAGAAAATCACGCCTCACACCTGCAGCAGATATTCGAAAGATGTCGAGAGTTCGGCATATCTATCAACCCGAAGAAGTCTGTCTTCGCGGTAAAGGAAGGAAAACTGCTAGGCCATGTCATCTCGGAAAGGGGGCTTGTTGTTGACCCTGACAGAGCAGAGGCGCTCCTTAAACTCCCGCTTCCGGTAAACAAGAAAGGGCTGCAATCGTTCTTCGGCCAGATCAACTTCGTAAGGAAGTTTATCCCTGATTTCGCCCAAGTCATCAAGCCGATGGCCGAGCTCTTGAAGAAAAACGTTGAGTTCGTCTGGACAGAGGAAAGAAAGAAGGCATTTGAAGAAATTAAGGCCCGAATCGCCCAGGCACCCGTGCTAGTTAACCCGGACTATTCCAAAGACTTCATTCTTTATGCAGTCGGGGAACCTGAAAGCTATGCAGCAGTCCTAACGCAAAAGGGAGATGACGGCGAAGAGCACCCGATAGCTTTCTTGAGCCAGGTGATCCAGCCTCATGAGGAAAAGTATAATTTTATCGAGCGTCAGGTGCACGCGGTTATGAGGTCCCTGAGGAAGTTCAGACACTTCGTTTCCCAAAGCAGAACCACGGTATATGTTATTCACCCGGACGTACGAAGTTTCATCATCCAGGGAGAGATGGGCAGTAAAAGAGCCGGTTGGGTCAACAAAATACAAGAATTTGATATTGAGGTCCGGCCCACCAAGCTGATTCGTGGCCGAGCATTGTGTCAGGAATTGGCAAAGAGTATTGCCGCTGAAGTGACAACATGTCAATGGGATGATTCAGTTCCAGAGGACAACCTTGCCAATTAATCCAGTGGTAATGATTGGACAGATGAGATAATTCGATATTTCAGCACTGGGAGATGTCCAGATCACCTAAATGCCTCACAGAGAAGGAGGTTTAGATTGCAGTCCCGCCGATATGTCCTGCACCTCGAGGGGCTGTTTTTTAAGAACATCGATGGTGTTCTCCTGAGATGCATCAGGGGAACTGAAAAGGAGAAAATCCTCGACGAATTCCATTTTGGAATGTCGGGAGGCCATTTTGCAGGAAGGCCTACAACCTTAAAAGTTATCAAGGCAGGCTACTATTGGCCCATTGTCTTTGCTGATGCTTTTGCAGTCTGCCGGAAGTGTGAACAATGCCAAAGATTTGCTGGCCGGAGTAAAAACGCCCCGATGCCTCTCCAACCCATCCAAGTCGAAGCACCCTTCCAGCAGTGGGGATTGGATTTTGTAGGGGTAATATCGCCGAATTCTTCAGCGGGGCACAAATTCATTTTGACCGCCACAGATTATTTTACCCGATGGGCTGAAGCGGTGCCCACAAAGCATGCGGACCAGGAGACGGTCATCACATTCTTGGAGAGTTTAATAACCCGCTTTGGGGTTCCAGAGGCAATTGTGACAGATAATGGCCCAGGATTCATAGGTGCCAAGATCAACGAATTTGCCTGCAAATATGGGATCTATCTTAAAGCTACGTCTAACTACTACCCGCAAGGCAACGAGTTAGCCGAGTCGACAAACAAGAACTTGATAAAGATCCTAAAGAAGCTCCTGGAAAAGAACAAAAGAACCTGGCACCTGCTCCTGAATCAGGCACTGTGGGCTGATCGTATCTCGGTTAAAAAATCAATTAAGACTTCACCGTATGTGCTGGTCTATGGAAAGGAGGTTGTTTTGCCTACCCATGTTGAGATGCCTGCACTCTGGATGCTAGATGACGAAAGAGGGGAGCTAGATCCCATGGACGCCCGACTAGCTCAGTTGCTACAACTTGAAGAAGACAGGGAGAAAGCCTATGAGGCCTTCATGAAGCACACTGAGACTACCCAGAACTGGTTTAAGAAGAAAGCTACCACTCGCACCTTCCGAGTCGGAGACCTGGTGTTGAAATGGGATGCATGGAAGGCAAAGCCAGGAAATCACGACAAGTTCGATGCCTTCTGGGAAGGCCCATTCAAGATTTCCCGGGTTAATCAGACCAACTCCTTCATCTTGCAAGATATGGCTGGCCAAACCTTGCCCATCCCAATCAACGGCTTTCATTTGAAGGCCTTCCACCACTGAAAAAGTATCATGAGGTCTTACCTATGTATATAATTTTCATTTCTGCATTTTATTTATCATCGCATGTATATATTGCTTCCAGTTTTTAAGTTCAGAATCAGAGCCAAGGGCGAGTTCGCAGTGTTGTCACAAGGAAGATGAAATTTGGATTAAACGAAATCAAGCTTCGCCCTTTTCCTAAGTGCAAAAGGATGGTTCGGGTAATTTTCCGGCGAGGCAATCACTTCGGGCAAGTTCGCAGCGAGGTTCCCTTCATGCCCGGGGTAAAAGCCGAGAAAAGGCGATGTCAATCAAAAGTCTCCTCCTTTCGAATACCAAGGGTAAAGAAAATCCTAGTGCTTCGCCGTATCCCGAGCCGAAGCAGTGCTTCGCTACTTTTCCGCCCCGAAACGGAAGTTCACTCGGCTCCAAGTCAAGAGGAGGGAATAAAAACGTAAGCTTCGCTTGTTTACCGAAGAAAAGGGGTGCTTCGCAAAGTTTTTGCCCGAAGTGGCACTTCGGGTGCGCCACTCGACGAAGCAGCCACACGGAAATGTTTTTTGGCGAAGCGTGCCAAGGGAAAAGGGTTCAAATAGGGAGCGCTTCGCTCGTCTCTAAGTTGAAAACCCACTTCGGGTGCAAAAGTTGTCGAACCTCCGGTTTGCTCCAGATCGCAGCGAAGTAACATCATCCGCGCAAAGTGCAGGGAAAGGTGCAACGGTCCACTTCGGGCGCCTCAAGGGGCGAAGTGGTGCTTCGCTCGACTTTCGGCCGAAGCGCCCAGTCGATAGCCGTTGAAGAGCGAACCATATTTAAAACGTGCCTTGGAACGCGTGCAAAATGGCGGCCCCCGTTAATTTCCCAAGACGCGCGAGTTAATGGAAGGGGGCGGCACATATCCCAAGGGGAATTAGTTAAGCTAAAAACTCGTGCCTTGGGGAATGATAACGAGGGTGTTTAAAATTTCGAGGTGAAGTGAGATCCCAAAGGTACTTTGGTCTTCGCAGACGGCGCTAAACCACCAACCAGAGAGCGATGCGATCCTCCCTAGCCCGATTTGAGCATTTATTTCCCGCAGGCGCCATTAATGGGGTGGCTTCGGCTCCTGCTTATAAAAGGGGGGATACACCTCCAACAGAAAATTATTGATTCTCTGGCGAATTCCTCACGAAATTGCTCACGAGATTGCCGAAGCTCTGTCGAGACTCTGTTAAAATTCTGCCAGCCCGCTCGTTGAACAATATTCGCCGAAGCACTTGTATTTACCTGAAAGCCGTAATGGGGAAGAAGACTGCAGAGAAGAAAGACAAGGTGCCAGAGGAAGGAGGTGCGGAAAGGCCGAAGAAATCCAAAGAGGAAAGGAAACAAAGGCGAAAGATGGTTGAGCTCGAGGTCCCTGCCGAGAAGCAGATTGTGGAGGATGAAGAATCCGAGGAAGAGGGGCCCATTGACCCGCCCATTGACAAGTGGGAAGGCATCAGAGATAGCGACCTCTCCAAAAGCGTCATTGAGCTACGACGGACGATAGACGAAATGTTAGGCCGGGTATCCGCGGAGCACAAAAGGACTGTGGCATACTACTCACAATTGTATTGGTATTTATGTACCCCGATACACAATTGTCCCGAACTGGTCTATGCTATCGCCCAGAATTATAATCCACTGACCAGGCAGGTCCGTGACTCCGCTGGGAATAATCTGTTCTCAGTTTACCGGAATGATATACAGGAAGCCTTCGCTCCTCAGCAAGGGCCGCCCAAGGGATATACTGTCAGAAACGTGAATATAAATGAACAGACGGGCAGGTATACCCCCGCCTCTCATATGTTGCAATTTATGGGAGAACAATTGAGAGAGGGGCTTCCGGCCGGTAAGCTGCCCAAAATGCCGATGCCCCTGGAGAAATTCAAGTACCCAGATGTCTATTCCATCTTGGCCTGGGTGGCAGGCTTATCTTCTGACGCCGCAGTATACCCATGGCAGGTCGCCCTCGCCGAATGTATTTCACATGGGGAGTTTTACTCTCCCGATCCCGCGAGGCCGAATACCAACCCGGTATTCTTTGATTGGGCAGAATGGGTAGCCCGCACCCTGCACATAAGGCTGACAAGTTTGAAGAGCGCAGGAACAGACCAATACTTCGGGCCATGCTCTTTCTTGGTTTGGCTGTTCTTTTATTATATGCACGACCAGTTTCCCCATATTGTTGTCAACTGTGCCGACAAAAATGGAAACCCGCTGTCGGTCTATCAGTGGACCCCGGTTTTAGCGAAGACGGAGTCTTACTATGTCTTCAACCAGACGTTTCTGGGACGCGCCCTAGAGCTCGTGTGCGGCTCTTGTCCTAGGGTGCCCATATCATTGAGAGACTACGTAGTTCATAAAAGGTTGGGCGATGTCTTCCAGCTGACCCAGGGGCTGGTTGTTCGAATATTTGGGTTTACCGGTAAGCCCTTTCTTCTTCCATTCTTTACCTCGGAATATTTGTTTGCATTAGAGGTCGCTCGCCAGAGCGACTATACAGACCAAATTTACGGCCACGGCAGGAAATGGGGACACACTTGTGATTTCCCCTTCAAAATGGGTGTCATCGAAGTCTTCGCCACTAGGCAGAATGTTTATCTTGCAATGAAGCTTAGCGATTTCAGTCTGCTAGAGATTCCCCAACGGTGGCAGTATGATCCCTTAGGGGTAATAAGAGACTTTCTCAGATTCAAGAACTTCCACGTCTGCCCACACCCTGAAATCGTAGAGCAACGCAACAATCCGACGGGACGGGACCTCGAATGGCACATCGAGCGGATGCAGGCCTTACCCCCGTGGCACGATTTCTATCCAATTGAAGCTGAGTATGTTCCAACACGGCACCCATTCCTGAATCCCAGTTCAGCATTCTGGAAGAAAATGAAAAAGAATCTGAGGGGATGGTCTGAGGCAAAGCTGTTAGAATGGTGGATAATGAGGGTTCACCATCGAAAACAAAGGTCTGATACCTTTCTCCTCATAGATGGGCATTTTTCTAAGGTATTCGACGCCCACTATGACTCCTGGCAGCCTGTCTCATTCGCAGACTTTGTACCCCGAAGCGCCCAGGGCTCCGGCGAGAGCCCAAGGAGAATTGATGAAGTGTCTGACCATTCAGATGAAGAAGAACAGCAGGGAGAACAGTCGGAGACACAGCGGGGACAGCAAGTTGAACCAGGCGAACCAATGGCAGAGTCCAGCCACGCTGCCGAGGAGGAGGTGCAGCCATTGGAAAGGAAGAAGAAAAGGAAGAAGGTTGCTGAGGTACAATTGCCTCCCCCACATCCGAAGCGGCCGCGGACTAAATCGTCCGGTTCAGCCAGCGAGCGCCCACTAGAAAACCCTGTTGACGCAGGCGCTGACGAGGCAGCACCCGAACCCCCACTGCAGAAGGAGACGGAAGTTGTCAATGTTGAGAGCGAAATTATCAATATAGAAGACGACATCCCGGAAAAGGTGGACGCTAATGAACAAGGAGTAGAGGATGGCGGAAAACGAGTAGAGACCAACCAGGACCCCGTCACACAGGACTTCGCCGCCACAGCTCTTTTCGAAGAGCACGAAGGTACGCGCCCTCTTTCTCCTTTTCAATCTTCTGAAATATTAAGTACAATAGCCCCGACCGATAGGCCTTTAGTGTCTGCCCTGCCTCCCAGCAGTGAGCCTCCATCGACTGCCCCTCTTGAAGTCTCACACCCGTTAGCCGAAGAAACCCAGCTGTCCATCGCCTCCCAGTTTACTCAAGCTGTACTCGGTTCGTATGCCGCTGCCCCCAACGCTTTCACTTCTTCTGTATCACTTGGCCGGAGCATCCCCAGCAAACCACCATCTTTTCACACCAATCCCGCAGCTTCTGAACAGACCAGGGGTGATTCTTCACTCCCGGGCCGCAACAGCCCTGTCACGGCTATTCAGCCCGCTATCTTTCCTTTAGCCGCTGAAACCCCCATTGCCTCTGTCACCAATCCGTCTAGTGAAGCTTATCCTCAACAACCTTTGTACCTGTACACTCCCATGGTTGGAGATCCAACACTTTTGGATTCTGAGTTGGCAATGATCGAAGAACGCCCTCTAGCGGAGAGCTTGCTCCGGGCCCGACGAAGCACAGATAGGTACCTCAAGGATGCCAGAAAGAAGAGGGCGCGAACCCCAGCCAAGGTTGAGAAATGCGTCGTATTTGACCCGCAGGGGATGAAGCTTCACAAAGTAAAAAAGGTGCCCAAAGTCCAGAAGCCCATAGAAGAAATGGCACCTACGGATTATTCCTATCACCGGAAGATCAAGGATTTGAATAGGCTCGACGTGGCGCAGGAGTCAGGATCCATTCATGTCAAGGTTGATTCGATATATCTTCATAATGCGCAACTCAGCGAGCGCTGTTTTGAAATGGAAAATGCCAAAATGCAGTTGGAAGAAAATTTGGCAAAGGCCCATGCCCACCTGGAGGACGCTCAGAAAGGGTCTAAGCAGATGGAGCAGGAAGTAACGGCCCTCAAACAGCAAGTAGCCGAGCTCCAGAACGCTGCTGAGCATCACCAGAAAGCACGCGAAGAAGCAGAAGATAAAGCAAAAAAGCTGGAAGTACGAATCCAGGAGATGCAGCAACAGTTTGACGAGAAGGAAGCAAGTATGGAGCTCTTCACCAGAGACAGGATTAAAAGCATACGCGCTCATCTGCTGAGAAACTTCAGGCCCAGGGCATCCAGCGCTTTATCTATCCTGTTGTATATCACGGAGGCCCAGCGTGCATCTTCACAGGACGGGCCAGTTGTTGACGAAGTGATGAAAGAGATACAGCGCCGGCTTAACTTAGCCTTCGAGGCGCAGAGCATCAAATATCAGGATTTGGAAGTCCTTGCCATGAGCCGGACCGCGAGAGACTGCTCCACTGTCCAGTCTACCGTTCGCACCTTCTTCTCCAAGTTGAAAAAGGCTCAGAAGGCTAAGAGGTTGATGGACACCTTCGAGCAGGAGCAGCGCACTTCATTGGCGTATTTTCAGAATCTCACGCGGTTGGGTTTTCCTAGATTCACAAATGACGACGGGAACCTTCTGTCAAAGGAGGAGCTCAAACCAGTGTGGCTTGCTTTTGAAAGTGATACATCGGAAATTGATAGCTGGGTGGACCCAATAATAGAAGCGCAGGTAACAGATTTCATATTTAGATATTGCCAGATCGAAGCCTGCTTGACCGACTTGAGCGAGAGAGCCAAGCACGCAGATATCAATCAGATTGAGCGATTCCGCGTTCTGGTAAAGGTGCTTCATGATCGCGAACCCTTCTAGGAAGGGGCTTGGGCCCACATCTGGCGCACTTTGGAGCGCATTCGTGTGCGTCTTCCTCAGCGACAAGAACCAGAGCAAGAACAGGAACCAGATGAAGAAGGCGGAGAAGAAGGAGAAAGAGCAGCAGAAGAATCCCCGAGAGGCGATGAGCGACCTGAAACAAGGACCGGTGGTGACTCCGGGCCCAATGGATAAAGGCTAAGGGTCCATGCATCGAGGCGAGCTCGATACCCCGCGAGCCGCCAGGAATGTTGACAGTTCTGTCACATTTTGTCAAGGGGTAAAAATTTTGAAATGTTGTTCATTTTTGTGTTGAATTCTCCTTCTCCTTCACGTTTTGTTTCCTTTGCTCTTTTGTCTTTTCATGGCACCTCGGTGCCACTAGTACCCACCTTCCAGCTGTCCCATGTACATTTTAGATGCACCAACAGCTTCGCTGCCAAAAAGCAGACACAAGGGAGCAGCTTCGCCCGAAACAGAGGTCAATCGGCAGCTTCGCTGAAGAAAACAGAAGAAAAGTCCAGTTCGGACTTGAAAATTTGCTAAGGCATGAGGGGCACTTCGCCCACAAGGCTGCCGAAGTTGCTACTTCGGGTGATATGGCTGCGAACCTCCCGATTTTGGCTTAGTGGTAAAAGTTTTAAGGCAGCTAGGCTACTTCGCTAAAGATAAGGCCGGAGTGCCGCTTCGGCCCACTCCCCCAACGAACCATCTTCTAAAAGGCGCTAGTTCGAGCCTAAGCCCAACGAAGCAGCCACTTCGGGTGCCTAGCTTGCGAACCTCCCACTTCGGCCGCAACCTTGGCGAAGCTTCACTCGGATAGGTGGGAAAACATACAAGGTAACGGAGACGCTTCGGCTGAAGTTCGACCGAACCAACACTTCGGGACCCAATCACTGCGAAGTACCAATCCCGTGCGAAGTGTAGGTTTGAAGGAAGAAGATTTTGTCATACTTCACCAATGCCAGCCAGCCGCTTCGGGCAAACTCCCTGCCGAAGTGGCACTTCGGGCCCCTTCTCCAGCGAAGCATCCATTCTCCGCAAAGTGGCAGAGCAAGGAGTTTGTCTACTTCAGCGAAGCTTGCTACTTCGGCAAGATTCAAGCTAAATGCCCACTTCGGCCAGCTCTCCTTGCGAAGCTACTCCCTTGAGCCCGGTTTCAGCGAACCATCTCCAATGAGGCCATTTTGACTTCGGCAATTTTGTCTCCTCTCCTGGCCTTCACTTCGGCCCGATTCCCTTGCGAAGCTACACTTCGGGGGCAAACTGGGCGAACCTCCCTCCGATTGCGATTCAGGCCAAATTTTCAGCGAAGCTCCCCAAAATCTTTCCTGACACCAGTGCTACTCCCGAGGGGGCACGCATTCATAGGCAAGTAGGCGGGGTATGAATCCAAGATATTTTCGCGGCTCATAAATGCAGATCTTCCGCCTAAAATAAAATCATAACCAATTGTAGCAATGGGATGGGAAGTTTCATTTGCAAAGAACGGCGAGCGTCAATTTTGAGCCGCTCTAGCGTCCTTGTGCGTCTCGGCCATTAATGTCTCAGAGGGAGGGTCCTCTATAAAAACCCATGCATTGTAATGAAAAAAGGGGGAGAGCATATTGCTAAAAAACTGCTGTATTTGAAACTTTTGCATCAATACTGAGGAATCTTGGCTTCAATTCTGTGTTTTCTTTGTATGACGCCTCTGGCAGGTATTTCTGTACATTTCATTTATTTTTCTGATTGCTGTAATTCTGCTATTTGGATTTAGGCATTGGAGGATAGATGAACCTGGAATTCTTTCAGAGGATACATAGGGAAAATTGATGCAGTATTGATTTCTGTTATACTTTCTGTATTGATAGCTGCTGGGTTAAATATAGATGGGTTATTGTGCTGCTTGTTCTTTCCCACTGCACTATTAAGCTATTTACATTTCTTTCTGTACTCTTTTAATCTCTTTCCTGCACTCTTATCTTGAAAACCCCAAGTAGTTAGTATAGGAGCCGGCCTTCTCCGGAGATTGGCACGGGAGGCATCTCTTCCTCTCGGCCTTTCAAGGTTGGTCCGGGTCTAGGGCGCGTGTGCAAACCAAAACCCTTTCCTGTGGCAGATCCGTGACCAACAATAACTTTTAGCAAAAAAAAGTCCAAAACATTGTGGACTAATGGTAAATAGCATGCATTTGTAAGAACGCAATTCAATTTCAAATCCCCACACTGCGATGAAGCATTCCACACCTATGGACACTACAGCATTGGTAGTTGGTGCTAATGCGGTTATATCAATTCAATCCCAAAAAAGAAAAACTTTGAGCAAAATAAATAAAAAACAAATTTCCAAAATTCAAGTGAATTGTTAAGCCAAGACCTGATATGACAACTATGGAACAAAGAGCAAATCTTCATTTTCCCTCTAGCCAATTGTTTTTAAAATTTGAATTTCTTTAAGGATCAACACTGCAATTGACTAAATTATCTATTACCTTATTTTCTTCTCTATATATATGCCGACATTTCCAAGATGCTGCCTCCAAAAATAGTTGGACATCAAAAATAATGCTACTTTTTTATCCAATCTTTACATCCATTTTTCTTGATAGCATTAATAATAATTTGTGAATCTCCCTCAATTAAAATATATTTCCATTCTTTTTCAATGGTAGTCTTGATCTTTTTAAGAAGTCTCCTAGCCTCTCCGTAGTTGTTAGTTGAAGTTCCATATGATTCTGAGTGAGTGAGAAGAACTTTGTCTTTATTATTCTGGAAAAACACCAACTCCACCAACATTTCCCCAAGTTCCTTTGGAAGCACCATCAAAATTAATTTTGATTAACCCAGCTTCTAGATATTTCCATTTTACCATAGATCAATGCATATCCTCTGTGTTAACTCCACTACCACAAATGACCCTTTCACGTAAATTCAAATCCCCTAACCAAGAGGCTATCACTTCTTTTTCTACACTCGAGACTTCCCATTATGAGCACCACTAGGCAAGAGAGGCAATAATACGATTCTACACTTGGCCCATGGGGTCTAGGACAATTGGTTGGTATGAAGAATGTCACACCATAAGCCAAGATTCAAATCCTATGGGTAAACCTTCACATTTTATCAAATGGCATTATCTCAACTGGTTAAATTCCTCAACTTTCGAGGAGACCCAAGTTTGAATCTTCCCAAACGATACACTCGTAATTGCAATACCACTATGTGGTCATGATGTAATACGAGTGGCGCCTATTTCAATCCAATATAACCCATTTTAGAAAAATACGATTATCCTTTGTGTTAACTCCATAGTTATCAGGTTCAGTTCAGTCCACAGGTTTCAAAGGGCAAAAAGGTTCAAAAGTTCAGTTTTTTCAAGATGGTTCGGTTTGGTTTGGAATATATAAATTTAATAAAATAAAAATATATGTTTAAAAATATATTATATGTTATATTATACATAGTATTATATCAAATGGCACTAGTTCAACCAGTTAAATTCCTAACCTTCAAGGAGGAGACCAAGGTTCAAATCTCGTCAACCAATACATGCATAATTGCCAAGATGTTGTAATATCATTATGTGGTTATGATGTAATACGGGTGGGGCCTATTTCAATCCCATATAACCCATTGAAGAAAAACTATATTTGGTAATATTTTTTTTTAATATATGATAATTTATAAAGATGGGTGCTGAGAACTGGAGAAAAATTTTCTATTTGGATGGATACTTGGTGTGATAAAAACCACTCAATCTAGATCCAATTTTGAAACCTTGGATGAGATTACTTCAAGACAAATATGGTGATAGGGTTTCAAACATTGTGTACAAGGATCGGGAAGGAAGATACAAATGGAAAGAAGATATTTTTACAAGTATACAAGACATTGATGCTAGCAGGCAGTTAAGCAGAAAGATAACAGTGATTATTCCAAGGGGAGCCAAGGATAAGTTAATTTGGGAGTTGAATAGCTCAGGTGAATACACAAGAAGTGGATATAATGTAAAGCACCAACAAAATAGAAATATCACAAGAATATGGAGAGATATTTGGGATAGCCCGAGCATTCCTAAAGTCAAAATGTTTGTTTGGCTAGTATGTCATAGAAGAATTTTATCCTGGAATAACCTTATGAAAAGGGGTTTTCATGGCCTCTCACAATGTGTTCTTTGTAAAAGGGAGAAGGAGAGTATAGACCATCTCTTGGGACACCGCTCAATAGTCTGAAATCTATGGCAATGGATTCTTAATATGTTTAATAAATGTATGGTGATGAATGGAAGAATTGAAGATTGGTTAAAGCAATGGTAGAGAACTTTTAAAAATGAGACTTTAAAGACAATCTGGGATATGTCAAAAGATACAATACTTTGGACTATAAGGCTAGAAAGGAATAGAAGAATATTTAAAGGAAAGGAAAGCAGTTTAGAGGTAATGAAAAGGAAATTTTGTTTAGTCATAGAGGAGTCTAAACCAACCCTATCAACTCACCCAATCCCTAATCTGGAAGCAGAGAGCATTGATAGATAGAGTCAAGTCATCAAATGGAATTATGATGGTGGGTGCGAGAGAAACAAAAAGAAGGCAAAGAATATTAAGTGGAAACCACCAATGTTGAATTGAATTTTGATGGAGCATCTAAAGGAAATCCAAGACCATCAGGAATAAGAGGAATAATTAGAAATAATATAGGAGAGATTTTGTCTCATTATGTTTCAATAGTGAATTTAAGACAAATAATAAAGTTGAAGCTTGGGCAGGCAGCTTTGAAAGGGTTAAAAATATGCAAACAAATGAAATGGAATGGAGTATGAATGGAAGGTGATTCACTCATAGTAATAAATGCAATTTTGAGGAAAGCAAAGGCTCCATGGAACATACAAGAGATAATTGTGGAAATTCAAGACCTTGCTATAGAGTTTGAAGAAATCAGGTTTACACATTCATTAAGGGAAGGAATAGGCTAGCCAATAGAGGGGTTTTAATTGAGGATCGTGAAGTTAAATTCTCTTTTCCATGGTTAGAGGAAGTAGTAAGTTTAGCTGAAGCTGGCAAGAAAATGTTGACTACTTGAATCAAATATTTAATTAAGATTTACTTTAATGTTTTTCATTGCTAATATTTGTTTTATTTTATAACATTAATGTTCTTTCATATATACTATTTATTACAATTTTTGTGGTTGCACTTATGCTTCAGGAAGGAAACTAGCAAATCAAATCTTGTAAAGAAAATGTCAAGAAGGTTGCTATAGGAAAATGTCACGTGGAGTTTTGGTATTGTGAAGGTTGCTATAGGAAAATGTCAAGAAGGATGCTGAATTCTGGAATATTTGTATTCACACAAAATTGAAGAAGATCTAGAAAATGAAAATCAAGAATTCAGACATTTTATGAAAAATGACGTAGGTATCTAGCTATAGCATCTTGATTGAGATGATAACTTGAATCTATTTGAAAACTCTCAAGCTTTAAAAGAGTGAGTGGATGCGGGATCAGAGTACAACCCCTTGTTCTCTAGCAAAAAAAAAAATATATGATAATATATATAATATGTAGTATAATATATGATATTATCTTAAATTTATAATATTATATATTACTATATTATTTATTATAATATTTTTTTTGTTACATAGGGGAATCAATAACACCTTTGCCTAATTTGGGGTAAGACACTAGATCGAACTCGGACATCGCCACTATAAACCCTAGAACGTTGAGTTGACGAAGTCAATGGGAACCTCAACCCTCCAAGGAATTGAACCGGGGCAGCCAAGCGACAAACACTCGGCCACTACCAACCAACCTATCCCCTTCTTTGAACCTGGGTCTCCCAAAAGAGAGCCCAAATCCCTAACCACTATGTTGTCCTTGCGAACTAAAAAGGTCTCAGTTCCCTTGTGTGGTTTAAACTTGGGTCTTTTGGATGAAAACTCAAAGACATACCATTGTATCCAAGAAGGAATTAAATGTTAGGGTAAAGCACGGGTTTTTATGAGGGGTCCGGTCCCCTTGTACCGAGGTTTGAACTTGGGTATCCTAGATGAAAACCCAAGAACTTACCACTATGGTATCCCTCCCAGGATAAATTTTATATAACTTAATAACAAATGTGGACAAGGAACTAAAAATTATAAAATCAATAAAAATAGATTATAATTTTAAATTTTAATCATCCGATAAAGCATGTATAATTTTTTTATAAAAAGGGGGGGAGTTCTTAAGATTATGTCAACCATTTGCGTCGTCCTTCTCATGCAAGGTCTCCACATGCCCGCTCTTCAACAGTGGTTCAATTGCTCTCTCGCAATGGCTCACCTGCTCCCCTATAGAAATTTCTCATTCTCCTAAGCTCTTGTGCAAGTCTTTGAGAGCCTACGACGTTGTTCTCGTTCTCGGCAAACATCCAAAGCATCTAACATGTTCTTGTTTTCAGAAAACATCCCAAGAGGAAGACAAAATAGATTTATTATCTTTTTTATGATAGAATGTGTGCCAAAAACTGTATGCTTCCCATGAGTGAATAGTTGCACAATAAGGGTTTGCTCGGCATTTTTTAACTTACGAACGTAATTTATAAATTTCTTATAAAATTTGTTCATATCAAACCGAACCAATTTTGTTCACCACAAAAGTTTGGGGTTCGACCAAACCTAGTAACTACGATTAAATCCATTGTCACAAATGACCCTTTCGTATATTCAAATCTTGTAACCAAGGGGCTAGCACCTCTTTTTCCACACTTGAGACTTCCATTATGAGCACCATGCCTTAAAAATTTTGCAAGAGAGGCAATAATACGATTCTAAACTTGGCCCATGAGGTCTAGGACAATTGATTTGTATGATTAATGTCACACCATAAGCCGAGATTCAAATCCTATGGGTGAACCTTAACATTTTATCAAATGGAATCATCTCAACAGGTTAAATTCTTTAATTTTCAAGAAGGATACCTAGGTTCGACTCTTTCCAAGTGACATATGCATAATTGTGAAGTTGTTGCAATACCCCTATGTGGTCATGATGTAATAAGGGTGGGACCCATTTCAATCCCATAGAACCCATAAAAAAAATACAATTCTAAATTTGGAAAATGATTATAATATTTGTTTTTTAAATATCTTATTATTTCTTTCAAGCATTAGATTCCAACAAACAATGGTAGGAGTTTGTGTCATCTCTACTCCACTTCCTCAATGGACCCACCAACTTCAAGGAGAAATGACCCAAGACTCCACCTTGTAGTCATTAATTCAGCAACTTCAAACTGATCATGACTCTCTTGCCCAAGATATACATGGGATGGACAATACCTACGATACTGGGGTCACCTTGTTATCCCTAGAAATTTGCCACTCCGTGAGTCTATACTACAAGAAATGCATGCTTCTCTGAATGCAAGACATTCAGACTTCTTAAAAACATATGAATGGGCTAAACACACATTGTTTTGGGCAAGGATGGAAAAGGATATCAAAACCTTTGTTGTAAAATGTAACACTTGTTAGCACGGTAAGGATGAAACTAATCACATAATAGGCACACTCCAGCCTCTTCCAATTCTAGAGACCATTTGGACAATTATTTCTATGGACTTTATTGAAGGGCTTCCAAATTCTAGAGGCAAAACAATCATTCTCGTGGTGGTGGATCGTCTCTATATGTATGCTCATTTTTGTCCTCTAGCCCACCCTTACAAGGCCTCAATTGTTGCTCCCATATTTCTTGATTCCATTTTTCGCCTTCATGGCATGCCCTAGTCCATCATATCCAACCATGACCCCACATGTACTAGTCATTAATAGCAAGAACTGTTCAAGGTGCATGGCACACGACTCAAGATGAGCTCAACATACCATCCCCAAACTGATGGGTAAACTGAAATTGTCAACAACTGCTTGGAAACTAATCTTTGTTGCTTTGCATCTAAGCAACCGACTCATTGGATCAAATGGCTTCCTTTGGCTAAGTGGTGATATAATACTTTCTATCACTCCACCAAAATGACACCATATGAAGCATCTTATGGACACCCTCCACCGTCACTCCTGTCATACATTCCAAGTAGTTCCAAGGTTTAAGTAGTGGATTCCACTCTCATGGAGCATGCACAACTACTCCAACAACTCAAAGATAATTTGGCCATGGCATAGAATGGTATGCGACAACAAGCAGATCAACACCACTCTAAGCACAGTTTTAATATCGGGGACATAGTTTTCTTACACCTACAACCCTACAAGCAGTCATCACTGAATCTCCGTGGCAGTCAAAAGCTAGCACCAAAATTCTATGTATCGTATAGAGTGCTCCAATAGGTTGGCCCCATGTCCTACAAGATAAAATTGTTGCCTTCTTCCACAATACATCCACTTTTCCATGTATAATCTTTAAAGAAGGTCCTTGGTAATCGTATACAGATCCAATCCACACTACCCCATATCGCTCAGTCATCTTAGAACCCGCGAGTATTCAGGACTAACATACACACATACTTTGGAACGACACTCTCACTGATGTTCTAGTACAGTGGCATGGACTGCAGCCAAAAGATACCACCTGGGAGCCACTCCATCATCTACAGCATCAGTTTCCTCAACTCAAGATTTGAGGACAAAGCTTCTTGAAGGGGAAGGGCATGTTAGGAGATTAACCTAACACAACTATTGTTATGTACTTGTCTAGTGTTGGTGTATGTTTGCACCTTGGGTGCCTAGTATGTATGGGCCCATTATGATGTAAACTTTACTTTTATTATAAGTAGGAGCTAGTAGCTCAGATCCCCTCTTTCATGGAGTGCAACCCTTGAGCATTATGGTTAGGGTATATAAGAGACTATATAAGGACATGGGTTTGGAGTAGAATATATCTCATATTTTTCTCAAATTGTATGGGAGCTTTGCTTCCTAGGAGGTTGCCCCCTCAAAGAGGCCTATGATATATGTTCTGCTTGATTAATATAAGTTTGTTATATTTCCATCTAGTTATTTTCTTGAGCACTTTTGTTATTTTCATTTTCATGGCCATTTAGTTTTTAAGCAATTCCATTCATTCCTACATTGCCATTGCGGTTATGCTTATTTTTATATGAAGGTTCCTAACACCAACACTTGTTTGTTGCGCACTTCATCCTGCTGATGTGTTCTTTGGTTCGTCAGTCGTGCGCTTCTTCATAACAGTCTTGAACTCCTTCCTCTTCTACCTTGTGACCTAGAATGTGTCTTTCACCTTTTTGCCTTATCACATATGCCTCTTGACCCAAAGTTTGATTTAGGCAACGGCACCAAATGTAGACAGGGGTGAGTGCTTTCCCGGAACGAGGGAATGACAGGAATCAAGAAGGGTTGATGGTATTTGTCATATTGTTCATCTCAACTAGTAGACCTTGGTAGATGTCTAGACAATAAAAGTCTAAGTCAACAGGGCAGACGTCTAGGTGGTAGACGTCTAGGACGTACGATCAAACGTCTAGACAAAAGACGTCTAGGGCAACAAGGTAGACGTCTAAACGGTAGAAGTCTAGGACAACAGTAAGGTAGACGTCTAGATAGCAGACGTCTAGGACATCAACAGGGTAGACGTCTAGACAGTAGACGTCTAGGGCGACAGGGTAGACATCTAGACAGTAGACGTCTAGGTTAGACGTCTAGACAATAGACATCTAGGATGACAACGAGTAGACATCTGGTCAGCAGACGTCTAGGACAAAGGTATAGACGTCTAGACAGGAGACGTCTAGGGTAGCAGGATTAGACGTCTATGACAGGTTGTCGAACAAGTCTAGACGGCTAGGCTCAAGCGTCTAACAGACAGGTTTAGACGGGTGGACCTAGACGTTTGCAGTTCGTGCGTTCATCTTGCACGTTCTCCTGCGCTCTGGTTCCTGCAAATGCACAACACAACACAACATAACACAACCGGCAATCCTCTATCTCGTACCAAGCATTGATGAATACCTGCAACACAACAATACTCTCACAACGCAATCACATGACACATGCATTCCAGAATAAGTCTTGTTGCACAACAGATCTGCATTTATAAGCAAGTATGGATAGATTACAAAATGAAAATAGGCAAGTCCAGGCAGTTACTACAACCAACCTGACTCAACCGTCCCAACCGCCCTATGCTTAACAATTCAGTTTCAACGTAACCACTGTCTTAGACATCTACTTACCCAAACGTCTAACATAAATGACGGCTATGTTTGTCCTTTTGTGCATTTAACTAATCAGTCCGTATTCATTAGATCGGCTGATTTACATTGCAAAACATTACATCAAATAACTCAAAACATTATCAAAATTGATGTACATATTCAAAATTGTAGTTCTTCCATGGACATTTTGTCAGACAGTTTGGTATGTTATTTCTTCATCGAACTGTTGTCTACAAGTGGTCATGATGTAAAACGGGTGGGGCCCATTTCAATCCCATATAACCTATTAAAAAAATACAATTTAAAATTCAAGCAATGATTCTCAGATCTATTTTTTAAATATTTTATTATCTCTTTCAAGCATTAGCTTCCAATAAATAATGGCAAGACCATTCCTCTATAGAATGCATAATACTTTAGCTTTGAAACAATTAATCATACGTTTCAACTCTTTCAATATTGAGAGAGCAACCCAATATATTCTCATTGTTTTTAAAAAGCAGAGCCCCAAATGGTGTACGCAAAGGTACAAAAAAGAAGTAAATGATCTGATGATTTTAGATCCTTCTTATACAAGGCACACCTCAAAGGTCCATGATATTTGTTCTTTGCATACTTTCACCTATAAGATTTTGCTTTGGACTGCTAACCAAAGGAATTTTGAGGCTTTAGAGAAGGCCTCAAGTGAAAAGACATTATCCCAAGGGAAATTTTTGGAAGTGGGATTTTTAATTGCTCTAAAGCCTTATATCCCAACTTTGACTAAGTATCCACCATCTTTTGATAGATCCCAAACCAACTCATCCTTTTGCATAGAAATGGGCAAATACGACTCTTGACGCAAAATTTGAAGCTCATTCGCTATTACTTTGAGGTCTTCTCCTTCAACCAAGTTGCTAATAAATATCTGTCACCTAGAATTGTTGCTCACATTAATACAATTTTTGACCTTCAAACCTCTATTAGCTAAAAATGCTCAAGCAAACGGTTGCCATTTAGATTAGAGATAAGAGGATAATGCTTTACCCAAGCATCAGATCAAAATTTTGCAAAATTCCCCTCATTGCCTAACTACCTAATATGCTTCTTAATCAATTGCAAATTCTCTAATATGAAGTTCCATGTTGTCCAGCCCTAGGTAGAGTTTTTCTCTGAACAAATTTATTGCATCAATAGAACCTATATATTTTTCAAGTAACATTTTTGCCTAACTCTTTCTTCGATCTCTAAATAATCTCTAGCTAAGTTTTGTCCCTAATGTCAAACTCATAAGTCTACAATTTTGCTAGGCTGTCCCTCCAATATTCTTTTCTTTGTGTACCCCATCCGACTTACAAAAAGAAAACTTAAAATTTTCTGATATCTTTTCCAAAGAAAATATTTTTGAATTTTATCAAATTTGGATGCTACACCTATTGTCAATCTTGAAACTAACATCATATATAGAGACATAGGTTGTAATGTAGTATTTATGAGTTGTAGCCTTCAACCCTACTAAAAACTTACCTTTTCAACCTGCCAAACAAGATTTCATTCTATCCAAAATTGAGTCCCGTAGTTCCTTCATTCCTTTATCAAACAGAGGAATAGCTAGATATGTTGACTACAATTTTACAACTTTAAACCCTAAGTTCCAAAATAACCAATTGTAAATCTAGGGAACTGTTATGAAAGAGATCCCATAGTTTTTACTATCCCATTGTCCAGCAGCCTTCACATGGCATGATAATATTGAATTAAACTCCATGGCCTTGTTGACCAAGGGCTGACCCAAAAGAAAGGCATCATCGACAAATTGGAGGTGAGATTCAAAGGGAACACTTGTTGCAATCTAAATAGCTTTGATTTTTTCTTCTATTTTTGCCTTTGTGTTGTCCCCAATGCCTCAAAAAGAATAGTAAAGAGATAAGTGTCAGGAGGTGAAGTCACTATGCAGGGTTTCTAGACGTCTAGGCAACAGTGCTAGACGACAGGCTGCTAGACGTCTAGGCAACAGTGCTAGACGACAGGCTGCTAGACGTCTAGGCTGCAGTGCTAGACGTCTAGGCTGCGCTGCTAGACGTCGAGGCTGCGCTGCTAGACGTCTGGGACATACGTCTAAATGCGGAAAACGAACAGTTTCAGACGCTTTCCTTGGGAGTGGAAACAAACAGTTTTCGGAGGCCTCCTTTGGGAGAGGAAACGAACAGTTCAGGGTCTTCCTTTTCTGCTCTATAAAAGGGAATTGATCCCTTGTGAAGAAATGTGAATGTAAAGTTTTGCTGAAAATAATAAAAAGAATTTGCCATTGCCCCGTGGTTTTCCTGCACATTGCAGGTTTCCACGTAAATTCTTTGTGCTACATGTGTTGTTGTTTTTGTTCTCTGTCATTGTGTTTCTACTTGAAGTATAAAATCTGAAATTTAACTAACATCTGGTATCAAAGCTCAAGGTTTTGTGCGAGTGGGAGCTGCAAATGACAGGAGGTGTAACCAAGTTCGAGATTGAGAAATTTGATGGCGGGAACTTCGCTCTATGGAAGATGAAGGTGGAGGATTTGCTAGTTCAGAATGACCAAGCTCAAGCCTTGAAAGGGGTCGCGAGTAAACCGAGCAGCATGAAAGATGAGGAGAGGGCAGCGCTGGACAGAAAGGCGGTTTCTACAATTCGTCTCTGCCTAGCAGACTCTATGAGAGGTTGATCTTTCAAGAGGAGTAAACAAGGTAGAAAACAATCCAGATCTAAGTCTAAAGGACATAAGCAAAAAGGGAAGTGTTGGCATTGTGGGAAGCCAGGGCACTCAAAGAAGGACTGTTGGCAATTAAAATTATGGTGAAAAGCAAACTCAGCCATCAGTTGAGACCAATATGACAGATTCAGGAGAGACGGCAGGCCAATATGACAGATTCAGGAGAGACGGCAACAGGTGAAGCCTTTTGTATCAGTAACAACAGATCTGTTTTATATACCTAGGTTTTGGACTCAGGTGCATCTTTCCACATGTCTCCCCACAGAGACTGGTTTGACATATATCAGCCATATTGTTGTGGAATGGTCTACTTGGGTGATGATCATCCTTTAGAAATTGTGGGAAGAGGGGATATAAGGATCAGGCTGGACGATGGTAGAGAAAGGATGTTATGTGATGTACAACATGTGCCCGATTTGCGGAAGAAATTGCCCTCAATCAAAATGATGGATAAGCTAGGGTATTCTGTCACTTTCGGTAACAACTACAAGTGGATCACCCACCTGGAAGAAAGACTGTCGGTGTACAAAGTGAAAAATAACAGCGATAGGTTGTTGGAATGCTATAAAGCTCACTTGGTGGCAAAAGGCTATGTGCAAAAGTCAAGTATTGACTTTAATGAAATTTTCTCTCCAGTTGTGAAGATGACTACTATTAGAATTCTACTTGCACTTGTAGCTGCACAGGATTTAGAACTAGAGCAGCTTGATGCAAAGACTGCTTTCTTGCATGGTGATCTCGAGGAAGAGATTTCTATGGATCAGCCTGAGGGCTATAAAGAAAGAGGCAAAGAGCATTGGGTTTGCAGACTAAAGAAATCACTGTATGGGTTGAAACAGGCGCCAAGGATGTGGTACAGGAAATTTGAAACCTTCATGAAGAGCCAAGGTTTTAGTAGGAGTGAAGCTGACCATTGTGGATACTATAAGAGGTTTGATAATGGCAGTTTTATTATTTTGATGTTGTATGTTGATGATATGTTGGTTGCAGGCCCCAACATAAATAAAATCATTGAACTTAAGGCTCAGTTGGCTAGGACATTTGAAATGAAGGATTTAGGAGCAGCAAACCAAATTTTAGGGATGAAGATACACAGGGACAGAAAAGGAAGAAAGATCTGGTTAAGTCAAAAGTCATATGTGGAAAAGATTCTACAACGCTTCAATATGCACAATGCAAAACCAGTTAGTGCCCCACTTCTTTCACACTTAAAATTGTCTTCACAAGCATCTCTTGTATACCGTATTCATTAGCAGTAAGAAGCCTCATGTATGCCATGGTGAGCACCAGACCGGATATTGCCCAAGCAGTGGGAGTAGTCAACCGGTACATGGCAAATCCTCGTAAGGAGCATTGGAATGCGGTGAAGTGGATATTTAGATATTTAAGAGCCACTTCAGATGTTGCCATTTACTTTGGATCGGTAGATTTGCAAGTTAAAGGTTTTGTGGATTCTGATTATGGTGGAGATAGAGATGGGAGAAAGTCCACTACAGGATATACCTTCACTCTTGCTGGTGGAGCGGTGAGTTGGGCTTCTAAGTTGCAGTCTGTTGTGGCTTTATCAACCACTGAAGTAGAATATATTGCAGCAACTCATGCCAACAAAGAGGCAATTTGGCTAGAGCGATTGTTGGGTGACTTCAAGGTAATGCAGGAGAATATTAAACTGCATTGTGATAGCCAAAGTGCTATTCAGCTAGTGAAGAACCCAACATTCCATGATCACACGAAACACATTGATGTCAATTACCACTTTATAAGAAATGTGGTGGAAGAAGGGATCCTGTTGCAAAAAATCGACACCGAAGTGAATCCTGCAGATATGCTTACAAAGTCGGTCAAGGTAGAGAAGTTTGAGTGGTGCAGAACTTCTCTGGGCTTGTTGAAAAAGTAACAAGGGCAGCATTGGGCAATTGGCACTGGATGAAAAACCTTGGTAAAAGAATTCCTGTATACTGACTTCAAGTGGGAGAATGTTAGGAGGTGAAGTCACTATGCAGGGTTTTAGCCAGCAGAGACTGCTGCTAGACGTCTAGGCAGCACTGCTAGACGTCTAGGCAGCACTGCTAGACGTCTAGGTTGCAATGCTAGACGTCTAGGCAGCAGACATCTAGGTTGCTAGACGTCTAGGCAGCACTACTAGACGTCTAGGCAGCAGACGTCTAAATGCGGAAGACGAACAGTTGCAGACGCTTTCCTTGGGAGTGGAAACGAACAGTTTTTGGAGGCTTCCTTTGGGAGAGGAAACAAACAGTTCAGGGTCTTCCTTTTTTGCTCTATAAAAGGGAATTGATCCCTTGCATATGATGAAATGTGAATGTAAAGTTTTGCTGAAAATAATAAAAAGGAGAAGTTGCCATTGCCCCATGGTTTTCCTGCACATTGCAGGTTTCCATGTAAATTCTCTATGTTACTTGTGTTGCTGTTTTTGTTCTCTGTCATTGTGTTTCTACTTGCAGGTATAAAATCTGAAATTTAACTAACAATAAGGAGATAAGCGTGTCACCTTAGTGGAGTCCACAAGATGACTCGAACTATCCAATAGGGATCCATTAACCAAAATACAATATTTTGGAGTGCTATAACAACATCTAATCCATTCAAACTAAACTTTATCAAAACCAAATTTTCTGAGAATTTCATGTAGAAAACTCTTACAAACCCTATCATATACTTTGTTCATATCTAATTTTACAAGTAGACATGGTTTGCTCATGGAATTGAGAGAATGCATGGCCTCTTGTGCAATGATTATACCATGAAGAATTTGTCTACCATAAACAAAACCACTTTGTCCCTCTGAGATAACACAATCTAGAATGCTTTTCAATCTATTTGTCATTATCCTTGAAATAATTTTATAAATTTTATTACAAAGGCTTATTAGATGAAAATTATCAAAATATTGTCTTGTCTTTCTTGTGAACCATTGAAATTAAGATGGCATTGACCTCACTTATTGTAGGCTTCTTTTTCCTAACCCCTTCAACCATAACTGACATATCGCTCTTAACAAATCCCAAATTTTTTGAAAGAAAATTGCAGGAAATCCATTAGGGCCAAGTGGCTTATTAGGGTGGAAAGATAAAATAACCTCCTGTAGCTTGGCCATAGAGATCTTCCTCACCAAGATTTCATTTTGTCTGTGTGTGAAAATTGATGAATATTTTGCAAAAGCTTATTTTGAGCATCCTTATCTTGTCAAACTTATGACAGAATATCTTTGATATAATTAATCACTTCCTTCCTAATACCCTCTTTGTCCATACTTCTATCTGGAGTTGAAATATTTCTAATTTGAGGAAAAGACAAATTTGTTTTGTCTATTCCGTGAAAAAAAAATTAGTATTTCAATCCCCTTCTTTAAACCATCTCCCACTATATTTTTGGGCCCAATATGACTTCCTTTTGTAATACATTATAATAATCAGAAAGTAAATGTTTTCTTGCACATAAGCATCTTGGTCCATTTTGATTTCTACTCTTTTGTAAATCCTTGAGCTTGGATATAATTTTCTCTTTTATTTTAAATATGTTTTTGAACAATTTGAGATTCCAAATCTTCATTTGCCACTTTAGATATTTTATCTTTTGAAGAAACCTGTACATACATGACCATTCAAACCTTGCTTCATCCTACCATAACATAATAATCAAGGGTCTTGGTGCCACATAGACTAAAATCAAAATGGCTTTAGGTGATCATTATTGAGTAGATCACATCTCAAGAGAATGGATTTATACTCTGATCTTTCTCAAAATTAAATGTCTGAAGAGATTGTATAATATGATTGCAACCATGCATTAGATAACAAAAGCCTGTCCAATCTTTCTACTACATGAGTTTGCCCAATATGCCTATTATCCCATATATCCTGAAAGCTTGAAGGAATAGCAACTTTAACATTTTCCCCTTTACTGCAAAAAGGACCAGCTACTCAATTACTTCTTGCTTCTAACAATTGTCCTTCCCATTTGTTTGTGTTTGTCCCATATTGTTGCAATACCTCCTAAAGCTCCTACAGCAAAAACTGCTAAACAATATTCCATCTTCCAAATATTTCTGAATGCATCCTCACATTCCTCGCAACTTATTTTTGTTTCTTGTATTAAAATAAAAGCTCCTACAGCAAAAACTACTAAACAATCCTCCATCTTCCAAATATTTCTGAATGCATCCTGACATTCCTCGCAACTTATTTTTGTTTCTTGTATTAAAATAAACTCAAGACTATAACAACCTACTAAATCCCTAACAAGTCATTTTTAAGGGGTCTTATGTATACCCCTAATAATCCAAGATACCATCTACATCATCACTTTTATTCTTGTTTGTGGAATTAGCCCCACTTCTTGTTAACACTTGTAATATTTGTCTCTCATTTCCCAAATCAATATCCCTCTGAGTTTCCATTTTTCTTTGTTCTTGATTTGAGGTCTTCCTCTCTTTTTTCAATTTCCACCAACACATTCATTTTCATCAATCTCTTTTATTTTTTCAAAATGTTCAAAATGAGACTTATCATCTATAGGTTTATGCTGCCTTGGAGAACCTAAAGTCAAGGAATAGCCTTTAACAGTCTCTTCTTTATGCTGCCTTGGAAACCCTAAATTGCAAAGACCATCCTCCATAGTACTTGCTATTTTATGCTGCCCTAAAAACCCTATATTGCCACGAATATCCTCAATACTTCTTTCTTTGCTTTGTTGCTCTTGAGGCCTTAAAGTGCTAGGGATAAACTCTATACTACAATTCTAATTGCAAGGAGATGATTTTCCACTACTCGAGGAAAATGAAGACGATTTACCTAGATTAAACTTGGCATCTTCTGCCTTCTTTGCTTAAAATTTTGCCTCCACGACTTCCTTTGCACCTTTATTACTTCTAAATTTGAACTTGCATGTTGTAATTCCTCATCCCTTGCATCCTCCTCAGTTTCTTCTAATTGTTGATCCTAGTGAACCCTAATAACGTTTACCATCTGATGATGTGAAGGGGTTTTCTTTGCTACTTTTTTGGAAGAGAAAAATCCTTGATCTGCTTCATATTGTAGTTTTTCTCATGACCAAAAAATTCCATCTCTTTCTCGATCTCTTTCACTTTGCAATCTCTTGCCATGTGTCCAATCTCATAAAATTTGCAACATCAAAATGCAATGTTTTTATAATCCACTTGTTGATCCTATTCTCTTGATTTAGATTTAAGCTTAATGGATTTGGCAAAGGTTTTGAATTATCCATGGCAAAACATATCCAGGAATATAGAACATGCTTTCGCATCTTACCAATTGGTGCCTGCTAGATGAGCTTCCCAATAGTATTACCAATATTCTTCTAGAGCTCCTTATTGATAAGCTGATATGAAAGTCCAAAAAGCCTAATACACTACAGAAGCCTTTTAGTGGTTTTTGTCTCCACAAAAATATTCTCACTTGATGGTCTTAAGTATAGGTCATCACTCCCCCTAAACCCTGGTCCACCACCCATAATTTTGTCCCTAAGTTCTCAAGTAGAAAAGATGATGCAAAAAAATTCTTTCAAAAGAAAATTCATAGAGTGATTTGAATTCAATCCCCAATTTCATTTAATCCACTTCTGAATCTCCCAAAAACCTAGTCGGTATCCGTGGAACTTACATACTAACCCTTTGCTTTGAAGAATCATTATATCATACTTGATCATCTCATCCTTAATAATCACTTCCGGTGTAACATCTACTACCCAAATAGAGATTACTAAAGATTTGTTTTTCCTCATCCCCAACTAGGGTATCCTTACTTCCATCTATGGCTTTCATAAATGACTTTCCTTCCATGCTTTTCCTCATAAAAATACTTTGTTATTTAAGTTCTAGAACAAGCAAATATGAGGCTCCCTAATTTTTTATTATTATTAAAAAAAATTGTAGTGCTAAGTTATTTAAAACACATACACACACACCCAAAAAAAAATAGAGGAATTGAGGAAAACTTTGAAGCTTCCACCGGAATTCAACCTTGCAAATATTGTACTCGTACTAGAAAAGGAAGACAAGAATGTCCAGACTCCATATCACTTTTGGCCAATATCATTCTGCAATAAAACTTATAAAATTTTATTAAATTATATTTAAAATCATTGATAGAAAGTGATATCCATTGTTTCCCAAAATCATTAACATATTCTAATTGGTATTTTTTGAGGGGAGGCAAATCATAGAAAAGATTAATGTCCACGAATGACCAAATTAGGTTGAATGGATTCAACAGCACAAATTAAAATAGCCAGTAGGAGCGCTTAAAGGAACTCCAGCTACTAGAAAGTACCTAAAGGCAATAACAACGAAAAACATTTAACTAGAAGATGAATCCAAAACCCATAAACCCTAAACAAAAAAAACACAACCATATGCTACTTCCATCTATGGCTTTCATAAATGACTTTCCTTCCATGCTTTTCCTCATAAAAATCCTTTGTTATTTAAGTTCTAGAACAAGCAAATGTGAGGCTCCCTAATTTTTTATTATTATTAAAAAAAATTGTAGTGCTAAGTTATTTAAAACACATACACACACCCAAAAAAAAAATAGAGGAATTGAGGAAAACTTTGAAGCTTCCACCGGAATTCAACCTTGCAAATATTGTACTCGTACTAGAAAAGGAAGACAAGAATGTCCAGACTCCATATCACTTTTGGCCAATATCATTCTGCAATACAACTTATAAAATTTTATTAAATTATATTTAAAATCATTGATAGAAAGTGATATCCATTGTTTCCCAAAATCATTAACATATTCTAATTGGTATTTTTCGAGGGAAGGCAAATCATAGAAAAGATTAATGTCCACGAATGACCAAATTAGGTTGAATGGATTCAACAGCACAAATTAAAATAGCCAGTAGGAGCGCTTAGAGGAACTCCAGCTACTAGAAAGTACCTAAAGGCAATAACAACGAAAAACATTTAACTAGAAGATGAATCCAAAACCCATAAACCCTAAACAAAAAAAACACAACCATATGCCCATGGGGCTTAGAACAATTGGTTATGAGTTAAGAATTTCACATCTTAAACGAAGGTTCAAATCTCATGGTGTGAACCTTAACATTTCATCAAATGGCATTAGCTCAACAGGTTATATTCCTCAACTTTCAAGGATGAGACCCAGATTGCGATATATGCATAATTGTCAAACTGTTATAATACCACTATCTGGTCATAATACAATACAAGTGGGGCCTGTTTCTATCCCATTTAACCAATTAAAAAAAAAGATCAAGGCATATATTACAAATAACCATGCAAAAGGGAGACTTGTCTTAGGAAGAAGAGGCTGATGCAAACCAAGGTTAGAGACCCAAGCCTGCCCTGGCCTATATCAAAATGCAAAAAAAACAAAAGGACTGCCATCCTTGTCAATCATCATGACGGGACCAATACAAGATCTGATGATATCTATGGGAAAATAGGACAAACAGAGCCTGGTTGGGCAACCTTGGAATTTGCCTTCTAGAACATCTATGGATAATAATTCTTCAAAAGTGGAGAAGAAACCTACAAATCAAGTCTATGAGGATTGTAGGCACTAGTTCAAATGTGGTGCCATCTTATGCACCCCCTCAGCTTTAATGTAGTGCGTCAGGAGTCACACACATGCACATGCAATTTTGTTATGTAGTAGTTTTGTTATTTTGAGTTGTTTTGTTATACGTATGAGAAAGTGTTTGATGAAATGTATGTATAATTAATAAGTCATGTATTAAGTCATGAAATGAAATGTAAGTCAAATGCATGACAAATGAAATTCAAGAAAATGATGAGGTGTCGGGTAGGTAGTTGTAGGAAGTTGAGGGAGCAACTGCCTCCCAAGTTGTATAAATAAGACCCCTCATTCATTCATTGAGGACATGGTATGTACGAAGGATATTATTGTGTGTGCATCGGGATATAATTCCATTGTATGAAGATATACCAGACATGATATAATAAGAATACTTCCATTCAGTCATTGTTGTGCAGACTTATGTGAGAATTGTGCATGTACTTGTGAATGATTGCTATTGTTGTAGTTAACCATCTGGACTATTTCCACCGTTGTATGTTTGTTGTAGATGTACAAACAGGGTCGTCTGACTCTAGACTGGGTCGTCTGACTGTGACACTAGGCCATTTGGATTGCTGAACCAAGTCGTCTGATGCTGGACAAGGCCATCTAAGCACTTGGCAAGTTCATCTAATTCGTTTCTGTGTGCAAGACTGTCAAGCAAGTATTGATTGTGTTGTGCAAACCGTCTGAAGGAAAAGTACAAGACCATCTGAGTGTTTTCTGACTACATGTTGATATTTTGTGTTGCTGATTTCTCCTGTCATCCTTTCTTTGTTCCTTCAATTGCAGACTACCACTGTTGTGCTACATTTGGCACCATTGCAATTTAAAGTTCAAACCAGTGAACCACATGGACATTAAAGACAGGAGAGGTGGACAACAGATAACTTGACACGAGAACATGGGAGACATGGACATGGGAGGACGAGTGAGCAATCAACGAGAAGCAGCTCGAGGATCATAAAACAAGTGTGAGGAGAGCTTGGACGTGTGGAGCACGTACAAGACTTGCATGTTAACAGCAAGGAGTTGCATGTCAGTGAGGAAGACTCGCATGTTGACAGCGAGGAGTTGCATGTCAGTGAGGAAGACTCGCATGTTGACAGCGAGGAGTTGCATGTCAGTGTGGAAGACTTGAATGTTGGAGTGAGTGTGGAACCCTCAGGAGCAGGGAAGTTCAGACGAAGGACATGAAGAAACCAACAAAACAAAACTTAGAGAATCCATGAAGGACCTATTGAAGTTCAGACTGTAACTAACATATATTAACATCTGATGGATTTCTTCAAACCCAATAGAAAAAAAGTTTTCTATTGATAATGAATCTTTGCTGAAAAAAATATCATGAACTAAAGGTAAAATACATGCCAAAAAAACATACATGTACCCATACCAGTAGAGCCTACAAGCCAATAAGGAGAACTAAATGTTCAAGCAGTAAACAGTGAACAGGTGACTACAGAACATGCATGATATTCTATCATTTATGTGCCTTAGGGAGGATGACACTAATCACATTGTGAAGGTTTAAGTAGAGAATATTAAAAAAGTATTCATGCAAGTTGCAAAAGAGCAATGAACTGAACAATTGATCCCTAACATAAATTGCCCTCAACAAATACACAAAGATATTCAACATTACATGTATTGAAATATATCCACATGAAATGTCCATGGGGTTGAAAGCAATTGGTAGGGAGTGATAATTTCACACCCTAAACCGACGTTCAAATCTCATTGTGAACCTGAACATTTGAATCAAATGGCATTAGCTCAATCGGTTAAATTCCTCAACTTTGAAGAAGGATACCAAGGTTCAAATCTTGCCAAATGATACATGCATAATTGTCAAGTTTTTGTATTACCACTATGTCATCATAATGTAAAACGTGTGGGGCTCGTTTCAATCCTATATAACCCATTTTATATATATATATATAATGTCAGTCCAGCAGTTGATGTGCTGGAAAGCAAAAGCACCAAGCAATGCAATTTTAAACCACTCCTTGGCAGGAAAATTCTAAATGAATCATATAACACATAGATTAAAAGGTAAATAGACATTGTAATCTGGATAGACCATATAGAGGAAAAAATGTTTAGACATCGTAATCAGAATAAAAACCTGACAATGATGGCCTCAAGATCTTTGTCCACAATGGAGGGACCATAGGGATCAGTGATCGGTTCTGCTTGTACTAGTAATCCTGGTTTGACAGACTGGAAAAAAAAAAAAACAAATCAGGTGTGGTTTTCAATGTATTAAAGAACAGAAAGGGAGAAAAAACGTTGTGTGCTTTATTTACAGGAATATAGTTAAACTTCTCAAAACACAAAAAAACACAATTTCTTCCATACCATACTCACAATTTAACTTCTAAATATAACATTCATCAGTACTAACAATTTAACATTAAATTCTACTAAATGAGTACCGAAAAGGATTTTAAAAACCAATGTTATGAATCTCAAATCTTTATATTAAGTCATAGACTACACATTCTTATTGGTCCCTTCATAACCAGAACTGTATAAAGTATAAACCATGTTTTTCAAGGTGGTCATGGTCTAATGATAAGGCAGAGCCATGTTCCATGAAGTTTCCAAGACAGGGACGGCACAGGACAGTGAAACACATTTTTGAGAAAGCAAAATGTGTTTACTGGGTGTTGGTATGGCTGTTCAGGATGCCAAGATGCTTCTCCAAGACGAGTCCCAAAGGCCAGGACACATCCCCATGGCACATAAAGGCAGAGCAAACACCATGATCATGACCTTTGTTTACACTTTAAACCTCACAAAGCATGCTCCCCATGTTAAGACTTTGCAATGATAAACGCAAGTCCTTCATGAGTTTTGACAGAACAGATGACCCTAACACGTAGCCCCTAGACTAAACAGTTAAGACTTAGCTTGATATTAGTGAATTGAGTAGAACAAGTTATCAATAAGTAAAAAGGTAAAGAAAATCTTTTCAAATATTTTCCAACCAAAATTGCATTAGCATATTTTTAATCCCCTTAAAATTTAGGTTTTCAATAAAGTCAAATAACCAAATTCTTTTCTTTTCAATTTGTTTTGGTGGGGAGAGTTTAGTATCTTTGTTGGTGTTGGGGGCTTGCCCAAAGAATCTACGTCTTCATGAAAAGGCAAATTTGGCTGTGACATAGCCGAGAAATCTCCTAAGCAGAGCAGGAAACAATCCTCTTGAAAGAGCGCCTTCACATCTCATCTTCCAAACAAAACCAATAACACAAAACCATTCAGTAGTGCTTTCCAAACATTTCTCATCATCCAAGTATCCCAAAAAAGACTTCACCAAGAAAAAGGGATAGTTAAATTTGCCTGCCACAATGCCCAAATGGTATTAGCAGATTCACATTTCCAGAAAACACATTGCCTCTTTCACATAAAATGCATAAAGCTGATATAACAACCTTGTTGAGTCTTTGTTTTCCTGCCAAGCTTTGGTGAAGCACTAGTCACCCAAAGGACTTTATGTTGATGTGATAGACAAGTAGCACTTTAAAATTACACACCACTCCATCATTTCTTCAACTGCACAGGCAATAGCAAAAGTGTACCTTACTCAATCATATATGTCATTAGGACCATATTTATGTAAGATGTCTCATTACTCCACTTCTAGTCTGTCCAATAAGGACCTGCTCCTTGAATTTGCAAACTAAATGCTTTTGAGAATTGTTTACAAAGCTCCTTATCAGCTTGGTCTTTCGCCTTGTTTTGATTGGCAAGTGAATGTATGTTCTGCTAGGAGACATTCATTGGCAAGCACATATACAAAAAAATTATGCTCAAAAGCTAAGTAGCTCCACGACACATACATCATTTTTCCAGAAGTTGCTAAAACTTAGATAAAATTTGTTTGATAAAAAGCTCATGATGAGACCTATAATAGGTTCTTAACTTCTAATTGTTGATTCAAGTTCTAAAAATTGAAATACAACAAAAGAATGACAAATAAATTGTAAAACATTCTAATGGAAAAACATTGCCATCGTGCAAAAACCTTAAAAGGGCATCTTAAAATTGTAATAGCACAGGTTTTACAAATTTATCACCTTAATGTATTTTTCGACAGCTTCAATTCTCTTTTCCACAGGCTCAATCAAGTTCGCAAGCTGCAGCCAAATTGATTCATGTTAAGATGTGCTTGTTGTTTCCATTGTCTAAAGATGCATCACAAAACAGAAAAGAAGAAGAAAGTAGTTTCCTGAACGAGTTTATGAAGTGAACCTTTAGTTTACAGAATAAAGAAAAACAGTAGAAGATCCTTAACAAAATTATTTTCATGACTTAATAAAAAAGAAAATAATGTCAGAATAACTGAACGATTGAAAAGAACATGATAGAGATTCATGCCATTGCCTTAATTGCTGGCTTCTGAAACAATAGGACATTTTGAAAAATATTGTAATATAAATTAATCTTATAGTGCATGGATTTAATAAATTAATATACACATAATAAATGGCATTAGCTCAACCAGTTAGATTCCTCAACATTCAAGAAGGAGACCCAGGTTCAAATCTTGCCAAACGATACATGGATAATATCCAAGCTTTGTTGTAATACCACTATGTGGTGATGATATAATACGGGTGGGGCCTGTTTCAACTCCATATAACCAATTGAAGAAAAAATAAATTAATATACACCACCATTAAGTGAGGGGGAAAAAGGCAATATCACTGTCAAACAAGTAAAATTAAGGAATTACAGGAAGAAAATGTTCAATTTATCAGGACAGACTTGTTAGAAATCTCGTCTCGCCGAGAAATCGGGATTTCTCAAGAAACTTGCAAGAAAAATCCGTTCGCGGGTTTTTTCTTTCAAATATCAATGCCAAGAAAATCGCCTAATCGCAGTGATTTTATCACCAAAAAACATCAAGAAATAGTCGAAAATCAGCAAAACTTTGCCCGCACAGCAGAAACAGGAAAAACAGTTTCAAAAGGGCAAAACTTAGCATTTTCTCATATTTTTAAAGACTCTCCTACTCGGACAAGATTTTTCCCAGAGGCCACTCACACACCATAGACCATATCCGGAGATTGATTCCACAAATTTGATACCAGCTGTTGGAGATTTCATTCCTTCCCAAAAGATTTCACAGGCTTTTTTTTTTATTTTTAAGCAAAATCTAGGGTTTTTTTTGGGTGTTTTTTCTCCTATTGTTTCTCTCTTGTTTGCTGTTCCTAAAGCATCTAGTGCATTGTTTAGTTACTTAGTACTTATGGTCTCCTTTTTCTTTTTTTTTTCTTTTTTTTTTCCTCCCCTTGGAAAAATAGATGGCTTCTTTGGGTGAGGAGGTCCAAGGAACCGACAAAGGCAGTAACGAGCCAAATCCCTCAACCCCAACTCCAAGCCCAGGGAGGGACACAATATGGAAGCATTGTATTTAAGGGAACTTGCCAAATCAATTGTTCTGCAGATATTGCAGCAAGGATATGAAAGAAGGCATCCATCACCTCATATTTCATTTGACTTAGGCAAAATGACGTGATGTGGATCCCTGCCCTTCAGCAGATGAGACAATCTAAGATGAGGTGAAGGCTTGGATGTGCACTAAGGAATCAAATAAAATAGAGGTAAAACGAACCAGAGATGCAGTTTGACATAGAGTCGGGCCTTGGGCCTCTTTTTATCAGGATAAGGCCAAATTGGAGGATGTTCCATCGTCGTTGGAGAGTCCATTCTTAGCCCTCACATCCTGCAATCTTCTAGGCAAAATTCAGGCGTTGGCTAAGGCTTAAATACAAGGTAAATTACCATTCAGACTACCGCAAGGTGGAAGGAGAAGCTGAAAGAAGCACAAACAGTGGCAGTGAATTTTTGGTACTATTGCAACATTGCCTCTAACTGCGCAAGCAGCCCTTATTAGGAAGCCCTGGTGAGGGCAATGGGTGAGGTTAGCAAAGGGATGAAGCCACCTTTAGCAAAAGATTTCGGCAGGCCATTGTTGGAGTGTGTCACGAACACACATGCTCTTATAGAAGAGCAAATGTGTGTGTGTGTGTGTCTCCATATATATATATATATATATATGGAGTAGAAAGGGCTGCAACAATTTCTCTAATGGATGGATGTGAGGAACAGCACACTCCTCAACTTCATAGTGGCTTCAAGTGGATCCATGGTCTTCCCCAGGTTGGTTGATGCCTCACAAGAGGTGAAGAATGTGCAAATGTTGTTTGATTTGTTGGAGGAGATCGTACAAGAAGTAGGAGTCGAGAATGTTGTCCAAGTAGTGATAAACAACGTAGTGGCATATGTGTCTGCGAGTAGATTTCTCGAGAAGTACCCCTCTATTTTTTGGAGCCCATGCACTGCCTATTGCATTGACCTCATGCTTGAGGACATTGGCAAACTGACATGGGTGAAGACTGTGGTGCAAGAGGCGCAGAACATTACAAGCTTTACATACAACTACACATGGGTGCTCAGCTTGATGAGGGAGCACAATGAGGGTAGGGACGTTCTTCACGCAGGTACCACTTGATTCAACTTGAATTTCATCACCTTTCAGATCCTTCTAGCTACATCGCATTGAAGAGGATTTTTGTGAGCAAGGAATGGTATGCCTTACCATTTCATTCAAATGAGAGGGGGGGGGGGGAGGATCTAAAGGCTGTTTAAATTTAAAAGCTTAGTTTATAATTTTAGTATTTTTCTAAATTTTACTTAATATTGCAAATTCTAATTTGTAATTTTTATTTGAATGTATTTAGTAAATTACAATGATTAATTTTTAGTTTTTTCTGTTCAATTGTAGGTGAGAAAACCCTTGGTAAGGATTCTTCGCCTTGTAGATGGCAGAAAATTGGCAATGGGGCATCTATATGAGGCAATGGATAGAGCAATAGAGGCCATCCAACACTCTTATGGAGGCAATCAGTGCAAGTATGAACCCATTTGACAAATCATTGATAAGAGATGGACTAGGCAACTCAATCGATTTATTCATGCAACGAGGTACTTCTTGAACCCCAAATTCTTTTTCAATAGCCATTTTAATACCGACGACGAGGTCCAAGGGGGTTCTATACTTGCGCTAACAAAATGATAGATGACCCTATCTGATGAGGGCATCAAGTTCATTTTCCTAGGCATAGCATATTTTCTATAGTTCCTAGGTGATTTTATTAGTGGGCAAATAATACCACGTGCTCTTTCGCATGGTTGGCTTTGTTGGCCATTAGCTGGCCTTACTTGGTATTTTGGTTAGCATGCACTTAGGGTTGTTAGCTTATTGTTGGCATTTCCTCCCTATTCGTGCTCATACGCGATTTAGGTGTATTGTTTGTATTTTGGGCGTTGCTAGGCCTATATAAACTTTGCAAATCAATGAAATTTCTTAACTTGGTTTTAAACCTTGTCATTTAAATACCTCCCCACTCAAGAAGCATTGGACTCAAATGCGTTTACAATAGGAGCGGAAGGGTGAGTCACCAAACACTACATATGTGTCTCATAACCGGGAGGAAGAACATCACGAAAACCTCGAGATGTCGGTGTAGAGAAACAACATCTAGAAATCACTCCCTTGCTAAGTGAAAAACTAGGACAAGGAGTAATGACCTATAGCTGGAGCTGCAAGGGCTGCTGAACATCTAGAACCTATGAAGACGACGTTGAAAGAGGCAGCTAGAGTGCTCGAGGTGGAACAACAAGAGGAGCAGGAGGAGCAACAGGAGGAGGTGCTGATGATGGAGGAGGAATGACCTCCTTAGGAACAGAAGGACGAAGGTCCTTAGGCCATGAGACTAAAGAAATCCTTGGTGAAGACATCAATAATTGTGTGTGTGGAAGATTGTGAATAAGAAAACTCTTATTCTGATGATGCAAGGTGTATGTTTTCTCTAAGGCATCATACCGAGCCCGCTTATCATATTGATAGGGCTGGCCTAGAATCATTCCACAATAGTCCATGGGAGTCATGTCACAAGTGACTCGATCCACATAGTGTGGTCCAAAGGCAAAAGCCACCACACAACGTTCTATGATTGCAGAGGTAGAATCCTCATCCTTCCATCCAAGTGAATATGGGGAAGGATGGGGTTCGACTGGCAATTTGAGTTGATTGACAACGGATTTAGCAATGACATTGGTTGTTGATCCATTGTCGAAAATGCAGCTCATAGAAAAATTGTGGAGAAGATGTGCTCATGTGAAGAATAGACTATCACGGTGTCGTTGGTTGTGCATGAGGGTCACTTGGTTGAGTTTACCCTTAAGCTCTTCATAAGTCCTATCCTCATTTTCACTCTCAAGGGGCCCACCTTGTGGTGCCTCCTTTACAAGTAAACTATTCTTCTTTCGAAAACACTCTGACTCAAGATGTCCTCGTCTTTTACAATGTTGACAAAACTTTTTGCCATTAAACGAAGAGGAAGAAGAAGAAGAGGAAGGAGTAGGAGAAGTTGGTGCCTTTGCTGATTGTTGGGGTTGTTGCTATTGTTGCACTTGTTTAGGTGCGTTGGATGCACCAGAAGAGTGAAAAGCACCTGATTTAGTAGCCATTTTCTCCTCTATTCAAAGTGGTGCAAGGAGTATACTTCAACTCCCTAAAGAGTGTATCTTGCAAGCTACTCTTAAACTTGTTGATAAGTTTAGGAGTTGGATCTAGGATTCCATTGAGAATCCTCAATTTGTTGAACTTTCCAATGTAATCTTGGACACTCATGTTGTATCCTTGCCTCAAACGAAGCCATTGGAAGTCAAGGTCTTCAACAAAATTGGAAGGATAGAATGTATCCTTCAATACTTTTACCAAGTCATCCCAAGTGTCTATGGGATCTTGTGTGCTTTGATGGTCTTGTACCAAAACCTTAGCAATGCTCGAAAGCTTAAGCTTGGCAAAAGCGACTTGGTCGTCTTTTTTAATTTTGCTATAGGCAAACCAGGTATTCATATCGAGAATCCAGTTATTAAGGATGTTTGGATCTCGAGAGCCGTCATAAATATTGACCTCACATTTGATTTGAGGTCGAGGTTCAGAAGCTGGACTAGGTGGACTAGGCCCAGTTATGTTTTGAACCTTATCAGCCAAGATGCTGACAACTGCAGCTATGGCGGCCATTTGATCCACCAAATCAATAGCCATTTGACCCCTGGAGTAAGCCAGGAGGGCTACCAAACTCTTCTCAAAAAGAGTACAAAAATTTGCCTCGTAGGGCAATTGCAATGGTGCTTTTTTTCAAGCACTTACAATGAGCCAAAAGGCCTCCAATTTTTTGCCTCTTAGGCAATATCAAAAGCTCCCCCAATGTGATGATGAGTTTGCAAGGTGTGCAAAAATATTAACCTTATAGGTTATTACAAGTAATTGCCAAAAATGATGCATTTAGATTGTTTAATTACTTTAATTAAACATGATTTAATTAATTAAACAAAATTGAATTGTTTAATTAATTAAAAAGGTAATTAACTAAAAAGAATTTAATTATTTATCAACAGTTCTTGCAATGATTTTTCGAAGGTGGTAGACATCCCTCACACTGTAATCGTGTTGGCTTGTCGACGCGTGTTGCCTGCAAAACAAATAGGTCTGCTCCTGTAACTATTCCCGCGGTGAACACTCTAACCGTTTGCGTATTTCCCAGCGGAATTCGTCATGCACTGCTAAGTTGAGGACGTCAACACGATAGACGGAGCCTACGACACACATAGGGCATCTCTTATCAGATTCGCCCATGGCTGTGCATAGCAAAACAAATATGGCGTGCCTGCAAATGTTTTTGCTACCAAAAATCCTACATGTGGGATGCAGCTTCTAATGTGGGGTTTAAAATGAAAACGGCGCAAATAGAATTGTGACCACCTCTCGGTGGTCCATCCTCCACCTCGCCCTTCTTTGTCCGCCACGTTTGTTGTGCTTAGCTGTTCCCGTGTCGGCTTTTTCATTCGCCACGTAGACCTTCGTCTACCTTAGACTGCTTAAGATGTCTGCTTAGTCTGTTGACCGTTTGACCATGGTCAAGCCGCCTTCGTTGGCCCATCGCTGGTTAGCCTTTGTGATATCTCCACTAGTTGTCTAACGGCTAGTTTGTGGAGCACCGCACTGAGTCCCCCTTTCTCCGATTAACGATCTGTTCGACCGTCGCTTAGCTTAACCGCTAGTCTAACGGCTAGTGCATCGCCTGTTTGAGGCGGAGGTGGTCTTCTGCCACCTAATTTGACCCCAGGGGGGTCAAAAATTGGTTAACTAATTTTGGTTAACCAGCAATTCGTGCGAACAAATTCCGGAAAATCGCCCACAATTTAACAAAATTTGTACACAAAAATGGCTAGCAAAAATTGTCGCCAAATAGAGCTTCGCCAAATGGTGCAATGGAATTCCAAGCTTGAATTCGAATTGCCAATAAATAATCAATTTGAAATCGCCAAATGGAGTGATCAAATTGCAGGAAAATTTCAAAAATGAAATTTACCAATAGAGGAGCAGGATCGTTGCTCTGATACTAAATGACAAGGTTGAAAACCAAGTTAAGAGATTTAATTGATTTGCGAAGTTTATATAGGCCTAGCAATACCCAAAATACAAACAATACGCCCAAATCGTGTAGGAGCATGAATAGGGAGGAAATGCCAACAATAAGCTAACAACCCTAAGTGCACACTAACCAGCTAATGGCCAACAAAGCCAACCACACGAAAGAGCACGTGGTATTATTTGCCCACTAATAAAATCACCTAGGAATTTTAGTAAATATGCTATGCCTAGGAAAATGAACTCGATGCCCTCATCACTATCAAATATCACCTCATCCCTACCGAGTTGCAAACCTATAAGGAGGCTCAGAGGAGCCTGTTTTTATCCCCCTTTTGTATCGAATCAAGGTTGACCTTGCAATCAGGTAAAAAATTTAAACTTTTAAACTTTTTTCTTGTAATTTACTGCAACGCCAATTGGGAAAGTAAGTTTATAATTTGAAAAAAAAATCTTTTTTGCAGATTTATGGTGGGAGGATTATGGTTCTAGAACACCTAATCTTAAGAGGATTGCAATCTGCATTTTGAGTCAGCCTTGTAGCACTTCTGGGTGTGAGTGCAATTGGTCTCTATTTGAGGTCGTACACACCAAGAAGCGCAATAGGTTGACCCAGAGCGCCTTAATGACCTTGTCTTCATGGATTACAATATCCAGGTTCACACTGGAAAAAAAGGGAGGCAAACAAATTCTACAAGGCAATTGACTCGAATGAGCTAAGATCCACTTACAGATTGGATTGCCCAATGTCTGTCGGATACTGAGTTTACTCCAGAGGACATCAAGCATCAGAGGTGGGCATGCAACATATGAGACGATTGGAGGAAATATACCATGATGATACTATACCTGAGGAGCCTCCAATTCAACAGTCCAAGGCCAACCATCCAATTCAAGGGGAAGGAAGGGAAAACAAAGAGCAGTTTAAAACTGTTTTATATTTTGAATTTGTATGATGTATTTTGTTGGTTTTCATGATCAAGAATTGTAATTGTACTCTTTTTAATGAGTATATAATAGTAATCAGCTTTCTGTCTCTCCAAATGTTGCTTAAATTTTATTTTTTTAATTGAAATATTTTCTTTGATTTTTTTTGGCCGAGTTTTCCCAAGATGCCGAGAAAATCTTCAAACTTGGAGTGTCGAGTTTTTCAAGTTGCAAGTTTTCTAACTATGGGACAGAGTACCATGAAATTTGAACAATATTAATGCAAGAATTGAATTTACTACAATGATTCTCAAGACTTTGCCACAGAAAGTATTACAAATTATCTTTCCTGTTTTTTGTATATTCCACATTTATAAGTTTTTTTTTAAATTGTTCACTGTTTACATTAGTACTTAGTGTCAAGCTGCAAGAATGTATGTATGATTGCCAAAAATGACCTTAACCATGTATGACTTCAATGAATATTGGCATAATGTAGCAAGTTGATGATAAATGACTGGATTATCAGTGATAGCATTCTATATAAAGATTACAGATAGAAATCCACAGATCCCCAAAAGAATAAGCAATTGTTATCATGGATATTGGCAGGTGTAAAAATGCTTATGGTGTGCATTGAGTTATGGTTTCATAAACAGACATTTCAGCGGCACATGGATATTATTGGAATTCTGATTCATTTCCAGCAATGTCAGAATGTTGGGGTAAACACAAGCCTTCTCTCTGTATTTTCATGTTGTTATATTTTGCTTCATACTTTCTACAGGAATTAGTACCAAATCACAAGATGAGTTGTGTCTTCTTAGTCAGCTGAACAAACCACATTTACTGTTCCGCTGCCCAAACATTTTGGGCCTTGACAAATGGTTGTCATCTTTAAAGTAATCCAATCCCAAATGTTAATAGACATTGGAGTTTCATTTTCCTAAGCAACTTGCATGTGACCTCAGTATAGATTTGTGTTTTTACCTTGCCTTCAGAATTTGCAACAACATAGTAATTAAAGCCATAAGCAATGCACTTGGAGAATGGATAAGATCATTGGAGCATTGGATTTAACCCTTAAAATGGTAAACAATTAACTGTACATGCTATTATCTGTTTGTTAAACTTCTGCAGAACACAATTGAGTGTGTCTTTTGGACTATCTCTAGTACTGGCAGGTTGATCAGAAAAACATCCTATTCAACTGCTAACTTTGTCATGAATACAGATCCGTTGCATGGTTTTGCACTATGATTCTAACATGCAACTTCTTTCACTCAGCGAACCCTTGATACAGAAGCACCTATGTAACCTTCACCTAGAATGAGTTTTCAGAATTGGAAAAGGCATTATGATGTTTTAATTTTTCATGGTCGAGAATTCACCTACATTAAAACTCTGCCACCTGGGCAAAACAACTGTTGGATTTTTCAGCATTAAAAAGACCATATACAGGCATCACCAGTTTTAACCGTTCTGGTTGATAACACTAATTCCTAACAAATCTTTTTGCACTTACGGGGGTCTTCTTTTTGGAAATTGAAGGTAACCAAGACAATGTTATTCAACTTGGCTCTAAAGAGCACAATACTTTCTCACGAGAAAACAAGCACACTGCATGAGATAATCAACATGAATTTCAAAAAGAGGGCAAGGTCATCCTCCAACACAATGGGACTGACTCTATATTTATAGCTTGGTGATTAAAAGAAAGCATGCACTATGGATAGAAATGTTCCGCTGTATATCATTCCCACATGTATCCTAATCTGGGTTGAAGCCCTGCTGTGTTAATGCGGCCATGATAAGGTCGGCCATATCTAGATGAGACTAGCTGTATGTCCAGTTTGGCAGAATAGAAACACCTCAGATATGGATTCTAAGCTGAAAGGTGTTTGAAGTTCAATGGGGCATTCTCCTTGTTTAGTTGATGGCAGGGCATTGTTCCAATTTACCTTCAAAAGGAAAAAAATGGTCCTATATATTGTCTGATTGTACACCAATGCAAAGGAATAATAGGCCTCTTGGAAGCTGGCGTATACCGGTTTCGCCTCTATCATCACTGTCACCTCAAAGAACAGTTTGTAAACAAATAAATACAGTAAAGAAACGAGGAACAAAATCAAAGGCATGGAAACTGGCCTCTTTGTTTTCCAGCATCGGTCCAGTGCATACTCCCACAACAACTCTGACTCTGGCCAATTCTGCTGCTGCCTGCAAGACAAAGAAGTGAAATGCTGATTATTAGAAAGCCAATCCGATGACCCAAGGCAGAAACCTTCCATAGGTATCCACGGACTCGTAAAAATTTTATTAAAACAATTCCCTTTAGGCCCCAAGCATTATAAACCATTGGATTCACTATTACAGAAATCCAAGCCACTGGGCAATTTTACAAGGCCTTCAAAATTCTTTAACATTTGAAAGTCATTGAAAAATTCCACAAGATTCTCGGATTTCAATAAAACCATTGGAAGGTCCAGGGTGCGTAGGTTGGCAGCAAGGCCGAGCACTTGCCCTGATAAGGACTTCGGTTCAATCATGCTAGGCGTGTTTCTGGGTATTATAAACCTGGAATTGTGGGCCAAAAACAGGAAATAGACCAAGGTCAGGGACCTTTCATTACTGTGTGCTGGTATGTTGTACTCTGATTCAATAACTGATAGATTCTCACTCCTACAAGGGGCTGGTGTTGCAGATATTTTCCTTGGATTTATAATAATAAAATAATGTCATCAAATGTATTAGCTTAACCGCTTAAATTCTAAGCGAAACGTGCATAATTGGAGAAGTGTTATAATCAAAATTCAACTACAAATTTGGAAGACCCATTTGAGGATTCTGTAAGATCTTCAAGCTTCTTTAAAATTTGAAACAGACATTGAAAATTGTCACGAGATTTTCAACATTAAATCACAAATTTGAGTCGCCCATTTGAGGATTCTGCAAGAGTTTCAAGCTCCTTTAGAATTTGAAATAGCCACTCGAGGGTTTCACAAGATTTACAAAATTCAGTCACAAATTTGAAACGTCCATTGGTCGATTTTACCAGACTTTCAATTTTCCTTGAAATTTGAAATCCCGATAGCGGACTTTACAAGGTTTTCGAAATTATAAAAAAAAAATGAAAGCCGGTCTTGTGGTTTCACGTTCCATATGCCTCCGAAAAATTATTAAGAACAACAAAATATATATATAAAATAAAAATCGACCTTGAGAAGACGGCGATGGCCATCGTGCAATCTATCGAAGGTGCCTCCCAGAACAACAGAGTCGTACGAATTTGGTGGAACATGAACCGCCTGCGACGCCTCCTCCATGCCTTCGAAGCCGCTAAAATTCTTGAGCTCTTCAGCTGCTAAATTTGGCGGAGATATTCCTGAATTACATTGCTAAAATCACGCTCAGCTCCAAAACCAAAAACCAAAAAGTCTTCCACCGACGGTGTCTTGATACGTTAATTCCATCACCAAATAATGCATTGTTCTTGTTACGTAGAGTACACTTACAATTTCATTCTGAATTCTCAAATACTGTGTCGGAGCAAGATATCCGTAAAAGAAAACACGATGGTCCTTCGAACAGGGAGACCCTTGCTGTGAGTTTTCTTTTTTCTTTTTATTGGTAATACCATGCAAAATAGAAGATATAGATGAAAGGCTTGTGAGAAGATTCAATGTTTGGATGCCTCGTGTGGAGTTCGTTCAGTTGAGAGAGCATTCAAGGTGTTCGGGTGTTACATGAAGCTGTATGCAACGATTTGTCTGGGCCAGGACTTCAGAAGAAGAGTTGTTAGGTTTTTGCAGCATATACAATTTGATTATTTGCAATGGGATGAACAAATGGAAAAATTCACGAAAGTATACATGCAAAACATATAAGGGACAAAGTGTAATAAACTATGTAATATGCTCACAGAATTACATACCAAAAATAGAGGAGCTAGAAGTGGAAGATTCTCCAGTGGAACTTAAGTCAGATCACAACCCAATTGTTATGAAACTTCGAATGCATAGAGACAAACCAAGGGAAAAACACTTGCAAGGCAATCAAAATAAATATCCTCACAAGGGAAACATTCTCTTAACAGATGAAAATCGACAAAATTTTAGAGCAGTATTAAATAACAAGTTACAAGAAAGGGAAGAACTACATCACAATAGTAGAGATTACAGTAAGAGTGAATGGTTAATGCACGTTATTCAATAAGCTCTAAACAAATGCAAGAGAGCTAAACCTAAAAAAAAAAGGAATAGCTTCCCAACCAACCCATGGTTCGATGAAGATTGCAAAAAAATGCGAAGATTACTAAATGAACCAACAGGTAAAACAAGAGCAAACCAAAAAACATATGAGAAACTGGTAAGGGCAAAAAAAAAATAATACACTAGAACAAGGAGGAAATAATTGATTTACTTAGGGAAGCATGAACCAAAAAAAATTTGGAAGGAACTAAGCATGAAAAGGATGCAAACTGAAAATAACATAATAGTTAATCAGTGGTTGGAGTATTCAAAACAATTGTATCAGCGTAGTAACTAGCAAGAGACACCCTCTACTATCATTGTCAAGAAAGAACTTTTCACAATTGAAGAAATTATTCAAAGGATAAAAAAGTTAGCAACTGGTAAAGCCCATGACATAGACAATCTTCAAGCAGAGCATATAAAATGGGGGTAGATATCTTGGCACCGCAAATCAAAGAAATTTTCAATGAGGTCATACAAAATGGCTTCCCTACCGAGTGGACAACTAGCTTGACCATTCCTTTGTTTAAAAGTGGAGATGTAAATAATCCCTCAAACTATCAAACTATCATGATCAACCCTCTCTTTGCAAAGTTGTTTGGGAGTATGATAGAGCGTAGGATCAGCATATGGGCAGAAAAAAAGGGAAAGAGAGCAAAGGGGCAAGTAGGTTTTAGGCCCAAGCACTCAACTATTGATCATTGTATCACGCTCGGACACATAGTGGAAAAAATATGGGATAAAAAAGAGAAGACTTTTTGTTGTTTTGTAGACTTCAAAAAGGCATTTGACACAGTGCCAAGGAAAAAATTATGGAGCAAAATGGAAGAGCTAGAGGTTCCAATTCACTATAGGGCAGCATTTCACAAACTATATGAACATATAAAGGCTATAATCAGAACACATGAAGGGTTATCTGAATGTTTTGGTAGTGACATAGGTGTCAAACAAGGTTGTCCTCTATCTTCGACCTTATTTGGGTTGTACATTGACAAGTTAGAAGAATGGATAAACAAATTTGGGGGAGAGGGTGTGCATTTAGCCAAATATGTGGTAAAACTCCTCATGTATGCAGATGATGTAATTCTTGTGGCCAAAACAACCAAATATCTAGAAGATCACCTTCAAGCTCTATAACTCTTTTGTAAAGAAGTTGGGATGCAAGTGAACACGAGCAAAACAAAAATTATGATTTTTTCAGCAAAAAAGAAGAAGCAACAACTCAAATTTCAGTTTGTAGGAGAACCGTTTGATGTAGTAGTAGAATACAAATACCTGGGCATAGACTTTCATGATAAACTTAATTGGAATACATGTAGGATGAAAATAACTCGAAGTGGTTGGAGAGCACTATATGCACTTCAAAACAGGTGTAGGAATGCCGAGTTGTGGGACTGAAAGACCACCAAGGTCTTATTTGGCCTACTTGTTACACCGATTTTTTTGTATGGTTGTAAAGTGTGGGCTAGTGGCACAACAAATGCAAAATGGAGGCAAATAGAAAGGATTCAAAAATATCTAATCACAAACTTTCTCAAAATTAAGGCCACAACCCCTTATGAAATTATTCTAGCTGAAACTGGAATGTTCCCTTTAGAAGCAATTGTTATGACCAAGTTGTTATGTTACTTGAAAAAACAGAAAACATGACAAATGATAGATGGCCTAGGGCAGCTAGGGACGAAGAGTTGCATAGGCGAAAGAATATATGGATGAAACAAAATCAGAAATGGATGAAACGTTGGGAAATCAACATAAATGAATGCCCAAATGTCAACAAAGACATAAAAAATTATGTGAACGAAAAGTTTAGAAGTGGAAAGTGGAAAAATGCAAGCAGGAAAAGACAATATTATATTGCAAATTTTAACCCAACGAATGACCACAAGGAAAAAGCGTATATAGGCGTTGAAATCAAGTGGAAGGAAAAAATACTCATTGCTCAGATAAGGACTAGCTCTCATAGGCTTAGATGTGAAATAGGGAGATGGACAACGCCTAAAGAACAATGGGAAGAAATGATGTGTACTCTATACAGCACAGGGCAGTAGAGACAGAGGAACACTTCATCTATAAATGCCCGAGTTTTTCAGATATCCATGACAAATACAAAGAAACACTTGAGAACGAGTTTATGGCAGATTTATTTGAAGACAGTAAAATAAAAAAAGTTGGGGAATTGCTAACACAAATCAGCAAGAGAAGGAACAACCTTCAAAGATATTAAAGATCATATTATATGATTTGAGTAATTGTACTTCCATATTTGAAGTCCCATAGACCATATTTGGGTCTCGCGAACGTAATTAAAATCTTTCATTTCATTACCTGTAGACCACACGGAAATTACTTACCAAAAAATTTTGTCCAAATAGTTTTAAATAATTATATAAATTTGTTTTGTAGAACATAAGCCATAAGTAGGGTCATTTTATTATTATTATTATTATTATTTTAGTAATTATCGTTTCCATTATTCAAATTTAGGTAGTTTAGATGAGAATTCAATAAGTTGCGTCAACAAAACATGAAATATAAGATTTTTTTCAATAGATTATAAAGTTATACATTCAAGAGAAAGCAATGATTTTAAAATTTTATATAAGCAAAGCCTATGATAGGGTTAAATGGGATTTTTTTTTTCTTTTTTGCAGTATTAAAAAATTTGGATTTGAGAAAAAAATGGATTAGATGGATTAAAGCTTGTGTCTTTACAATTTCATATTCAATGTTGGTGAATAGGTTAGTAAGAGAATCATTTAAAACTAAAAGAGGCCTTAGACAAGGAGATCCTCTATCACCATATATGTTCATTATTATGGCAAAGGTTTTAAGCAAGAACTTGAAGAAGGCTGACAAAGATGGGCTTATAAGTGGATTTAACACTAATAATAACATCGACAACATCACCCATCAATAGTTTGTAGATGATACAGTCCTTTTTGGGAGGGCAAGGATAAACGAAGCTAGAGCTTTGAATAACTTATTAAAGGAACACGGAAGAGTATTAGGGCAAAAAGTTAATAGAACAAAATCCAAAATTTACTTCCTAAACACTCTAGCTAAAATCAAAACAAGGATATGCAGGTTACTTCAAACGGAGGAGGCAAATTTACTAGCAACTTATCTAGGGATGTCCTTATTTGAGGGGAAAATGAGGATAGAATTATGGAATCCAATTATAAGTAAAGTTCATAATAAACTACTAGTATGGAAAGATAGATGGTTATCATTAGCAGCAAGAGTGTAACTAATTAAAACAGTTTTACAATCCATACCAACATATTATATGTCATTGTTTACTATGCCAAAATCAATAGAAAACAAGTTTAATCTATATTATGCAATCATTTTTGTGGTCAGGATTACATAATAAAATAAAATTTCCTTTAATGAGATAGAGCAAGGTGTGTGATGATAAAACTAGGGAAGGCCTCGATTTAAGAGTTCTTATAGATGCAAACTTAGCTCTTAAGGAAAAAGTAATTTGGAGATCATACAAAGAGAGTCAAAGAAAATGGGCAAGAATTCTTCTAAGTATGTTGAGCCCAATTATCTAAGCTTAATATTTACTACATCCTCTCTACCAAAGGGGTTCTGCACTTTGGAATGGTTTAAAAAAATCAATTGATCTAGTGATTAAAGGTTTAAGATGGGTGGTGGGAACTAGAGAAAAAAAAATCTATTTGGATGGATACTTAGTGTGATAAAAAAACACTCAATCTAAATCCAATTTGGAAACCTTGGATAAAATTACTTCAATATAAATATGGTGATGGGGTTTCAGATATTTTGTACAAGGATTAGGAAGGAAAATACAAATGGAAAGAATATTTTTTTACAAGTATACAAGACATTAATGTTAGGAGGCAATTGAATAGAAAGATAACAACGGTGATTGTTTTGAGGGGAGCCAAGGATAAATTGATTTAGGAGATGAATAGCTTAGGAGACTACACAATAAGTGGATATAGTATAAAGCACCAAAAAAATAAGAATATTGCAAAAAATGGAGAGATATTTGGGATAGGCCAAGAATTCCTAAAGTCAAAATGTTTGTTTGGCTAGTAGGTCATAGAAGAATTTTTTCCTAGGATAACCTTATGAAAAGGGGTTTTCATGGCCCCTTACAATGTATTCTTTGTAAAAAGGAGAGTATAGACCATCTATTGGAACACTACTCAATAGTCTAAAAATTATGGCAATGGATTCTTAATATGTTTGGTAAATGCATGGTGATAAATGGTAGAATTGAAGAATGGTTAAAGCAATGGAAGAGCACTTTTAAAAGCGAGGCTTTAGAGATAATATGGGATGTATCAAAAGATACAATACTTTGGACTGTATGCCTAGAAAGGAATAGAATAATATTTAAAAAAAATGAAAGAAATTTAAAGGTAATGAAAAGGAAGATTGATTTAGCCATAGAGGAGTCTAATCCAACCCTGTCAACTCACCCAATCCCTAATCTAGAAGCAGAGAGCCTTGATAGAGTCAAGCCATCAAATGGAATTATGATGTTGGGTACATGAGAAATACAAATAAGGCAAAGAATATAAAGTGGAAACCTATTAGGAACCTACTATTAAAAATAAACTCACACAAATATTGCAAATAAACATAAATGCTCAAAACATAAACTATTGCAATATAGAATATAAATGCAGAAAGGAACAATCTCACAAAGTAACATAGAATCATAGGCCACTTTGAGGGGGCAACCTCCTTCAATACTTTCATTCAATTATGCAAAAAGATACATACATTCTTTCTCCTCGTAGTTTTAAAGACTTCATCTACCACCTAACTCTCAAGGTTGGCTTACATGCAAAATGCCACCCAAGCTAGAATCTCCTACCTACAAAACAGTTACATTCTTGATAACAATTACATATAATGGCACCACTTGTCTAGGCGCTTCTAGAGCCACAACTATTACAAAACATTATCATGGGTGTTCCCCACATTTACAAAATATTATCATGGGTGTCCCCCCACGTTCAACAAGGAACATTACATCATAGTGTTAGGATGGGGTCCTAACATGCCCTTCTCATTCAAAAAGATTTATCCTCAAAGTTGAAGATGAGAAAGAATGTTATTGGAGTTGTTGAAGAGGTTCCCACGTAGCATCTTCAGGTTGTAAGCCACGCCATTGGACAAGAACATCGGTGATGACACATAGACGAAGGGTACGCGATATGCAATTGAGAATGCATTCAAGTTCAAGGATGATGGAACCTTCCTCATCCAACTTTGGAAGTGTAGATTGCACTTGGACCCTGTTGCCAACAACTTGCTTGAGAGAAGATACATGGAAGATTGGATGAATTTTGGAACTAGCCGAAAGGGCTAGTTTGTATGTTGTCGACCCGATCCTTTGCAACACCTGATAAGGACCATAATATTTTACAGCAAGTTTTTGACAACCATAAAGCTGGAGAGAGGATTGTTTGTACGACTATAAGCGAAGAAAAACCATGTCTCCAATGTCAAAGCTACGCTTAGTGTGGTGTTGATCAACTTGTTGTTTCATATGGTTCTGAGCCAAATCCAGATTGACCTTGAGTTGGCGAAGAATAGAATCACGTTGGCGGAGAGTGGAATCCACACCTTGAACTTTGAAACTGCCTGGAATGTAAGAAGATGGTGTTGGTGGAGGCTGACCATAAATTGCTTCAAATGGACTCACCTTAGTGGCAGTGTGATATGTTGTGTTATACCACCATTCGGCCAAAGGAAGCCACTTGGCCCAATGTGTAGGATGTTCATAGGTGAAGCAACGAAGGTATGTTTCCAAACATTTATTCATAATTTTAGTTTGGCCATTAGTTTGAGGGTGATAGGTCGAAATCATCTTGAGCTATGTTCCCTGCAACTTGAACAATTCCTGCCAAAAACGATTGGTGAAGGTAGGATCCCTATCAGAGACAATGGATTTAGGCATGCCATGGAGATGAAAGATAGAGTCTAGGAAGGTTTGAGCGACAATGGATGCAGTGTATGGGTGGGATAGGGAACATAAATGAGCATACTTCGTAAGACGATCCACTATCACCAGAATAACCGATTTGCCTCTAGATTTAGGCAACCCTTCAATGAAATCCATAGAGATATCTATCCAAACCTACTCAGGAATCGACAAGGGTTGAAGGGTACCAGGGGAACACACAGTTTCACCTTTCATACGTTGGTAGTGATCACATTTAGCCATAAAAGTATGAATATATTTTTTCATTCCCTACCAAAAAAAGGTACACTTGGTCCTTGTATAAGTTTTGAGAAACCTGGAATGGCCAATTGTTGGGGAAGCATGCATCTCTTGAAGGATGAGGTCCTTTATTTGTGATTGATTGGGTACAACAAGATGGTCATGGTACCATAAATTGTGACCATCCCAAGTATAGTTGGGGCATGAATGAGGATCTACTTGAAGTTTGCGGATGAGAGTTTGCAAAGAGGAGTCCTTGATCAGTTCCTCGTGGAGTTGATGAATCCACTGAGGATGTGGTGTGGATATAGCATGTAGCATAGCTGGTTCTTCATGTAGTCGGGACAAAGCATCCGTCACCATGTTCTCCTTACCCTTCTTATAGGTGATGTCGTAGTTATAACCCAACAATTTTGAAACCCATTTTTGTTGTTCTGGGTTGGCCACCCTTTGTTCTAAGAAATATTTGAGACTCTGATGATCAATTTTGATGGAAAAATATCTGCCAATGAGATATGGACGCCAATGATTGACCGCATGTAAAATGGTAAGCATTTCCTTCTCATAAGTAGACTTGCCCAAATTTTGGCTTGAGAGTGCCTTGCTAGTGAAAGCCAAAGGTCTACCTTCTTGCATTAAAACCACCCCAATGCTAGTTCTTGATGCATCACTTTCAATGACAAAATATTTAGAGAAGTCTAGCATTGCTAATATGGGGGTAGTGGTCATGGCATACTTCAAATCGACAAAAGCCTTTTTGGCTGGTTTGGTCCACATAAAAGAATTCTTCCTCAACATGGCTGTCAAGGGAGTCGCTATCTTGCCATAATTCTTCACAAATTTCCTATAATATCCCGTGAGCCCTAAGAAGCCATGAAGTCCTTTTAAGGTACGAGGCTTAGGCCAATCTTGAACAACCTGGATTTTCTTGGGATCAACTTGAACTCCATCCTTAGTGACGATGTGCCCCAAGTATTCAACCTCGTGCTAGCCAAAAGAACATTTGGACCTCTTTGCATAGAGCTGATGGTCAGACAAAAGTTTGAGTGTTTGATCTAAGTGCTGAAGATGTTCTTCCCATGAATGGTTGTAAACCAATATATCATCAAAAAAGACCAGAATGAATTTGCGAAGGAAAGGGTAAAAAATGAAATTCATCAGACTCTGGAAGGTAGAAGGTGCATTGGTCAATCCAAATGGCATAACCAAGAATTCATAATGCCCTTTGTGAGTTTTGAAGGTTGTTTTTGGAATGTCCTCATCCTTGATTTGGATTTGATGATACCCTGACCACAAATCCAACTTGGAAAAATATTGAGCCCCATGCAACTCATCAAGTAATTCATCAATCACCAAAATAGGAAATTTATCTTTAATAGTGATCTTGTTGAGGTCTCGATAATCCACACATAGGTGCCAAGTGCCATCATTTTTTCGTACTAATAACACCGACGAATAATAGGGGCTAACATTGGAATGGATAACCCCAATAGCACGAAGCTCTTGCACAATTTTCTCAATCTCTGATTTTTTAGCATAAGGGTACTTGTACGGATGAACATTAGGGGGAATACTACCAGGAAGAAGCTGTATTACATGGTCATGTGAGCAATGAGGAGGGAGTCCCTTGGGTTCCTCAAAAACTTGAGCATATTTGTTTAATAAGCCTTGTAATTGCATTGGATGGTTTTGTTCCCCATCCTTGGGGGCATTGATAGCAAAAAGTTGTGCCACCACTCCATGAGAGGATTTTTTTTAACAACTTTTCCATCTTATGGGTAGAAATAAACTGAACCGCACCAGCCTTCATGCCATGTAAAGTATATTCCTTCCCTTCTTGACTAAACTTCATCCACAACTCAGCAAAATCCCATAAAACTGGTCCTAACATTCGCAACCATTATGCTCCCAAAACTATATCACACCCACCTAAGGGTAGGGCAAACATGTCCGTCTTGAGATTATAGTCCCCAATTTGAAGTTTGACATTACGACATTTTCCTTTGCATGGTAGGGTGCCTCCATTAGCAATCATGACTTCAAAGGAATTGCATGTAGTAATGTAACAATTTCCTTGTTTGGCCACACATGGATCAATAAAGTTGTGTACTGCTAGAGTCAATAAGAATGATGACCCGTTGTCCTTTGAAGTAGCCAATCACTTTCATTGTTTGGGGAGTGGATACTCCTACTAAAGTGTGCATAGAGATTTCCGATTGGGAGTCCTCTAAATTTTCTACCTGATCTATGGTTTCTTCCTCTTGGGGATCCTCCTCATCCTCTAAAGATTTTGCGGTTGGTGCCTCATCCATATCTAGCAGATACAATTTTTGATGCACACACTTGTGCCTCGGGAAATACTTTTCATCACAATTATAACATAGCCCTTGGGCCCTTCTATTCTCCATCTCTTCACGAGTCAATTTTTTTATAGTTGGGGATTTAGTGGGAGGACTTGTCATAGGCTTGGACGAAAAAGGTGGCTGAGATTGAGGAAATTTAGAGGTGCGTCCTTGAGCCTTGAATTTATCTTCTACCAATTTAGCCAATTGTATGGCTTGTTGTAATGTTTGGGGCCTCAACATTTTAACCTCAACCTTAATGTCATCCTTCAACCCACTCACAAAACAACTTTGGAAGAAGTCGGTACTTAAACCAGTGGTATGATTGGCAAGTTTCTCAAATTGAGTTTGGTACTCTTGAATAGTTGAAGTCTGTCTAAGTTTTGTAAGGGCTCCTGTAAAATCTTCAAACTCACTAGGACCAAAGCGAGTGAGTAGATGTTGCTCAAAGTCTTGCCAAGAGAGGTCAGGTTCGGCCTTCCTAAGCCATTGAAACCAATGTAGTGCATTTGATTCAAAATTGAAAGAGGCAATTGTCAAACGCATGTATCTTGGGACATTATGAAGACTGAAATATTGTTTTGCCTTATAGATCCACCCCTCAGGATCTTTCTCATCAAATTTTGGGAAGTCTAATTTGGGCAACTTAAATCCATTGTTATCTGGTACATTTCGTTGGTGGTGACTTGTACCTGTATCTAGATGACCCAACCTATCTTGTGAGAAGGAATCAGTAGAGAGATGACTATCCAATTCTGCCTTCATTTCCCTTTGTGTCTTGGTAACCAAATTCATGGATTCATGGAAATTTTTGATAGTTGTCCTTATCTCGTCTAAGCTGTTGTTGAATTGAGAGCCTAACTTGTTGCCCAAATGATCCACATGCTTAGCAATTTGTGCCTCTAATTCTTGTTGCTGAGTACCTAAAGCCATGTTCTAAGAGTTAAGACCTGTTGGTGACACTAAAAAAATAAATGTGATTTCATGGGGTTACTATTTTTAGTAAGAAACCCGAAAAGTGGTTTGGGTGCTATATATCAAAATGATCAGCTCGAGAAGACTATCACAATGAGCTATATACCACAACACTAGTTTTGGGCACCCTTAGACTTTTTTATATTGCTTTGTTGTCAAGGTTGTTGGTGTGGTCGGTTTTCCCTTTGGAGGCTTGGTTCAAAAGTTAGGTTTTGTGTCGACCAACCCCTTATGACACTTTGTCTTGTCTGTTCTGACTACTAACCACTCTTGACATTGTGTTGTCACTTGCCTAGTCTGACTTTGTCATAGATATTCCCTGTCTATTTTCAATTCTGACTATCATAGGTAATTGTTACTGACACTGACAATTGGTGATCTTGTACTACTATTACTTATTGTTTATCTCGATTGTTACTAACATTGACCCCCTTGTTCCCACTATTTTTGACTCTGGTGGTTTTTGTCCTGCCTGTTATATTCTTCTGTAATTTCTTTTGACTGTTTTCATGCAGGAATTCTAGAATAGGGATGTCTTCTTCGTATGCTCAATTTTTGTGATAAGGTTATGGTAACAGGTTTGGAAGTCACAGAACAAGATTTTTATTGTTGCAGGTTTGATATTCAACATAATAGGGTATTCTAAGCCAGGGTGTATGTATTGCCCATAGGCCCTTTGTTATACCATAGTGATGAACGATAGTGCTTGGACCAATATTTCAAGCCACTACTCAAGGAGGATTCTACACATACCCTTGAGCACACTACCTACCTCTCTGTCAATACGAGAGGGTAATCTTCTCGGATGTTGTGTCAAGTGTCCTATGGAGAATACAAGGCAAAAAATCTTTCTAAGGGCCAAAGGTCTCTCCTAATCCTAGGGGATCTCCTGATATACCCGAAGATACATGGGAGCTCAATTTTATACATGGGTGTTGTTTGAGGCTTAGGTATTGGAGCCTGATCGCCCCTCACTTCACTCAATGCTTTACATAAAATCTCACTTAACCAATAACGATAGCTCCTTTGTGATATTTTGACACTGGGTTTCTAACCTAAATAACTAATAATAAAAAAAATAGATGCTGGATTTTTATTTTTTATTTTTAAGAAGGAATATTATACCTAACAGTCATAATGGCAAAAACTATCATAGTCGTAACAAAACACGACCTTGGAAAGCGCTCTGATACCACTTGTTAGGAACCTACTATTATAAATAAACTCACTCACACAAATATTGCAAATAAACATAAATGTTTAAAACACAAACTATTGCAATACAAAATATAAATGCATAAAGGAACAATCTCATAAAGTAACATAGAATCACAGGCCACTTCGAGGGGGCAACCTCCTTCAATACTTTCATTCAATTATGCAAAAAGATACATACATTCCTGCTCATTGTAGTTTTAAAGACTTCATCTACCACCTAACTCTCCCATCTAACTCTCAAGGTTGACTTACATGCAAAATGCCACCCGAGCTAGAATCTCCTACCTACAAAACAATTACATTCTTGATAATAGTTACATATAATGGCACCACTTGTCTAGGCGCTTCTAGAGCCACAACTATTTATTTATTTATTTATTATTTGGTTAGTGTGAGAAACCCCTACGACCATTACAAAACATTTTATTAGGTGTTCCCCACATTTACAAAACATTACAAAATATTATCATGGGTGTCCCTCCCACATTCAACAAGGAGCATTACATCATAGTGTTAGGATGGGGTCCTAACAAAACCACTAGATGTGGAGTTATTCAAATTGAATTTTGATGGAACATCTAAAGGAAATCCAAGACCAACAGGAGGACGAATAATTAGAAACAATGAAGGCGATATTTTATCTCATTACACTTTCAATAGTGGATTTAAGACAAATAATGAGGTTGAATCTTAGACGACTTTAGAAGGGTTAAATATATGCAAACAAATGGAATGGAATAAAGTATAGATGGAAGATGATTCATTCATAGTAATAAATACAATTTTGAGGGAAGCAAAGGCTCCATGGAACATATAAGAGAAAATTATGGAAATTCAAGATCTTGCTAAAGAGTTTGAAGAAAACAAGTTTACACATACATTAAGGGAAGGAAACAAATGTGCATATAGGCTAGCCAATAGAGGGGTTTTAATTAAGGATCATGAAGTTAAATTATTTTTTCCATGGTTAGAGGAAGTAGTAATTTTAATTGAAGTTGACAAGAAAATGTTGACTACCTGAATCAAATAATGATTAAGATTTACTTTAATGTTTTCCATTGGTAATATCTACTTTATTTTATAACATTATTGTGTTTTCATATAAACTATTTATTATAATTTTTGTGGTTGCACTTGTGCTTCAAGAGGGAAACTAGCAATCCAGATCTGGTAAAGCAGTGTGATGTTTTGGAAATATTACTCTACTTGTAGACACCAAAATCTGGTCACTCACAACACCACATTTACCACCCCACATCAAATCCTACATAATAAAGTTATATACCTAAGTTTAGACTTAGGCATATAAATCCTGCACCATTATCCTATTTTCCAGATTTATTAAATCTAGAAAATTAGCCTAGGATACCCTGCCTACCCACTAGACATGTGTCCTAGCCACCTCACCCAACATCTTTACCATATCTCATCCACCCTTGTCCCCTTTGTCCCTTCACATGGGGTAAAATCCCACACATCACTCCACTTGCAACCACATCACCCCAATTAAGTGAGGCACACTGGGTGACTCACTCATAACTGCCCTCTCCATTTGGTAGCCCGATATTTCCACTTGGTAATCTAGGCTCGCCACCTCTCATTTCCCTCCAAAATCCTAAGGGGCCTATAAAGGCACCTCCACCCCACCAAATGAAGGTAGCTAAAGATTGACACTACTAGGTTGTTGAAATAGATTCAGACCTCTATGCGCATCCCAAGAGACATCCATCACCAGAGCCTAGAGGCCCATTTTTTGAGGTGATTTGTCCTTAAGAGAAAATCATTGGTCTGTGGTTTCATAGTCAAAATCGTAGCCCCACAGTTTCCTCACCATAGACACGTAGTTCACTGACCCTCGCTACACACCCGTGTTTTACCAGATTCGAGTGTAACAAAGTAACCCGATTAGTAATATTGTAATTTGGCAAGGCACTGGATTTTTACTTGTTCTTGTATTTTATCTTACATGTTTTCCATATGTAGTGTCTCTTTTTGATAACATCATCATTTAATTTAAATTTGTAGGTGCTACTAACCCCCTTTGGAATTTCGTGTGTGTAGGAGATAGGTATATTGTAGGAGCTGCTAGAGCTAGAGTGGTCCTATGCTGGATATCAAAGCCCACTCATCTTTTTGAAGTTGTAGCGAAAGATTAAAGAGCACTATACCTTGTTGAAGATCTAGAAGACCCTATTCCTTTATCAAAAAATATTCTATCATACAGAAAGAGATATTGTAACATTGCTCCCAAAGCACTTGGGGTAATTCAAAAGTTGTAAACATTGTATCAAAAGAAATCAATAGAAAAGCAATTTTTGTCAATTCTTCTGTCTCTGTGTGTGTTCATATATTTTGGCTACACTACTAAGATGCAATGCATAGATAATAGAGGTGAAGTTTTGGTATTGTGAAAGTTGTTGTAGGAAAATATCAAGAATGATGTTAAATTATGGAATATCTGTATTCACACAAAATTAAAAAAAAAATTAAAAAATAAAAATCAAGAATTTAGACATTTTATGTAAAACGATGTAGGATTCTAGCTATAACATCTCAATTGAGATGAGAAGTGAAATCTATTTGTAAAATCTTAAGCTCTAAAGAAGAGTATTGTGATTTGTGAAGGGTGGGAGACCTAACCATTTTTTAAAATCTGCAAGTCTTAAGCTCAAACCTCAACTAGCATAATAATAGTTGCACACTTACTATATTGATAAGGGCTTTGGCCTCTCTTTGAGAGGTCCAAGGTTCAAACCCCACTTAGAATGAGCGAACTAGGACCTTGTTGGATCCTCAAAATCCAACTTGAGTTTACCCCAAATTTTTTTTATTTTTGGTGACCTTTGGTCTTTTTCAAATTTGCAATACCCCCTTGAGTCCTTTCCAATTATTGCAAATTTTTGGTCCTTTTGAAGTCCTGTTTCACCCTCCAAGAGCAATAAATTTTTTTATGTCACCAAGGTTAGGCCTTTATTTTGGTTTTTCTAAGATCTTTTTGTCAGTAAATGTTTGGCCCAAATAAGTTTGATGTAGGGGCATAACTTTTGATCTGACCGTTGGATCGACTTAGAATTTTACGTGGAGCTAGATAAAGAGGAGGAAAATGCATGGCCTAAGAAAAATTTGTGGACAGGGGTGTTTTTTAGGCTTTTATTGGGCCCTAATTCCTTCATCTAGTTTCACAAAATGGATTTTAGTGTTTTTTAGAAATTTGAAAAAAAAAATTGGAATTTAAAACTTTTTAGACATGAGTACATGTTGATATTTTCTAGAAGGCTTAATATGGGTGATCCAATAATGTGTATTAATTTTGAGGCCCATATGAGTTTTTTGGGCAACTTACTAAAAATAGGGTTGTTTTTGGACGAAAATGGCAAATTATCCAAAAATAGTAATTTCTTATCTTTAGGGCTTTAAGATGTAGGGTTTTGTTTTAGGGTTTCTCGCATTGTAAAAGGGGAGGAACCCTAAACCCTAAAAAAAAACATAAACTCTAACCTCAAAACCATAAACCCTAAAAAATGAAAAAGAGAAAAGAAAAAAAATGAAGGCGATAGAGATAGTGGCTATTATGGATCATTTCCAATTATGGGCCATCATTGAGGCAGTTACATTTTTCACAATTATGGATCAAGTTATCAAGCTATTTAAGGGAGTTTTTGCACCAGGAAACAACATAAAGATACTACACAGTAATTTTGTAAGAGGTATGCTAGTGTGCCCATCCTAGTCCATTGTATTTTCCTTTATGTGTCTTAACTAACCACCCCTTTTTCTTTCCCATTATTATGCAAGTTTTTCTAAGGATGTGCCCAATTTATTGAGATCATTTCCAATGGTTGAGGTTGGAAGCTAGGAGGCTCTTTGTTACATCATTTGAACAAAGAGTTGTAGTTCTCTATTGCATCAATTGAATGGAGAATTTCTTTATACTGGTTTAGTGAGATCTGGTTATTATGATCTAACTCCCATTGTCATGATCTATTGTTTAATGCAATCCTATTTCCTCCTTTTAGCAGTTCTATGTGCAATTTTATGTGTTTTCCCATTTACATGTTACATCATTTGAATGTGTAAATGACATCTTCTTTCGCTAGCATGTTGAATCATTTTTGTTACATTATTTGAATGGATGTGATTGGATCATTTTTATCTTCTCCCCCTTCTATCTTCATCATCTTATAAGTATGGATACAATTACCCAATGGATAAGGCACCGGTCTACAAATTGAAGCACTAGCTGGGAGTTACTTTCAAACTTGGTCAAATTTTATGTTGTAATTTTATTTTATTTTTGCAAATTTGGATGAGCATGAGTATATAATAAATATTGTAGGCTTACCTTTGGGGTTTCCTAACCCTACTTAGTTTTTCTAGAGTCTTAGGATAATATTTTCTTGAGTTAAATAGGTGGATCCACCAAAATCCATAGTGTTGATTGGATTAGGGAAGTCTTGTAGTGTGACAAATCTATTAAGGGTGCAAGAATTTCCTCCAATAGTTTTTGGCATCATTGTCGGGGAAGACTCAATACAATTTTGAGTTTGTTTTTCTCATAGTATTTCCTGGAGTGAAATTTGTGAGAATTGAGTGAATATCAGGCTAAGCAATCTTTGTTGAACAAGGTGCAGCAAAAGTATTGTCATTGTTGTCAACATAGACAGAAATTGATGCAGTTGAAGCAATGGACAAGAATTCTGAAGTCAGTCAGATCAAGTACAGTGAATTTGCAGGAAAACATAAGTGACCCAAATTTAGAAATTTGCAGAAAAAGACAAGTAAGAAAACTGTCGCGATATCGCGACATGTTTTCTGTCGCGATATCGCGACAGGTTGAGAGGTCCGAAGGCAGAAAGAAAAATGTCGTGATTTCGCGACATAACGGAGGAGAGAGAAAATGCATGCCAAATTGTCGCGATTTCGCGACATGGCCGAGGAGAGAGAAAATGCATGCCAAATTGTCGTGATTTCGTGACATGGTCGAGGAGAGAGAAGGTGCAAGCAAAATGGTCACGATTTCGCGACATGGCCGAGGAGAGAGAAAATGCATGCCAAATTGTCGTGATTTCGCGACATGGTCGAGGAGAGAGAAGGTGCAAGCAAAATGGTCGCGATTTCACGACATGGCCGAGGAGAGAGAAGGTGCAGGCAAAATTGTCGTGATTTCGCGACATGGCCGAGGAGAGAGAAGGTGCAAGCAAAATTATCGTGATTTTGTGACATGGCCGAGGAGAGAGAAGGTGCAAGCAAAATTGTTGCGATTTTGCGACATATTGCAGGAGAGAGAAAAATATGGAGAAACTATCGTGATTTCACGACATGTTTCGGGTACAGGCGCAGTTGAAAATGTCACGATTTCACAACAAGTCGGAAGAGAGAGAAGGCGCAAGGCAAACTGTCATGATTTCGCGACATGTCGAAGGCCAAGAAGCTAAGTCGAGTAACTGTAGCGATTTCGCTACATGTTGAATTTTTGCTGGCCGAAGCAGGGAGAAAGTGCTAAGTGAAAAAGTTGTAGCGATTTCGCTACAAGTCGAAAATACACAAAGCAAAGGTGTAGCGATTTCGCTACGTGTCAAAATTGCTCAAAGCAAAGGTGTAGCGATTTCGCTACAAGTCCAAAAGTGCACTATGCGAAGGTGTAGCGATTTCGCTACGAGTCAAAATCGCAAAACTCAAAGATGTAGCAAGTCGAAAGCACAAGGCACAAAGTTGTAGCGATTTCGCTACTGCATGAAGCAAGGATTGTATGGAAGCCGGAAGCGTCGCGATTTTGCGACAAAGCTGAGGATGACGTTAGCAAAAACTAAAAGTGTCGCGATTTCGTGACAGGGTGAAAGAAAAGCCGCTAGAAGCCGAAAGCGTCGCGATTTCGCGACAAAGATGAGGATGACGTCAGCAAAAGCTGAAAGTGTCACGATTTCGCGACAAGTTGCAAGAGAAGCCTCAGGAAGCCGGAAGCGTCACGATTTCGCGACAACATTAAGGATGACGTCAGCAAAAGCTGAAAGTGTCGCGATTTCACGACAAGTTGCAAGAGAAGCCTCAGGAAGCCGGAAGCGTCGCGATTTCGTGACAACATTAAGGATGACGTCAGCAAAAGTTCGAAGTGTCGCGATTTCGTGACATGAACGGTGGGAAAGCTTTCAAAGGCCAAAATGGTCGTGATTTTTCGACAACAAGGGCATGAAGGTGTACGACTGCAAAAAGTGTCACGATATTACGACAGGTCAGGTTTTCACGGTCAACAGCCCATAAAAAGTCAAATGGGCAGAAATGTCTAGAATTCGTGACAGGTAACAGTTTGGCTGGTAAATGCCGAAGGAACATGCAAGGTGACACATGTCGAAAAAGCATCATGCAGCCAGTTACGTAAGAAGTAACTAAAGTCAGATCGGCAGTTACACATTGACAGGTGTTGGACATGCACTGGAACATCTGTATATGCATGATTGAAAAGCATTCAAAGAATCACATATGGAGAATGGAAAGTGTATTCGAAAAGCTGTATTTGCAAAATTCGAACAGTCGAATATGAAGGGTCGTAAAAGCTTTCGAACAGACGTATTTGTAGCATTCAAAACAGTCGTATATGCAAGATCGTAAAAGCATTCGAACAACCGTATTTGCAAGGATTCGAACAATTGCTTATGGAGAGGAGAAAAAATTCGAACAGTTAGAGTATGTCATTCGACTGCATGCAGGATTGAAAAGTTATAGAAGATGAAGAGTCCCGATGAGAAAAAGGGGTTATAAAAGGACAATCATACAGAGAATACTATTGCTACTGTTAGAGGGAAATTGCTATGAAAAGAGGGTTAGAAGAGAGCCAAGAGAGAAATTAGCAGAGCCGTGAGAGTGTGCAAAGTTTGTTTAATTGCGGACCACTGGGGTCATGTAAGAAGTGAAGACATTTTTATATCATTTTAAATTGCTCGAAATTGCAGTCCAAGTTGGTGCTTGGGACTAGGGGTTGGTGCTCCTATTTGTTGCAGCAGAAAACTAAGGGGTTGGTGCTCCTTCTAGTAGATGCTTTGGTAAAGTGTTTGTAAAATTGGTATTTTGCAAAGACTGGATTTGGATTGGAGTCCAAGCAGTCATTTTTGAGGAGTAGCCAAATTGGTGAACCTCGGTATATTGAGTGTTGTGGTGTGCTCTATTGTTCAATTTGCTTTTCTGGTTTTCAAGTTCTCTTTGCTTCATTTTAAATGTTGTAGATTTGATAATTAATATTTACACTGATTCACCCCCCCTCTCAGTGTCATTGTGTGAATATCAATCTTGGCCCAAGTATTGTTGAAGATCTTGTTCCTTCTTTGCACATCCATGCTGGCGACTCCGAATGAACTCAAAAATTTAAAAATAAAAAAGGAGGAGCTGGATCTGGCATCTACAAGAAGAAGTGGTAAAGAAGTGCTTGTTGGAGTGCCAAATCCTGAGGTATTCTTCAAGTCTCACAGAAAATCTTCAATTCCAATTCATACTATTTTTGTTTCTAGCCCAAATCTTGGTTTCAACCAGTCTTCTCCTACTGTAAACCAAGTACCTATAGTGAATCAACCTGTAGTGAGTATGGCAGCTCCTAATGCAAATCAAAATGTCAATCAAAATACCAATGCTAATGTTAATCAGTGGAGGACCAATAGATATAGAGCCTTTGTTTTACCTACAAATCTAAATCCTCTCCCTGGTAAAGCTCATAAGTACTTGCCTAAATTTCAAGGGAACAATGTTGTCACTGGTGAAGATCATGTTAGGGATTTTCTGTATGCCATGGATAGTCTTGAGGTGGATGATGAAGATGTTGTCCTTAGATTGTTCTTTCAAACTTTAGAGAAGGATGCTCGAGAATGGTTCAACAACCTTGGAGCTGGTACTATCAATAATTTTCAAGAGCTAGAGCACACTTTCCTTAGGAAATATGGAGAGAGGAAGAATGAACAATCCTTGCTGATAGAATTGGCTACCATGAAAAAGAAAGAAAATGAATCAGTGGAAGATTTCAATAGAATATTCTTTAAGACTAGAAATAAGATTCTAGTAGCATTAAGGCCAAATGATGATCAGTCCATTTGTTTCTACAAAAATGCTTTCCCTGGAGATTTTAGTTATGAGCTGAGACAACAAGCAGCAACTACCATTGATATATGTATGGAAAGGGCTATTGAAATAGAGAGACATATGATTGATAGTGGTAAGATGAAAGCATACTCTTTAGAGCCCAATCAACCTGAAAGGAAGCCCAAGAAGGTTGAGTTCTTTGTCCCTAAGAAAACAGATCAGGATCCTATGAACAAAATAGCTAATCAGTTGAGTGAGATGTTTACTACTTTGAATAACAGGTTGGCTAGACTTGAAAAAGGTAAAGATAGTAGTGCAAAAACTTCACAGGGTAATAATAGACAACAGGAAGATAACAGGCCTCCTTTCAGAAGGAATTTTAATAGAAACTGGAATAACAATGGAAATGAAGAGGGAAACAAGAATCAGAATGGGAATTGGAAAAAGAAAGAAGTAGAGAGAGATCTAGATTCTATTCCAAATCCCATGCCATCAAATAATATAGCATCAGATCATCCCTTTTATTGCTCTACCTGTGATGCACCACATAACCCTATTGATTGTGGTATTTATCTAAGTATGCATTCTAATGTTGATTTAAATGTTGAATCTGAAGATGAAGATATTAGAATTAATGTATGTTGGACTCAGGAGGATGAAACTAGAGAACAAGAATTTGAAAGGGACATGGACATATGTGCCAATAATCTTGAGCAAAGAGCATTGGTCTTTGGAGAGGCATCAACCTCAAGTGAGCCTGCTAATACTAGATTTGATAGAATGAAGCAAGGAAAGCTTGTACCTACAATAGAAGAGGTTGAGTCTTTAGAAAGAATACATGCTATCAATATCAGGAATAGAATAGTGGAGGACAAAGTTGATGAAGGGCCTGCACAAAAGGAGAAAGCTACAGGAGTGATTTCATAGAAAAAGGTAAATCAGATGAAGTTGCAAATGATTCCTGAAGAGCCTGATGTAGAGGAGATTATCCAAAAGCAACAAAATGACTTGGCTAATCAGAAAACTAGAAAAGGAATTGATGATAAGAAATATCAGTTTGATCTAGGTTTAGAGGTTGCCAAACAGAAGGTCAACATCACTTTTGGAGAATTAATGACTATTCCAAAGTACCGATATCAGGTATGTAGAGCCTTCAAATTAACTGATCAGTCAGGAGGACAACCTCAAAATCCCATAGGCCTTGTGAATAATGCAGTCAGAGCCCCATATTTAGTTAAGCCATTTTACATCTCACTAAGGTATACATCAAGCTATGGGGACCAATATGTTATTCATAACTGCATGCTTGATAGTGGTGCTTCCATGAATGTAATGTCAAAACAAGTAGTTGATCAGTTAGGCTTGATTTATCAGAAAGAGCACCCTCCTATTTCTATCATGGATAATAGGAGAGTACCTTGTGTAGGCATTATCACTGGACTTCTTGTCCATATTGAAAAATATCCTAAGAAAGGAGTGGTGATGGATGTTGCAATTGTAGATGTGGACCCTTTATTTTCCATATTACTCTCTAGGCATTGGGTAGAGCAACTAGGTGGTACTATTCAGTTGGATTGGTCATATGCCACTATTCCAATGCAGGGTAAGGAAAAAGTGATATTGAAAAGAGAACCCTTCAATAGGTATTCAGTTGAATTTAGAGATCCTAATGATAATATGGTTAATATCATGAATTCTATTGAGGAAAAAGACATGGGGGTTTACTCTATCTAGCATTCTCCTTTCTTGTTGGAAGTACCTGATGCTCAGAATATGGATCCAAAATTGAAGGTTGAAGTAGATGTAGAAACTGATAGAATTTTGACTTCTGAGTTATGGACTATGACCTTTGATGGGGCAAAATCTAAAGTAGGAGTAGGAGCTAGAGTACTATTGATAGACATCAATGGTAGCTATCTTGGCATACCATACAAGTTAGAATTTTCTTGTACAAATAATGTTGTAGAGTATGAAGCTTTATTGCTAGGGCTAAGGAAAGCCAAGGAACTAGGTATTAATTACCTCAAAGTTAGTGGGGATGTTGAGCTAATAATTCAATAGATCAAAGGGAGATATCAAACAAAGCACCCTAGATTAAAGCAATATAAGCAAGTAGTGTTGGATGAAATAGATAGATTTTTGGCTTTTGATCTACAATTTATTCCTAGAGCACAGAATCACAATGCTAATATATTGGCCATTAATGCTTCTGGAGCAGAAAACCTTGAGATAGACACTTGGTTTATGGAAAGGTTCCCAACCATATCTATTTATAAGCCATATATCCTAGATAATGTGGTATATTTACAAGTTTTTCATGATGATATACACATTAATGATTTTATGACTATGCAAAATGAGTTTTCTAATGTTATTTGTGATGAAAGTGATGAAGAAAAACTGAAGGATGTTATTGGAGAGCCTACAGAAGTCATACAACTAAAGACCAATAGGATCCCTAGGGGGTTGGTGTCTTTAGAGAGCTTGTTTGATGACTTTGATAGAGCATATAAAACTTTGGTTCAGGAATCTGAGGTAGATGAAGTTAATATCAGAATAGAGGAAGAGCCCAAGATTGTTAGGATCAATAAAGCTCTATCAGGAAAAGAGAAGCAACAATATATCAAATTTTTGAAAAAGAACATGGATATTTTTGCTTGGAGTTATGAAGATCTGAAGACCTTCAATACAAAGGTAATGACTCACATAATACCCCTTCAGAAATATACCAAGCCTTTTAGGTAGAAACAAAGGAAGTTCAATCCCACTTTGCATCCAATTATGCAGAAAGAAGTGCAGAAGTTATTGGATACCAAGATAATCAGGAAGGTGAGATTTTCTACTTGGTTGGAAAACCTAGTTCTAGTTAGAAAAAAGAATGGTGAGATCAAGCTTTGTGTAGATTTTAGGAATCTGAATAAGAGCTCTCTCAAAGACAACTATCCACTTCCAAATATGGAGTAATTGCTTCAAGCAGTGGTTGGGTCATCAAGAATATCTTTATTGGATGGCTTTTTAGGTTACAATCAGATTGCAGTGAATCTAGAAGATAGACACAAAACAACTTTCACTACACCATGGGGAACATTTGAATATCTTAGGATGCCCTTTGGATTGATGAATGTAGGGGCAACATTTCAGAGAGCAATGGATGTTGCATTTAAGGGATTGATGTTCAAGATAGTGGTAGTATATCTTGATGACATTACAGTTTTTCAAAAAATCCTGAAGATCATTTTGCACATCTAACTCAAGTGTTTGATAGGTGCAAGGAGTTTGGCATATCTTTGAATCCTATAAAATGTGTGTTTGGGGCCACACAAGGTAAACTGCTTGGGCATATTGTTTCAAAATATGGGATTAGCATTGATCCACAAAGAGTAGAAGCCATTGCTAAAATTTCCCCTCCTAAGAATCTTAAGGGAGTTAGATCATTCTTTGGAAATATTAACTTTATTAGGAGGTTTATCCCTGATTTTGCTCAGATTGCCAAGCCAATAAATGACATGATCAAGAAAAATGGAGAAATAATGTGGATAGAGGAAAATACTACAGCTTTTCAAAAGATCAAAGATGCAATTACTCAAGCTCCAGTATTGAATTACCAGATTATTCTAGAGATTTCAAGATCTACTCATATGCCTTAGAACACACTATTGTTGTAGTTCTAGCTCAGAAGGATGAAGAGAAAAATGAAAGGCCTATAGCCTTTATGAGTACAGGATTGAAGGGTCCTCAATTAAAATTTTCTATGCTAGAAAAACAAGCTTATGCATTAATCAGAGCTTTAGATCATTTCAAGTGTATTTTTGGGTCCAATAAGGTAATAGCCTGTATCCCTTACATTGTTGTTAAAGATATTTTCACTCAAACTGAACCTTTAGGTAGTCCTGCAAGGTGGATGGCTAAATTGTTGTAGTATGATGTGGAATTCAAAGTAGTACAGATTGTTAGAGGATAGGGATTGGCAAAGTATCTAGCTAACAAAGAAGGGGAGGCTATGAATAACACTATTGTAGTAGATGAACAACAAGAAGCAAGAGTAGTTGATAATTTTTATTGTAGGTGGTATGATGGCATTATATTTTACCTTCAAAACTTGTCATTTCTAGGAGACATACCCCAAAACAAAAGAAGGTCTATCAAGCAATTGGCTCAAAGGTATTACATTCAAGAAGGAAGACTGTATTGGAGGTATCCAGATGGTGTGTTGCTTCTTTGTTTGTTTGAGAAAGAGGTCTCTCAAGTGCTAAAAGAATATCATTCTAGATTTTGTGGGGGTCACTTTGCTCCAAAGGCTACTACTCACAAGATCATGAGAGTTGGTTATTATTGGCCCTCCCTATTTAAATATGTTTACCAATTTGTTAGAAGTTGTCATAACTATCAGATTTTTGTAGGAAAGAAGAATTTTCCAGCCATGCCCCTGAAGCCAGTGATTGTGGAAGCTCCTTTTACTCAATGGGGAATAGATCTCATAGGTGATATTAACCCCAATTCTTCTGGAGGTCATAGGTGGATCATTACAACAACAGAATATTTTACCAAGTGGGTAGAAGCAACACCTCTCAAGAAATCCACTATAGAAGTGGTCATCAAGTTTTTAGAAGAGCACATATTGACAAGATTTGGGGTTCCCAAGAAGATAGTCACAGACAATGGTAACTACTTCACTTCTTTTGAGATGATTCAATTTTGTGCTAGGTACAACATAGAGCTTTCTCATTCTATAAATTACTATCCTCAAGGGAATGGTTTAGTAGAATCCTCAAATAAGAATTTGATCACAAGAATTAGAAGAGCATTAGGTAGAAACAAAAGAAGTTGGGATAGTGAGCTGAAGTATGCTTTATGGGCTGATAGGATATCTATCAAAAGAAGCATAGGAAAGTCTCCCTATGAACTAGTATATGGTGAGAATGCTCTATTACCCCCTCAAGTGGAGAGTCATGCTTTATCTTTGCTTCTTCTAGATCATGAAAATCCAAATGTCTTGCAGAGAAGACTTGATCAAATTGTGAAGTTGCAGGAAGATAGAAAGGATGCATTAATGAAGATGACTGAGCAAGCTCACAAAATAATGCAATTGTTCAATAAGAAAGCCAAAGGTAAACCTTTTTAGGGAGGAGATATAGTGTTGTACTAGGACCCAAAAAATGATAAACATGGTGAAAAAGAGAAATGTGAGCCTAAATGGCTTGGCCCTTATCAAATCCTCTAGAATGTAGGCCAACATACTTACAAATTGCAAACTCTAGATGGTACAAAATTTTCAATTCCTATCAATGGCCAACATTTGAAATTGTATCATTCAACACTGAGGGCTTGAGAAGCCACAAAAAAAAGTGTGTTTCAGTATTGTCCTTTTTAGGTGATTAAGGTTTTACTTTTTAGGTGATTAAGGAGTCCCTTTTAGGTGATTAGAATTTTTATTTTTTCATTATTTTATTAAAAAATTTTTTTTTTTTTTAGGTGATTAAAGTTTTCTTTTTAGGTGATTAAGGTGTTCATTTTAGGTGATTAGTTTAGTTTTTGAGTCCTTGTGGTCTACTGGATATTCTAGAGTTCTCATGTGATTCATTTTTAAAGAGTCTTTTCATCACCTATCCTAGTTGGAGCCTATGTTGGATCCTCAAAATCCAACTTGAGTTTACCCCAAATTTTTGAATTTTTGGTGTCCTATGGTCTTTTCAAATTTGCAATACCCACTTGAGTCCTTTCCAATTATTGCAAATTTTTGGTCCTTTTGAAGTCCTATTTCACCCTCCAAGAGCAATAAAAGTTTTTATGTCACCAAGGTCAGGCCTTTGTTTTGGTTTTCCTAAGGTCTTTTTGTCAGTAAATGTTTGGCCCAAATAAGTTTGATGTAGGAGCCTATCTTCCAGAGGGCATAACTTTTGATCCGACCATTGGATCGGCTTGAAATTTTATATGGAGCTAGATAAAGAGGAGGAAAATGATGTGGCTAAGCAACCTTGGTGGCTAGGGTATTTTTAAGGCTTTTATTGGGCCCTAATTCCTTCATCTAGTGCCCCAAAAATGGATTTTAGTGTTTTTTTAGAAATTTGAAAAAATAAATTTGGAATTTAAAACTTTTTAGACATGAGTAGGTGTTGAGATTTTCTAGAAGGCTTAATATGGGTGATCCAATAATGTGTATTAATTTTTAGGGCCATCCGAGATTTTTTGGTGACTTACTAAAAATAGGGTTGTTTTTGGTTGAAAATGGTAAATTTTCCAAAAATAGTAATTTCTTATCTTTAGGGCTTTAAGATGTAGGGTTTTGTTTTAGGGTTTCTCGCATTGTAAAAGGGGGAGAAAACCCTAAACCCTAAACCAAAAAACCCTAAACTCAAAACCCTAAACCCTAAAAAAAAAAAATAAAAAAACCTAAAGGTGATGGAGATAGTGGCTATTATGGATCATTTCCAATTATGGGCCATCATCGAGGTAGTTACAATTTTTACAATTATGGACCAAGTGATCAAGCTATTTAAGAGAGTTGTTGCAATAGGAAACATCATCAAGTTTTTGCATAGTAATTTTGCAAGAGGTATACCAGAGTGCCCATCCTTGTCGATTGTATTTTCCTTTGTGTGTCTTGTCTAGTCACCCCTTTTTCTTCCCCATTATTGTGCAGGTTTTGTTGAGGAGGTGCCCAGTTTACTGAGATCATTTCTAGTGGTTGAGGCTAGAAGCTAGGAGGCTCTTTGTTACATCATTTGAACAAAGAGTTGTAGTTCTCTATTGCATCATTTGAATGGAGAATTTATTTGTACTTTCTTAGTGAGATCTGATTATTATGATCAGACTCCCATTGTAATGATCTATTGTTTAATACAATCCTATTTCCTCATTTCAGTAGTTCTATGTGCAATTTTATGTGTTCTCCTATTTACATGTTACATCATTTGAATGTGTAAATGGTATCTTCTTTCATTGGCATGTTGAATCATTTTTGTTACATTATTTGAATGGATGTGATTGGCTCAGTTTTATCTTCTCCCTCCTTCTATCTTCATCATATTTTAAGTTTAGCTACAATTACCCAATGGATAAGGCATCGATCTACATATTGAAGCACTAGCTGGGAGTTACTTTCAAACTTGGTCAAATTTTATGTTGTAGTTTTATTTTATTTTTTGCAAATCTGGATGAGCATGAGCATATAAGAAATATTGTAGGCTCACCTTCGAGGTTTCCTTACCCTACTCGGTCTATCTAGAGTCTTAGGATAATATTTTCTTGAGTTAAAGAGGTGGATCCACCAGAATCCATAGTGTTGATTGGATCAGGGAAGTCTTGCAACGTGACAAATCTATTAAGGGTGCAGGAATTTCCCCCAACGGACCCCTCATAAAAACCCATGTAAACTTATTGAAAAACGTCAACTATTATAATGAATAGTTAACCGTTTAACCCCAATAAATTGTATACAATAGACCAAAATTTATAACATTCTATGAAAGAATATAAATATTAAATAAAACGAGTAATATGTTTCCAATTATAATGATTGATATGAAATATTTATTATTATTTTTTACAATAATGAGACTATAAATAGTAAATATAGTTCATCAAATGACAATAGGTTAACTAGTTATTTGTTAACTTTAAAGGAGGAGACTTATACCCAGCAATACATATATAATTGTCAATCTTTTTAATGCTTGTTTTTTGTGATGATGTAATATGGGTAGTGCTCATTTCAATCTGATATAACCAGTTTAAAAAATAAAATAAAATTTATAAATATAGTTTAAAAATAAATTATTTAATAAGTTATACGTAACTTTAAAATAAAATGATTTTAATTAGGTCCATGAGACCAAAACAATCTATGGGACCAATAGCTTTAATACAATATGGGGTATGGTGTACAACCCTACTTCCTTTTGAATTCAAACCTTGGACCTCCTATTTAGAGTTCCAAATTTTAACATCTAAGAAATAAAATTGTTCAATAAAGTCAAAAAGCTCAACATCCTCTTATCATCTTTTGGAGTATGTTTTTTCTTTTGTTAATTTTGAAGAGAAGTTTCCCATATTTTTCTATTCTCAATTATTTAAAAAGTTTTTATTTTTATTGTGTGTTTGAAGTCCTTTCCCTCAACTATATTGCTAATGGAAATTTAAGATCTGAAATTATTGTTCATATGAATATAATTTTTGGCTTTTGAACTTCTACAAGCCAATCATTACCATTTTGAATAAAAAATAAGAGGATAAGGATTCAACCAAAACCATTTTATATAATCCCCCTCATTAGTCAACCATATAATATATTTCTTGATTCATTACAAACCTCTTTGATATGGAGTTCCATGTTGTTGATCTAGTAGGCAAGGTTTGTTTCCTTAATAATTTTATTGAATCTATAAAGCCTATGTATTACTCAGTAATAATTTTTAACCAAATTTTGCTTTAAACTTTGAATAATCTTCAACCAAGTTTTACTTATAATGCCAACTTTATAAATCTAGAATTTTGTAAGCATGTCCCTTCAATGGTATTTTCTACAAACCCTATCTCATTTGTAAAGAGGAAACCTAGACTCCTTGTTACATCTTTTCCAAAAAAAAGTACCATTATATTATGTGTCATCACATATGGGATAGATTGTAGCATAACGTTGATTAGGTATAATATTTGATCCATGGCTAAGAACTTACCTTTTCTAACCAACCAAATAAGATTTTATTCTATTAAAAATCGAGTCCAAAGCTCCTTCTCCTTTATCTTACCATATGATGGAATACCTATACATTTTAATGGATTTTTTAATTTTAGACCCTAAATATTTGTAATTATCCACTATAAATCAAGGACATATTTAGCAAAAATATATTGAAATAGTTCCCCTAAACAATAATCCAATTTATTCCCATAGCATAATTGAACTGCTTTGAATTACATGGCTTTGTTGACTGAAGGACGATCTAAAAGAATAATGTCATCAACAAAGTGAATATGATATTTTGAAGGGACCACTTATCATAACCTGAATATCTTTGTTTTTTTCTTCCATATTTTCCTTTGAGGGATCTCAGCCTAATGTCTCAATAAGAATAATGAAGAGATAAGGATATAGTGGGTGGGTCACCTTAGTATAATCCACAAGACAAGTCAAAGTGGAGAGTAAGGAATCCATTGATCAAATAAAATATTTTGGAGCATTATAAATGAACGAATAAAATATTTTTATCTCGTCCATGAGAGAGCCTATACAATCCATGAGATGAAAAAGAATGGAAAGTAGTAGATTATACGACTAAACTATTTCCCCTTGCAAATTAATGCTTCAATATTGTTGCTATAATAATCCAAAAAGGTCATATGTGTGCTCATTTTATGAAGTTCCAAAACATACTTAAGGTATCCACTCATATTTATAGATAGTGAGCTTAATACCTTGTATAAGTTGCTAAAATTGGAGACTTTGGAACTCTAAATAGAGGTCCAAGGTTTGAATCCTATAGGCGGTAGGATTGTACACAATGCCTCGATAATCAGAGTATGGTTGGATAACCATATATTTGGTAAAAAACATCCTCCATGAGGGTTGTCTTATATGGCCTATAGCCCCATGGACGTTAAAAACTACTTTACCCTTTTTATCCTTCAACTCATCATGTCGCAACAAGTGTTTTCTTATATTTTTGTATATTTCTCAATCTTAATTTTTACTTGCTTGTAGAGTAAACATATGTAATCTTCTAGATTTATATTTTTCCACCTTCTTAATTCAATTACAAGATGGTAAGAAATGAGTCTAAATTGATTGATAATATATCCATTTGGTATCATGATCTTCTCTTAGAAGTGATTTCGCTCTTTATAGATGACCATTGGATTAATTTCACATTTGTAGAATGTAATTTTCTTAATAGGATCATGGCTAAGAAAATGTATTATTATTTTTTGATGCATTAATTCTTAATGAGTATTTGGGTTTGTATTATGGCCAAAATGTTTTACCCCTTTTTTGACTATTTTCATTTTGTAATATCTTGTTATATTTTTTTTTCTTATCGCATATTTTGATCTAAATGAAGTAGGGGTCGCTCAAGTCCTTAGGAACCATGAAACTATAATAGTACCAACATGAAGACCTTAGTATTCATCTAGTATTTTTATGACATGGGCTAAATCCACATATGACAATCTACAACATTAGATACACTCATGGTATTAATACTACCTTTTACATCATGACTACTATAGCACCATCCTTACTTTAACACCAATGCATGTGGTGCCCACATACTTGTAGACGAACATTTATGTTGTCGTCATATTATGTCACCATTAGATGCCAAAATTTATAAAAGGAATATTTTCAGTTATAAGCATCAAAGACAAAGCCATCTAATATTGCCACTTAGCTCCTTGTTGATGGGAACTAACTCTCAATGAGGCAATTGAACAATTCTATAATTATCCATTAAATCACTTCTTAATCAGTTGAGATCTAAATTGTTTCCTCTTCCAATTATTTTTAATTATTATATATAATATGCATATCTTAGGAATGTAGTAGATCACTTATTTCTCTACATCTTTTGTTCCCTCCCCTCTTTCTCTCCTTCCTCTTTGTATATCCTTACCATCTTCGTGGTTTTCAAGCATTTTTTGCTACTTGTTTTACTATACAATAATAGAGTATACTTGTACCTTGTGCACAACACACTTCATGCATTAACCATTTGTATAGTATCACTATTGACACGCGAGCCTTGTATTACATAATGTATTCTTACACTATATGTGAATAAAGTATTCTCATTATTTAAAAAACAAAATAAATAAATAAAAAATCATTACCTTGTTTTCTTCCATTTCTTTGAAGCATAACTCATCTGATGCCACAAATTATTTTAAAGGTTTATCCTCTATGCTACCACATACTAGGCCTTGCAATATGGATTATATGTTGCATCAAATTCAATAATTTTATAGTTTACTTATTAAATTCAATGGATTAATACAAACTGAATTGTAATAAAGTTTGGAAAAGCATGAAATATCCATTGCAATATTTATTTATGTATACATGATTAGATTTTACCTCCTAAAAACTGACGTCTCTAGATAAAATCCCCTGGTTCATTACCAATTCTTTAAAAAATATTCTTATTGACAAGCTAAAACAAAAGTCTAAAAATCCTAAACCTCTTTGAAAGCCTTTCAAGAGTTTCTATATTTACAAAAAAGTATCATTCCACGGTCTTAAATGCAATACAACCTTCCAATAAATAGTGGGTTTCCACCCATTATTTTGTCCTTCACTTTTAAGTTGGAGAAGATGATAAGAAAGGTTGCTTTTGACATGAAAGCTATTGAGTATTGCAAATTCAATGCCCCACTTTATTTTCAATCAATTTTTATATCTTTCAAAAAACTAGTTAGTATTCATTGAACTTATATATTTATCCTCTAATTTCAAAAAATTTCATGTCATGCTCAATTATCTTATCTTCGATAATCGATTTTAGTAAATCATATATTGCCTAATGGAGATTACCAAGTTTTGTTCCTCCTTTTGTTCTTGATTGATTAAAAAAAAAAATTCCAACCAAAGTTTCTTTAAATGACCTTTCCAATTGCTACCCACCTTTACCTCAGGAGAATCCTTCATGTTTTGAATTTATCTAATTTCTAAACAAGAACTCAAAGGTAGGCTTGTTTCCCGCTTGCACTTGCTAAAGTGGATATGGTGTTCAATACTAGTATAACTATATTTTTTTTACAAATGTATTTTGTGGACTTTACCAATTATTACATTAAGAATGATAGTATTTATTAACATGACCATGTGATATAGTATGTGTTTTCTTTATCTCATGGCTCTTCGTTTTTCTTTGCTTGTGATTGTATAAATTGTTTTATGATCTTGCATATCGTTCAAATGAGAATGGATGTGACATTGGTAGGCAAGTTAGATTCTTCACTCTATACATTACATTAAAGAAACTTAATTGAAAGCCATATAGACTTGACGTTTTTTCGATACTCATTCCAAAGACTACTTTCTTCAGTTCCTCTCTATCAATGGTTTTATGTAGGGCATGATTTTCTTCTTTAGAGATAATAGAGGGTACGACAACAAGAACTTATTTTTGAGCCTCTTCATCTTGCACCACACTTTCCTTAAACAATTTAGCAAAATAATCCATTGAATGGAAATACATACCTAGGAGTATATCAAAGGAGTGTCCATTTTCATCTTTAAGAGCTTCCATCTTGTTCGTCTGTCTCCTAGCACAAGCAGCTTGATGGAAAATTTTGGTATTTTTATCACCTTCTAATAACCAAGTGGTTTTTGCTATTTGTTTCCAGTAGATCTCCTCTTGGTTGTTAATGTCTTCAACTGCTTTACGCAATGCATCATCCTATTTTTTGAGCTGCTCTGTAATTGTTCCTTCCCTTAAGTGTTTTTTGAACCTCATCCCATTTGGCCACCAATGGCGCTCTTTAGACCTATAAGTTTGTCTTGTTAGATCACCTCCATTGTTTCAGTTGATCCTTGACATAATGAAGCTACTTGTATAATCTAAACATTGATGTCCCATATATCAGGCATCCCTCTTCCCACCATTATGGAATTTTCTTTTGAAGTTACTTTTTTTGTAACCAAAATATTTCGTATTTGAATGGTTTATGATGTTGCCCTATCTTGATCCCTCCTAACAAAATGGGGAAGTGATTCAAAATTGGACCCTCCAAAATCTAAAATTTTAGATTCTATTTCACAGAAACCTCCTCTTAAACCAAAAAATGGTCTAACATTACCTTCTTGCCATGTGGCTCCCTTCTCTTATTAGTCCAAATATAGTTGATTCCATGATATTTAATATCCACCAAGTGCAATGCATGGACTTGGGTAATCATAAGTCGATCCCCTAGATTTCAAAATGGGGTTCCCCCTTCTTGATCTCTAGATGATAATTTAGCATTAAAATCCCCAAAAATAATCCAATCTAACTCCTCCTTTGAGACTCTCATACTATGCACTGCTTTCCATTGACGAATCTAATCATCTCCTCCTTTTGGAACTTTTTTGTGTCCGATAAAAACTTATGATTAAAACCTTCTCAATTGTCATATTGTTCTTAAAATGTGATGTGAGGACACCCATCCAAGCTATATACTATATTGTTATCCATTCAAAAGAGTTCCAAAAGGTAACTATCCAACCTGAGACCCTTTGGCAACCACTTCTATATGACCAACACCATTCCAAAGTTTATTTACTATTTTACACATAGGATCCAATGATATTTTTGTCTCCAAGATAAGCAAACAAATTGTTTTACTTTTTTTTAGGAGTCTTCGAACAACAAATTGATGGGTTCTATTATTTAAACCCCTAAAATTTCATGATTGTATAATCATTGTTACCTTGAGATCAGTAAGAGTCTATTGGCCTCGTCAATCCCTCAATGATCAATTTGTTTCCTTGAACTGTTATCAATTCCTTATTTGAATTTCTACCCACTCCTTCAGAGCTAATATTCTTTAATCTATTTTCCACACGAGTTATCCCTAGAGTTTTCTTTTCTTAGTTCTTTTTTGCTATACCCATGATGACATCCTTAATTATTGACTGCTTTTGGTTATGCACTATCAATACCTTTACAATCTCTAATTGTGGTAACTCGCTACACTCTATTAATTGCTCTAGGATAGGAGGTGAAAGAGGAGCTTAAACATGGTTGCTATTGTTTTCATTATTCCCATCCACTCCTTACATGAATTGTTCTTCAACCTGGTCCACCAATGTCTTGAAGATATCATACCTATTTGAGGGCTTGAGTTGGGTTTGCTCTTTTCCAACTTTTTTCTTTTGCCTTCTCCTTCTTTTGGGTTTTTCAAAACCATCTCCCTGTGCTTCTTCACCTTGAGAAATGTTGGTTGTTTCTTTATTGACTGTTGACTTATGCTTCTTAGGAAGATTTGACATTCCTATAGGAGCCTCCATTTTTGTGTTCATATTGTTTGGGAAGGACCAAGCCAAATACCCATATTTGTGGTAAACTCTACACTTGAAGGGCAACATCTCAGAATATAGTTGTTGAATCCAAGATATACTTGTAAGTTTGAATTCAACCTCTATCGACAAAGGCTTGCTAAGATCTATTTCCACGCATAATCTATCATAAATTGATGTGTTTCTTTTCATTGTATCTCTAGAAATACTCAAATATCTTCCAATGGAATTACCGATGATTTCTAATACCTGCTCACTCTAGAACTCCATTGGAAGTGCATACAAATGGATCCAAACTAGGACAGTAGTGGGTTTAATTCGAGGATCAAATCTTACTTTCCATGGCTGAATAAATAATCCTGTCGAACCATGATTCATCTTTTTCGATTCAAAAGCCCTATTTCTATTGACAAATGAGGAAAAACTAATAATAAAATATCCATTACTCATAAACCACAAAGAATTCTCACCAAGAGGATCCTAAATTTGTTGAACCCAAGAATGCACAAAATTTAGGGTAGGGGGAATACCCATGAATTTACAAATTAGATCATGATTGACTCTATATAAGCTATTTCTTCTACTATCCTTTGCTCGGTGATAATATTTGGCTTGATTCTGACTATGACAAGCATCCATTGACTCTTCAAGATATTGATTTGTTTCTAGTAGTCGTAAAGAACAATTTTAATGGAGTTTTTTGTGCTTCTTCAATCTCTATTGGAGATTTTTTCTTCAAAAAATATACAAAAGAACTTTATCTCTCTAAAAGAGGATCTAGAGGTGTCCCCATTGAGTCCTCCTAGAGTAGCAATATTGTCTTCAACCCCACAACAACCAAAAAGCACTACGTCTACCCAACTGATACCCTACTTTTCTCTTCCAGAGCTCCAACCCAAAGATCACCTTATTATCAACATTGAAAAAGAAAACCTTAGACTTATCTTCATTGATAACTTGACCCGAAGCTCTCTCGTATAGATCCAAACATATTTTGAACCCCTTGGCCTCATTGACCTTTGCTATCCCCATACAAGCAAAATCATTCATAAATTGTAGATGCATTAGAGGCATGACCCCCTAGATGCTACAAAACCTTTTATTTCTTGGGATTCCCTGCCTTTGTGGATAGTCCTACCCAATGGTTCTACCTGAATAATGAACAAGGAGATAAAGGGTCTCCCTATCTCAGGCCTCTACTTACCCCAAACTACTCCGATAGGACATCATTTATCAAGATCGAGTAAGCAAGATTGGAAAAGCAAGTTGCTACCCAATCGATCCATCTATCGAACCTAAACTTTTGCAAAACCTTAATTAGAAAATTCTAATAAACTTGATCATAGGTTTTGAACATATCTAGTTTAATAAACATATTGCCTTCGTTATTGAGTCTCATGGATTGAGTAACTTCCTATGCCAATATAATTTAGTCCACGATTTGTTTCCCTTGCACAAATCTACCTTGTTCCTCAGCTATAATGGTCGGTAAAACCACCTTCAAACACTCTACCAACACCTTAGAAAAATAATCCTATTTATACAATTATAGAGGGAAATAGGCTAAAACTCATCCAATGAGTAGACCCCATCCTTTTTTGGAATAAGAGTAATAAAAGTACAATTCATAGCTCTTAAGGTAGATTTAGATTTAGACCTTCTGACCTCTTCAACTACTTGTAGGATTTCCTCCCCCAACTCCTCCCACATAAATTGAAAGAATTCAATTGGAAAACCATTCGATCCTAGAGTTTTACCTTTTTCATCTCAAATACTACCCTTTGCACTTCCACCAAAGACACCTCTCTATCCAAGAACAAATTCTACTCGACCAAGATACAAGGAGGAATCAACTCCAAGATCTCCCACTATGCCTCATCATCCAGAGGAACCTTAAAAAAAAGATCAAAGAAGTACCTCCTTGCTTCCCCTACATCTCACACCATGTCCTTGAGAACTTCCAGCAAGATACTTAATAAAATTAAACTCCCTTTTAGTCATGGTTGACCGATGTAATTTTTTTTTATTTTTATCCCCCTCCCTTAGCCAAGTAATTATAGAATTTTATTTCTAGAACACCTCCTATTTTTGCTCCTATTCCTCCACCTTCATTATCGCCTTCACTTCCTAGGTCAAGAGCTCCCAAGAAAGACCTTCCAAACAAATCCTCTTAGACACTTGCTTAAGAGTCCACACCATCTCTTGGGAATCTCGCTCAATATTTCCAGAAACTAGACGATTTTAAATTTTTAGCCTCTCTTTCACATACTATAGTCTTTAAAAAATATAAAAATTGCAGTTCCAAATCTTGAGCGTTCCTTTGTCCACCATCTAAGGATCAAATCCTTGAAACCCTCATAGTTGAGCTAGGTAAGTTGAAACCAAAAAGGGTTATTCCCTAGTTTAATCCAACTCAAGATGTTAAGAGAGATTGGCCAATTATCAAATCCTACAAAAGAGAGAATATCTAAGTGCAACACTATTCCTCCAACCCCTCATGAGTCGTCAACTAAAAATAATATAATATTTCCTGGATATGGTCTAATTTTAGTCTCCTATTACTCTAGGTGAACAAGTATCCTTTTGAAACTAAATATCTAAGACCTAACGTATCCATTTGGTCAATGAACAAACGAATCCCTACGTCTAGGACTCTGGAGACTCCCTATTTTTCCTCCAACAAAGCAATAGCGTTAAAATATCCTCCAACTATTTGAAACATCTCCTTCCATTTTTCTAAAATTACCTCCATCATCCTCCACTGCTCCACCTTTTCTTTTATATTAGACGAAGCATAAAATTTAAGTACCTGAAAGGGATTCTCATTTGAAAGCAAATACCCTCTTACCTCCATAATTCCTATAGTTGCCACTGCATCCATAACCTCTATCTGCTTAGGATCCCACATACAAAGCAATTATGTAAAATTACCCTTGGCAACAACTGCTAAACTCAAAGTTTCCTTCCAAATTCTCTTGCAAGCTAGTGATATTCCTTCTAAACTCAATTTGATTTCCAAAATCAACAAAAAATAAGGACAATACTATATAATCAAACACTTCACATCATTCTGCTTAGGTTTAGCCTATAAGCTGCTCATATTCCAAGAAATAATCTTCATTTGGAGAAAGAATTAAAATGTGAATCAATAGTTTTCATAACCCCCACTTTCACCAAATGCTCCCCTTCCTTATCTCGCTTGTCCTTTTTTTAATTTCTTCCAACCGCATGTTGTTTAGCTCCTCAATGCTTCCTTGGGATGCTTGATGTAATCTCTAAGGGATTAATTCTCATTCCTCTCCTCCCACCCCCCTCAATCTTAATAACTCTTTCCTTTCTCTCTGAAGAACACAAGCTTATACTGAGAGGGGGGTGAACAATATAAGACCTCTTTTTACTTTTTCCTTTATACTTCAAAACAGTAAAGCAATATACCCAAAGCAATATCAAAACAAAGCACAATATCATCCACAAAGTGACACCAATTTTAACGTGGTTCACCCAAAAGCTTGGGCTACGTCCACAAAACTTTTCTCTAAAAGTTATCTCAAAGTTCTTTGGGAAACCTTCCCAATTACAATGTTTATGAGCCTCGGCCCAAGGGAGATACCTTCCCCCAATCTGAATTTATGAGCCTCTGCTCAAAGGAGATACCTTCCCCTCTATCTAAATTTATGAGCCTCTGCTCAAAGGAGATACCTTCCCCTCTACTCTGGAAATGATCCCTCAGAAGATCAACCGCCTCTACCTCTTTCCAACATGTGGAACTCCTTTCCACCGAAGACCTCCTGTCCTCAATGCTTAGCCTAAGAGACCTCTGCCTTCTATGATCACGTCCACAGCAGCTCAACAACTTGTACCAAACACAATCAGTCGGTCTAGTACAAGTCTTCCTCTGTCTGTTAGATCTGTCCAACACTTGAACAAATCAATCCTCTACACACAAGCCTTCTCAAAGACTTGCCAAATCTGTCCTCGGGTTCTTCTCAAAGAACCAATGCACCTTTGTCCTCAAGTTCTCCGATAGAACTCTCAAACTCGACTCACAAGTCCTCTGCTAGGACCTGTCCAAATCTGCTCACAAGTCCCCACCGAAACCTGTCCAAAACCTGCTCACAAGTCCCCACCGGAACCTGTCCAAAACCTGCTCACAAGTCCCCACCGAAACCTGTCCAAAACCTCAGCAAGCTCACCAAGAAAAAACTTGCTTAGCATGAACCCACAAAGAGAATTGTTAGAGACCCAATGTGATTCATCAACCTCATAGAAGCATAAAGAGAATTGTTAGAGACTCAATATGTTCTATACTTAACTCCCAGTATCAATCTCAACTCAATCTCAATCTCAACAGAATAAGATAGATGTAGTATGCTTTTCTCAAGAACATGAAACACAACCCAACAATTGCCAACCATGCAATATCTCATATAACAATGATACTCATGTTCTTTCCACAACCAATTAGGGTTTTAACAACAATGCTCATCAAACAAGGTTTAGTCAACCAACACCATTCAACTCAACATCAACCTTGAAGCATTCAACCAATCATCACAAGAAAAGGAAACAAGTAGAAATCCTTTTCCCTCCACACTTATTTTTAGAAAACCATCAATCAATAACAACCATGGAAGAATGTGCCCATACCTTTACTTTGATGAAGAAGGAGAACTCAAAAACTGTCACAACATTAACTCTCAATTTACCACCAATTAGAGTTAGCAACTATACAATAATACACAATAATAAAGATCCAAAATAACACCTTATTACTCCAACTTAATATTAACCACCAAAAAATATAATATACATACAAAGTAAAATCTCTTTACACCTTATTACTCCACATAAGCATCAAGCATTAATAATAACAATGTCAAAACAAAGATTACAACTTAACCTTATACCTCCATCAATAATTCTTGATCAAATCAACTCAAATATCCCAAGTCAACAATAAAAAGATTTACCTTGGCAATACTTAGTTCTCCAACCTTAGGAGAAATGAGGAGCCACCACTATAAGTGCTAAAGCGCATTCTCCTCTACTTACGTAGCCCAATCACAACCGCTCTCCTTCGTGCATCGCAACAAAAGGAAAAATGCACTCGACGTGATTCGAAACCTGTATCTCTACCTAGCGAGCACCTTTACTCAAACTCCATCGTCGTTGGAGCACAAGTGCTCGACAAAGAAATATTAAACTATCCTTTGTTTTATCTTCACTTGATCGTAGGATATGGAAAATGTATTCATTTTCCTAGCACTGTCCAAAACATAAGTCACTGAATGCTTGCATTAATCATCTCACAGCACAGTCTGGAAAAACACAGTTTAGGTGCAATTGCCAATCCACTAACGTCAAGCAAAAAAGTAAGGATGCAGCCCAAGCTCAAATTCGAGTATGCCAAGCATGGTTTCCAAGACACAGATCAAGCACGATTTCAAAGACGTCAATTGGAGATTCGAAGACACAGAGCAAGCACAAATCGAAGACACCAAGCACTATTCGAATGATACAGAGCAAACACAAATCAAAGACACCAAGCGCTATTCGAATGATACAGAGCAAACGCAAATCGAAGACTCCAAATAATCGGTGGTACACTTACTTTAGAAAATCATCCCCACTTATATAGCCATTTCTCCTTAACTGTTTGACGTCGACGCTCCTCCAACGATGGCAACACGTCGGCGAAAGAAAACTTTATCTGCGTCGCTTAAGGGTTAAAAGACCCTTTAATAATAATTAAAATAATAATTATTATTATTTTATTAATAATAAATTAAACTTAGACCTTTGTCAAAGGTTTGAGTTAATTTAATTATTAATAATAAACATGGACCTTCAAGGTTTTTCAAGAAGCAAAAACCTTTGCATTAAGTTAAGCTTGGTTTTAATAAAAACCCTTAATGAGTCCAAATGGTTTTAAGAAAAACCTTTAACCTTGTCACCATGGTTTTAATAAAAACCCTTTAACAATATGAAGCTTTCTCAAGATATTTTTGACATCACACTCTTTTTGATATCAACACAAAAATGCCTTTTGACATCAATGACAACTTATACACTTGAGAAAAAGCAATGTACCCAAAGTACCCAAAATTGCCAACACTCTCCATATTATCCTCAATTGCATCCTTAGCCCTCACTAGAATCGACTCCTCTAAGGGTCCAATCTTATCCTTCTAAGTTCCAAAATATTCTCAAGTGCACATCTCTATCGACACCTCATCCTCACTACAAGGGAATGATACCAAATCATCTTGAACAACCTACTCATGAGAGGGGTAATCCCCCCACAACATCCACATCCACCTCACTAGACTCGGATCCCAAGACATCAAACTAATTTTTGAAAGGAACTTCCAAACGTTCCTTACCATTTCGACCACCAACCTTCGATCTTTTATTGTTTATAACTACATGAAAACCATCCTCCTCCTCCACTTCCACACCTTTCCCTTTATGGGGCTCCTCCTTTTGCTTCATCTTAGTATTCTTGGGGTAATTCCTTGCTAGGTTACCATAAAGGTGACAATGTCTACACTTGAATGGGATCGCCTCATAGTCAAGAGCCTTAACTCATATCACCTCCTCGATCTGGATGTCCATAGAATCTAGGAGAGGACTAGATATATCTAGCTCCACACAAATCTTAGCATAAGTAGTAAAATTACTTCTCTTCATAAGATCAAAGACTGAAACAAAGGTCCCTATGGCCTTGCAAATATCTCTAAAATTCTCCTCCTTCCAAAGCTTGAGAGGTAAATAATGAAGTTTGGTCCACACCGAGATAACTAAAGGTAGTTCCTTTGTCAAATTGAACCCTAAGTGCCATAGTTTCATGTATAACCCTACTTGCCCCATGAAATAAGGGTTACCCTCAAAAATTTTATTTTGATCCTCCTCCTTATCAAAAATAGCTAAAAATAACCCATTTGTAGAAAGAACAATGTCATACTTACCTTTAGTTTTCTAGTATCGCATTGTCCATCCCTCAATCCTTCTCAGGTCTACTCTAATTCCAATGAATCTGCAAATAAGGACCTTGGATTGTAAGAAAATTACCTCATTCACCACCACTTCAAGCTACACCTTAATCTATGGTTGCTCCTCACGACAAAGGTAGTCATTCACCTTTTCGTCACCACCCATTGACGCTAAACCTGTCATACCAGCCCAAGCCTTCTTTAGGGAATTGTATGCTTTACAAATTTTTCCAGGGCTAAGCCCTAAAGAACCTACAATCACCTCCTTAAAGTTCAAAACTGGATGGCCTTGGGGGCCACCCCCTCTCCCTCCATCAACAATATTCGTAGAAAATTTGAAAATTTCCTCTTGCCTCCGTTTGTTAAATTTTTAAACAAGACACCTCCATTACTTCTTTATTCATCATCTCCTTTAAATCTTCATCTCATAATACGGATACTGCTCCTTTGCTCAGATCCGATCAGATTCTGCTCCTTTGCTTAGATCCCACTCAGATCTCGCTCCTCTACTCAAATCCCGTTCAGATCCTGCTCCTTTGCTCAAATCCTACTCGAATATTGCTCCTCTACTTAGATCCTGCTTAAATCTCGTCAAGTATCAAAATATTCTTTTTTTGATTGACTATATGAGATTGAAATGGGCCCCACTCGTATTACATCATCACCACATAGTGGTATTACAACAAAGTTTAGACATTAGTCATGTATCGCTTGTCTCCTCCTTAAATATTGAGGAATCTAATCGGTTGAGCTAACACCACTTGATAAGTGTCAACATATGTTATTCATTATAATTTAAGTCTCTTTCTCACTTTAATACTTAAATTTTTTTTTTTTTAAATTCTAAACGATCTCATCAATATTTTCAAGTATAAGTAGTATGAGTTCAATGAATTAATTATTATTATTATTATTATTATTTTTGACTTTTGTATAACTTTAGTAAACCTAACCATAAGACTTTAGAACTTTGAATAAAGGGTTAAAGATTAAAATTTAACGAGACAAAGTTGTACATTGTACTTTAATAACTTGTATTTGTTGATTAAAAATATATTAAATAAATAACAATATAAATCATTCATATAACCTAAACTCTCATATTAAATTATTTTTATAATATTTCCAAAAATTATTCTAATTATATAATTAATATATTCTTAAACTATTTATAAATGGGATAAGTCCAAATCCTATAATTAATATATTCTCAAACTATTTGAGAATGCTATAAGATGCTTAAAGATACAAATCTTAGGTCTTGCTATTTAAGATTAGACACTATTATTAACCTTGAGTGGCATATGTGTGAAATAGTTCATAGGTAATAATTAATATTTTTTATATTATTTTTAAATGGAATATAAAGGTTAGAAGTACAATCTAAACAAGGTAATTATCTTTTTAATTGATTTCTAATTAATTTAATAAGAAACTTATCTTTATTAATTATTAATTTTCCTTGTTCTCAATTATATCTGAATTGATTCCAAGACGAAAAAAACAAGCCGCGAGCCTGCACTTGTTTATCATGATTTAAACATCTATCAACGCATCAAAGAGAGCATGATAAGAGGTAAAACCGTTGCGTTCACTATTTTGGTAGGTGAGAAAACGCAAGCGAAGAAACTTTGGGAAAGCGGTTTTTTTTTTTTAATAAGGAATTGGTAACTGTTTTTCTTTTTGAATAATTGGTTATAGGGTTAAATTATATTGCTTCTGGTCGTAGTGTCAAATCATGGAGTTACTACTATAACCCCTACCTTGCCTCGGTAAACATGATTCGGAGTGAGGGAGACATCTGGTGGCTCGGGGTTGGTACCACCATCATCAAGTTGGCGCATACTCAACGGATTCTAGTCAGACTACTACCTTTACCCTGAAAGGCATGCCCGCGAGGTTTGAACCTAGGTCTCCTCCTGGTAAGTGCCCGACGTCTTACCATTACTCCGATAAAGATATTGTAGTGACGTATTTTTTTTTTGGATATATACATTAAAGTTGGTTGCATTCACATTATTTTTAATAATTGTTAATTTCAAAGTCTAAATTTTATGGGCTGCTCTTAACAAGCTTATATCATTTTGTTATTGTAGACCTATCTAAGGAGACCATCGATCATTCAGGATTTGTATTGTCATTGTTAGTCGACACACTCAAATGATTCATATCAAACTACTACTTTGCAAGAGACATGCCTCCAAGGTTTAAACCTAGGTCTCTTTTTGGTAAGGTAAGTGCTTGCCTAGACAAACAACTACCAATCCACCTATTGGTTTTCATTTAGGGATCTAAGTTCAAACTTCGACATAAGGGGATGAGGACTTTTTAGAATTTGTATTTTACTTTAATTTTTTTATTTTGATACATAGAGGAGTTGGTTACATTCACATTCAAACCCTAAGGGTTGCTTCCAACAAGCTTATACCACCTTGTTATTTTATAACTCGATGTGAAGAAAATCACCAGTCGCTTAGGATTTGTTTCATTATCATCAATCTGGTGCACACTCAAAAGATTCGAAACATACTACTATTTTTTGCGACAGACATAGGTCTCTTATGGGTAAGTGCTTTGCTAGACAAACAATTACTTTATATTTTTTACTACTATTTTTGCAAACAAACATGCCCCAAAGGTTTGAACCTAAGGTCTCTTTTGGGTAAGTGCTTGGCTAGACAAACAATTACTTTATAATATTTATACCTTATTCGTATGCTTTGGGTTTTTATAGTAGCAATATATTTTTGGGCTTTAACAAAGACATAAGTTCAAACCTCGTGTAAGTGTGTTTTACCCTAAAATTTTAGTTCCACGAGGAACTCTAATCTAATGGTAATTGTATATGTTTTTAAGTTTTTATCAAAGAGATCCAAATTCAAACCTTTAAACTTTTAATTCCATGCTTGACTCTAATGCTTGACTCTAGTGGTAATGGTATATGTCTTTAAGTTTTTATCAAAAAAGATCCAAATTCAAATCTCGAAACTCTAGTGGTAATGATATATATCTTTAAATTAAAAAAAAAAAAAAAAATCTAAATTCAAACCTCGAAACAAGAGGATCGAGACCCATACCAAAACCCTTTTCAAAAACCCGTGCTTTATTTTAAAATTTTATTTAAGAACTTATACTTTACTTTAAAAGTTTTAGTCGCGTCCAAGATACTATAGTAATATATCTTTTAATTATCATCCAAGAAAACCAAGGCCTCTTTCAAAATCCAATGCTTTACCCTATTTTTTTTTGTCCTTGTAGAACGCTATAATGGTATGTTTTAGAGTTTTAAGTTGAAACCATACAAAAGACTAGGACCAAAACCTTTTTTTAATGGTCTAGGGACCTGGACCAAAACCGTTTTAATTATTTTATCTTAAATTTTTTTGAAAACCGTTTTAAAATCTGTACTTTACCTAAAATTTTTAAGTACCTAAATAATTAAGTTCTATTTACTTTGTTTTTATCGAAAGTTTATAAAAATTCTTTTAATTATAAAAAAAAACAATTTCTATTAAAGTAAAAGCAAAGAGAGTGTCGATTTTCTACGTAAGAGCAACAAGAAGGGCCACTCTGCCCAAGAGAGTAGCTGAAGCTCGATTTTCCCGATTAAGTAACCGTTTGAAAAGAGGGTATGCAATCAACATTATTAACACAATTAAAAAAAAAAAACAATTGGCCGTCTAGTCTAAATTCCGGTGGATTCCTCTGAGGCAAGGGGGCAACCCCACCACGGCGGGATTTTTTCCCAGCCGAAGGATCTGGCCCCCGTGGCTTAACCAGGGACCTACATCCTTAATGGACAGTAACCACGCAAGGGTTCGGTGTGGCGGACGATGCTCGTGAATCCCTCATCTGGCAACCTCTACTTATGACTTCAACCTACGTCACCCGTCACATGCATATCAGCCTACTGTAGCAGCGCCTGACCGTCTACGTACTTACACCCCCGCTCTCTCTAGGAGATTCGAACCCGGGGCGCCCTAAATATTGAAAAACGAAAAACCCAACCCTTGAGCCCTCCTCCCGCGGTTACCAATGCGACCGGGCCCTTTAAATATTCCCACTCCCCTCCCTGATTTCGCCTTTGAATTTATGCTGAAACGCACTATTCAAAGCCGTCTCCGTTGCAGTCGTTGTGCGTGAAATCTACCCCGCCTCAGCTCCAGTTCGAGTTCAGGTCTAAGGTAGTGAAGGTAAAACCCAGAATTTGCCGGGCGTGAAAAGTTTGAAAAATAAAAAATATCGCCGCCAAGGAGCCCGGGGCCGCGTTAAATTTGTAACTCTGTTTTGATTTCGTTCGGCTCCAGCGCAGTCCCGCGGCAGAGATGGAAGGCGCCTCGGGGCAATACAATCCGCGCACGGTTGAAGAAGTGTACAAAGATTTCAAAAGCCGCAGAGCTGGAATAATAAAAGCCCTCACAACAGGCAATGCATACATATGTTATTTTTAACCTTTGTTGCTCCGTGTCCTGTTAAATCTTTAATTTCATATAACAAATCTTTAAGTCGTTATGCTAGTTCTTTAATTTGTTGATAACGTGTTAGATTTGCCTTTTGTTTAAGGCTTTCTGCAGTTATTTGCCGTCTCATTTATGAATTTGTTTTGAGTAAGTGTAAGCTGTTCATGGCATGTTTTTGTGAGAGCTAGGGTTGTTGATTGTTTTAATGGCGTTGTATTGGCGCAGATGTGGACGACTTTTATCAGCAATGCGACCCCGGTGAGTTTTCGGTTTCCTTTCGGCTGAATTTTTTTAACAGATCCCTAAAGGCTAAGAACCGCTTTAATTATTGTTATTCTTAAATATAAATAATTGTATACAAGATGTTATGGTTTGTCAAAACTTCGGATTTTAAGATTACGATGAAAAATATGGAGAAAGTAAATTAGGTTAAAGGTATGCTTACTGATTCTTACTAGGGCGTCGGTAGTTTTGTTTTCCGAAATTGGTAAATATGATTCCTTTGTGACGAAGGCGGCGGTAATACCTCTTAACACCTCTATGTCGTCGTCGTTCATGTGCAGTTCATGAGTAGCCCAATGTATTATGCCTTTCCATCTTGGCCAGGTAAATATGTAAAGGTCAATGTATTTTGCTTTTCCATTTTGCTCCGGTAAATATTAAATTGTTGCTGAAATAGTGAAAGTCAATTATATGTCCTCAGTACGGAGGGACATTGCTTGTTATAAAGTAATATTCTTATTCCCTATTTTGAAGGGATGGTTATTCTTAACCGAGTTGTCTATGGGCTTCAACTTTTGCACGCAATCCAACGGCATGGTAGTGGAACTGTTTATAAATTTACAACTGCCGGATTTGAAATAAACTATTCCTTTATAAACAACTCTGTTGGGCTAGGAATATAGAGAACTAAAACTAAATGAAATTATTTAAATGCCCACAGTTGACCTATGTCAATAGGAGTCATAAGCACAGGTTGATCTGATAAAAAGTAATAGAGAGCTGCTTGCTAGAGATGCAGTTAGCTGTGGTATTAATATTGCCACTTATTATGTATGGTGTTACTTTGTTTTTACGTTTCAACTTTTATTTCACTAGGTATTTTTTTCATGTTTTCCGAACGGAGGAATAGGCCATTAGTTCGAGTCCTCTTTCATCATGAGAAGGTTGGGGACTTGTTATGTTAAAGTGTGTTTGCTTTTGGTATGCACAGCGGTTTCTCAACATTAGGCAAAACATTTTTGAGTTGGGTTCTTAAGTACTCGAAGTATCATAAAGTGGGGCGGACTAGATCATGTGTGTACGTAACGCCAACTTGTTGCCTATATAAAGTCTGGAAGGCACAATTCAATTATGAACGGAATGCGTTCACACCTTGAGAGTCCAAAGAAAACACAGGTTTTCTTTGTTTCTTTTAATTCTAATGCAGTGATAAGTTTAATCTAGTAATAGATTGCTAGGGCTGATGTAGAATCTAGAGTTTATTACTTATATTGCAAAAATGTAACATTGGTTTTGACACGCAAAAGCATATTTTCAGTGCATGGCAGCATAGAGCATAATAAAATAGTGACAACAAAAGTGATTTTTAGGTTCTAGCCTAGCCAGAATGCCTATGCCTATTTGCTATGTGCGTTTGAGGTAAACGGTGGACTTTTTACTCTTTGGCAAAGCTCATTGTAAATTTTGCCTTACCGATTCTTTGATATTGTTGAAATCAATGTAATTACAAATGTTAACTCAATAATAAATCCAATATCTATTGTTGAATATACATGATGCTAGACATGAATAACATTTAATAATCAGCTCACACGGCCCTTAATGAATAGTTGATGCAATAATATATCCAATATCTATTGCTAGGGTTAATGAATAATTGATGCAATAATATATCCTATAGCTATTGCTAGGGTTAAAGAATAATTGATGCAATAATTTATCCAATATCTATTGCTAGGGACTGCAATAGTAAATCCAATATCTATTGTTGAATATACATGATGCTAGATATGAATAACATTTAATAATCAGCTCACACGGCCCTTAATGAATAATTGATGCAATAATATATCCAATATCTATTGCTAGGGTTGTATCGCTTACAATATAAATTCTGGATTTGTATAATGTTAATTAATTGTGATATGATATGCAATCAAGTGGCATTAGCTCAACCGGTTAGATTCCTCAATATGTAAAGAAGAGATCAAGGTTCAAATCTTGCCAAGCGATACATGGATAATAGTCAAGCTTTCTTGTAATACCACTATGTGGTGATGATGTAATACGGGTAGGACCTGTTTCAATCCCATATAACTAATTAAAAAAATTTATTGTGATGTGCATGAAATTTTTTTTTCCCAATAAAAATTTGCTGAGTTTTTGCCGAGTTTTTCCTATGTTTGTGTCTGAGTTTTTCCAATGTTTAAGTCTGAGTCAAAAATTGGCCTTGCCAAGGCCCCGCCAAGTTTGAATTTCTCTACTATGATCTTAAAGACATCTCATCTGCTAGTGGAGAACTGTAAGCTTTATATTTATTAGATCTTAAAACAATTGGATAATTAGTTTAAGTCATTGAAGTAGGCTATCCGTTCTGGGGATTTTATATATTTTCAGGCCAACACTATGCTTTAATTGTAGCATATGATGCTATGTTGGATTTGAAATGTGTGAGATTCACATCTGTGTCTAATCATTTTTAAGTTTTTAAACTTTGAGGGAACAAACTCTGATTATGTATATCCTTGAAAGGATTTTTAAAGGGATTTTAAAGCAATTTGCATTTATGGACTCGCAGTATATAACAATTGAAACCTTGCATGGATTTTGTACTACAGAGAAAGAGAACTTGTGCCTTTATGGATTTCCAAATGAATCATGGGAAGTGAATCTCCCTGCTGAAGAGGTGCCTCCAGAGCTTCCTGAGCCTGCATTGGGAATCAATTTTGCCAGGGATGGAATGCAAGAAAAAGACTGGATATGTTTGGTTGCAGTTCACAGTGATGCATGGCTTCTTGCTGTTTCCTTTTATTTTGGTGCAAGATTTGGATTTGATAAAAATGACAGGTAGTTATCATTTATCATTAATTTTTTAATTTAAATTTGAAGTGTTTTGGTCACCTTTTTCTTTACCTGAAGCACAAGATAGAATGAGTATAGGTTGTCGTTTGTCCTCTTTTTGTTAGATAAGATTTTTGGTATTTGTATTCAACAAAGCTTCAGTACATTTGATAGGCTTATATATTTTAAAAATCTATTCTATGTTATTCCCCTCCCCCTTTAATTGCCATAGGTTTATACGATTATAATTGACTTCATAGTGAACATCCCTAAGATTTTTTCTGGTGCCCCTAAAAACTTAGGCAGCAGCTTCTAATACAAATCAATACAATAAATTGAAATCTTTCTTCAAAACAAAAATAGCTTCAAAATTTGAGCTTTCATATGGTACCTTTAATTGACTTTATAGCGAACTTCTCTTAAGTTTTTTTCTGGTGTCCCTAAAAACTTAGGAATCAGCTTCTAAAACAAATCAGTACAATAAATTGAAATCTTTCTTCAAAACAAAATCTAGCTTCTAAATTTGAGCTTTCGTATGGTACCTTTAATGGGCGCCTTCTTTAAAAAATAACTCGTTGAATTTGAAGCACATCATACTTTAAGAACAAAAAGAGTTTAATTAATCCTGATGAGCTGGACCGCAAAAGTAATAAAACACAAGTAAGAACTTGGAACAGTCAGAAAGAGAAGAAAGAAACCTCTCTGTTGCCTGAAATGCTAAAGCTTGAATGACAGCCTGCAGAGGATATTCTTCCGTCATTGCAGGAGGGATATTTAAAACAGGGAAGTGAAATGTTATTTTCTACATATTCCTGGAATAAATTTGCTTATTACTGTGGAGGTTAGAATGCTAAAGCTTGCATGACAGTCCGCAGAGGATATTCTTCTGTCATTGCAGGAGGGATATTCATAACTGGTAAGTGAAGTTTTATTTTCTACATCTTCCTGAAATAGAGTTGCTTATTACCTTGGAGATTAGATCTTCAGACTCTGAGTGACAAGCATGTTGGTATAATTTTGGCTTCTAATTAAATCTCTGGTGAGTGCTAAGTCAGCTATTTTTTTTTTTCAAGAGAACTTTTTTAGCCAATTACTTTCAAGGAAATATTTTGGACAAATTATTGTATGTGACAAAGTCATAGTAAAGTAATTTTTGTTTCCACACATTCCTCTTTTTTTCTTGTGGTACTTAAAATTATGTAATGACATTTCAAATGAGCTCCATCAAATTGGGTTTCCTGATGTTGGAACTCACTGTGCTTGATCATATCAATGTGGATTTTGATTTCTAGAGTGAAATTTGTCCTTGGCATTTAATGCTATTGTGGCCTAGAAAGGAGTTGCAAGTTTTGCACCCAGCAATTCAACATTTCTGTAGTTTCAACCAACTATGCTGCAATCCCAAAGTCTTGGACTTGGCAAATTTTTCCAACTATATCCCAAACAAGTGAATTGTCAATCTAGACTCCACTAATTCTCTGTAGACAACTAGTAACAAATAAGAAAAACTGTGTTATAACTTATAATATAACATTTGTAAAATTGGTGCATTAACTAGTCTTCACTTTAGCTCTTGAGAACTCTACTTGATTTGTTATGACCAGTCAAACTTACTTATTTTTCTCTACAAGTTAGCTATTGGGTCCATTGTTTAGGAAAATGGTTTCCATGATCTTGTAAGGTGAAACCGGACCAATAAAAGTCTTAACTTCAAGTGAATTCTCAGGTGTCATCCACTTTATTACTGTCAATATCTTGTAGTATTTCAACTGCCGTTATTGCCTCCATTGAGTGCCCAAATAATAAATTTCAATGTGTGCTTACACATCATTGTTTAAATTTGCTTGTAACATGATCTTCAAATCCTAGTCATGCTCTTACTCTTAAAACACATAATATCATCCAAAACTAAGAGGAAAAATACATGCAAATGCTTTTATATGATGGTATTCTTTAACTTGATGAACACTTTTTGCCTATTGGTCAATCCAAACAATACTATCAAAAACTCATGGCCACACTGTGTTTTGAATGCCATCTGGGACATGTTTTCCTGCATGATGCATGCTTACTAATATGCCAACATGAGTTCAATGTTGGATAACACTTTGCTTGGTTAAAAGATGTATATTTGCATCCATGAGGTTTGGATCTAATGGTGAGGAGGAATGCCTTGTATCAGATCGGTTCGTAATTTCAATTTCCTCATAATTTATCCTGGAAGTTTATTATAGTTCTATGTAGTTCCTGCAATCCAAGAATCTTTATCCAGAATTTAACAATTAAGTTTTCCATCGCATTGACAGGTTAGGATCAACATTTTATTCTTGAATATCTCTTAACCTGCATAGCCAATATCATTCTAAGGGATACTAATCTCTTTAACTCTTAGATTGTCACTAGATCTCTTTGCTTAATGAAATAGTGCATTGTGGGTAAGTGGAATCTGGGCAACTCATTGTAATGAAGATGTTGGATTGAAGCTGAAGCCTTAAAACTTTGAAAATATTTCAACCTCGTTTATATCTATCTTGCACTGCTTCATCTGTTATGACACAGGCCTTTGGATTCTTGAGGCCAAATCAGCCTTTCATGGCCTCCTTATTTGGTTGAGGGTTTCTTTGAGCTCTTGGCTTTATTTTATTTTTTTGTTTGCAGTTGCACCTTGGCATTGACACCATTCTTTGGGACTTGCCACATGAAATTTCTTTCCTCTCAATTACTTTATTTTCACTCACTTCAAGACTATTTTGTGCGTCTGTTTTTAATGATTTTGTTGGTTCATGTGGATTTTTTCCTTCTTTATTCAAAGAAAGTTTCACTAAAGTTTGGTTGAGGGTTTCTTTGAGCTCTTGGCTTTCTTTTATTTTTTTGTTTGCAGTTGCACCTTGACATTGACACCATTCTTTGGGACTTGCCACATGAAATTTCTTGCTTCTCAATCACTTTATTTTCACTCACTTCAAGACTATTTTCTGCTTCTGTTTTTAATGATTTTGTTGGTTCATGAGGATTTTTTCCTTATTTATTCAAACAAAGTTTCACTAAAGTTTCAACTTTAATTTGCCGAGTGTCCTTGCAACTGATGCAGTTATCTTGCTAATAAGTACATTGACCTTAAGCATTTTGCTTGATAAATTTCAATAGATCAGATGAATTCCACCAACTCTTGCTTTGATTCCTTGACGGGCTTCAACCTTTGCTTTGAAAAGTTAAATTCATGGATACTCGTTTCCAAACTACTGTCACTTATTGAAATATTAAACTGTTCGCATTTTAGTTCCTCTATATTCTACTTTTCCACACCTTATGGTGTTCCTATTTGACATTACATCACAAAGATTGTGGTTAGAAGTACTCTTTGCAACTGGAGTATGAGTGGTATGGGTCATCTGGTCATAAAATTCTTGACTGGTCTACTCTTTTTCAGTTCTCTTCAAGGATTCTCATTGCTTTTTCTAGGCCACTATGGTGCCTTTGATAACTGCATTGATGAATTATGTTTTTGCCATCTTCTTTGAGCCTAGGAAAGTTGGTTCTCAATAAGATCTCCTTCATGTTGGCATTTGTTTTGCCTGTTGTGCATAATATTCTTACTTCTTTGAATGATTTCATTATTTGCTTGGCATTATCACTCTTGAATGCCCCTATACTGCCATGCTGATTTAGGCATTGAAACTGGTCGGACATGTTGTGCTAGGTCAAGCATCACCTGAGTGAGTTGTCAATGAGCATTTGTGTTTTGTACATGTGCTTTTGGTAGTTTGTCATGTTGTACATGTCATGGGATTGTCATAGGTGTGCAACATCTAGAACTAATAATAATGTATGTTGTGCAATGTGTTTTAATTGTTTCTTGCTTGTATTTGGGCATGGGATGAGTTATAATTCACCTCGTGCTAGTTTGAGGGCATCATATGCTGATATGAGATCCTTTCGTCTCTGCATGAGAGTTGAGTTCTATTATTTAGAGAGTATGCATATATACTGCCAGTGGTTCACGATGCACATTTTGATGGAACTAATGAAATAATCTTGATTTTATCATCTTATGTTGCTTTAAATTTTGTATTGCATATTGTTCTTGTTATTCTTTTCTCTCTTTTTGGAACACGTAAAGGTGTACTATAGTTAGTGTTGTCATCATAACGAGTCTGTATCAAGAGAATGCATTGGCTAAGAACGAACGTGGGAAGGGAATGAGTGATGTACCATGTGCATGGATGTGGATGCATACAATGATCAAAGCAGGGTCCACCACTTTGCAGATCTCAATGCGTTGCATAGCTTGCAGAGAATGAATGTGATGATGAAGTGCATGCACAAGCGCAATGATGTTTGTTAGACCCCTTTTGCATGTGGAAGGAAATGTAAAATGCTCACCATCTATGAAGCCCTCTTGTTATGAGGGAAGAGTGTATAAACACCTTTGCTTGTCCCTTTATTCAAATGATTTCCTGCAAACTAGGCATCATAAGGACTTCAAAGTTTCTTTATAATGCATTACTTATCCTAGAATCCATCACGACATCAATTTCTGCAGCCAAGCCTGTTCCCAAGCATATGCTCCTCATATGTTGTTTTGCCAATCTTATGGATTCTCCTATCCTTATGATTCTTTTCTACGTTTACTTTATCTCCCTGCTTTGTATTTCAGCCTTTAAACTGTCGTGGTCATTGCATTCCCAAATTGTAGAGATAGCTAATATTTCAATACCTGGACATGCTGGCAATGAACTTTGTATCATCTCTCATTTGTTCAGTATTCTTTTTCAAATTGGTTCTGCCTTCATAATATGTGAGGATGCTGAAGTCTTTTAACAGACTTCTTCCAAGCCATTGTCTCCATGTTCCAGCAGTGATTTTGCCAATCATTTGTACTCTTACAAGCATATCCCATGCGCATGCCTAGAACAAATTTGCTTTCTAGGTGATGCTCAGTTTCCAGAGTCTTTGAAAACAAAGTCAGATTATGTCTTCACAACACAAGGTTGTCTTTTGAGTGTAAGTTTCGCTTCATGATATTGCTGCATGTGGTCTTATGATGCGCAGTCCCTAGAGTTGGCGTCGTTTAGTTTGTATATAGATAAGCAGTGACCACCTTCCTCATGATAATTGATCTGATGCTAATGTCTCTGCAAGATGAATTTGCAAAAGTTATTTTGTTCAATAAGTTAGACATTGACTTTACAGCTTTGTAACTTTCATGGCTTATGTCAGGTGGGGTTAAAATTTAGTTGATTTTACAGAAAGAGACTTGTGTGGACTTTTATGAACTTGCACGAGTCTATTTCTGAAAAATTTTGCTTAAAACATAAAATATAATAAATTTTACAGAAAGAGACTTGTGCAAGGTCAAAATGACTTGCCTGGGTCAGGGGTCACCTGACATGGGTACTCACTAGTTTTCACAAATTTGGGGAGAGTCTCGAGCAATTTTATGTATTCAATTTGGAATTCAAGTCAGCCCAAAGGTTATAAATACATACTTGTACAGTGCATTTTCTTGTCTTCTTACTTAATGTAAGTATAACATATTATGTGCAAGCTCTCGTGTTTTGGCTCTATGTTTGACATGGTATCGGAGCCTCAATAGGCTTTATCACCTAGCATGAGGACTGGTATGAGATCTTGGAAAGGTCTTATCAAGCCCTAAAAATGGCCCAGAAATCCAACTGGTGGGGTGTCGCTGCTAGTACCTCTAGGAGCTGGTGGGGAAGCCTTTGTAGACCAGTGGGGTCAGTGCCACTTCTAGCACATCAGGATAAAAGGATACCAACTGCTAGCAAAGTAAGTGAATAAAAAATCAAACCTCCAGGGTCTATGTTCCAAAATCATCAAGTAACTTTAAACCTTGGGGTTTCTTTTAGAATCCATTGGAAGTTCAAATAATGGAAATCTGTGAACTAGAAGGTCAATTTTTAAAGGGGAACATAACAAAATAGAGGGGAAGCTTTGTCAAGCAAGGAGTTGGTTCAGATCATTAGGTTGTGCATTTTTTGATCGAAAACTTTGTAATTATCTTTATTTTGAAAGCTAGTAAAATAGCTAGGTTTCACTATGAGGAGTTTTATTCCCAAGATGGTTTGTTCTTATTAAATATCTTTATTAAGCTGTTTCATTTGATGTTTGTACTTTGTTATTGTCTTAGTTTGTTCCTGGTACATAAACGAATAGATTTCCTGTGGAAAGTAGTATTATGTGTGTGCAATGCCTAGTTTCTCAGGGTTTCAAGTATAAAATGGTTGAATATTATAAAAAAATGATGACTTTGGCCCTGCATACAGTTTGGAAAACTCTATGGTAGCAGCCATTCCATAATAATCCTTTCGCTAATCGTGTTAGGAGTAAAATATAGCAAGCTGGTAAAACCTATGTGTAATGGAAAAATTGGTTTGTCTAGAAGCCAATTGGTGTGTAAAATTTCTCCAAGTTATGCATAAAAGCATAAATTATGAGGAGAAGAATAACTTAACCATGATAGTGCACTTCATTGGCAATATGTAGACATGAGTCTGCTAAGAATATAAGTTGCAAGGATATGGTGATGGGTACAGATATTGATACATGGACAGTTATTTGGAGACTATCAGGATACACAATGCCATGGCTGTGTATGTACAAACCTTCTAAATACATTTACTTATAGATATGGTAGGGCCTTTTGCCATTTTGAGCTTTAATATGCTTTTTTACGTTTAAGATTTTCATTCTATATAACTTATTGATGTTTTTATTTCCATTCTTTTATTTATTTCTTACTACGTTTTGTAAAAACTTTATTCGTAGATTGCAAAGCCTAAAATTGCAATGGAATCAGATGCATTTGATTGTTGCTCTAGGTTCTTCCAATGGAATGAATAATTTATCGTTTTTCATTTCTATTGGATGTCAAGCTTTATTCATGTTAGAAATTATAAAATTTTATGAAGTTATTAATGGCTGGCAATAAGCTAAAATTAGCCAGTCATTTACCCATTGTAAACAAACCTACTTGATCAGTAGTTGTTGATATGCTGAGATGACTGTCATTTTACCTTCAGAATACTCTATAGTGATAAGACACAAAATTGTAAGCAGATATACTGTAGTAACTGATACACTGAGATGACTTGTTTTTCTTTGAAGTACTATTTAGTGATCGGGCACACCATGCCCATGTGAACATGGCCATATCCTATCTATCTGGATATGGGAGAACAAATTTGGTGTGTCAGATTCGCATTTGTGAAGTGTCCATATCAAAATATGCATTGGATACTGTTAAAAACATGGATAACAAGGGTTACCAGAGTACTTGTTAAGTTAAGAGTGGATGCTGTTCAAGGAACTGCACTGCAGAGCAGCTTGTGGGTTATGTGAAAGAGCATCAATTCCAGGATTTTTCTTGTAGACCTGATGTCAATGTGACTTCGAGTTCTATATTTAAAGTTTGGAACTGATAAAGCAGTTTGAGATGGCAAAGATCACAAGATCTCATTTGTTTTGCCTCCATTTTAGTGATAGGACACACCCAGACCATCTGAACATGGTTGTATCCTATCTATCTGGATATGGTATAAGAAATTTGGCATGTCAGATACCCAATTGTGAAGTGTCCTTATCAAAATATGCATTGGATACTGTGAAAAACATGGATAAGAAGGGTTACCAGAATATCTGGTAAGTTAAGAGTGGATCTGTTCAAGGAACCACTGCAGAGCGGCTTTTGTGTTATGTGGAAGAGGATGAATTCCACGTTTTTTTTGTAGACCTGATATCAATGTGACTTCTTGTTCTATATTTAAAGTTTAGAACTGATAAAGCAGTTTGCGATGGCAAAAATCACAAGATCTTGTGCGTTTTATCTCCTTTTTAAATTTAAGCGTTTTCATTCTCTGGAGAGGAGAATGATTCCCCCTGAACAGGGGCTCTAAAATATTGCAAGATGCAGTTTGTTACCATGTAAGGATGTGGAGCCTATCATTATAGGCCTTTTATAGTATACTGCATATTTTTGCTTATTAATAATGATTGAAATTTGAGACTAAATGTTTTGCCTGATTATCTGTTTCTATTATGTTTTCTTGGATTAGTCTGTTACACGTTTTACCCTGTTTAAACATTAGCTTTTTTCTTATTTTATTTGCAAGTTACATGGTTGTGTTAAAGACATTGGTTTTTAACAGGAGGCGGCTTTTTAACATGATTAATGAAGTTCCAACAATTTTTGAGGTTGTAACTGGGATTGCAAAAAGGCCAGCAAAAGAAAAATCTATTGCTACAAACAGTAGTAATAAAAGCAAGTCAAGTGGAAATAAGGTAAGTTTTTTCAAACCTTTGAGTGGCATGGTTGAGTAGCCATCATGAGAATAATCCAACTTCTTCATTAAGTGTAGTTTTTCTTTCAGGGTGTTTACATGTTTCAGGATATGGCAATTTTACATTAATTAATTGAGAATCAATAAACCATTCATAAGAATGCTTATTTGGCAAGTTGTTTTGTTTGATGTCCAGCAGAGAGCAGCTGAGTCACAGATGAAAATGCTGAAAACACCACCACCTAAGGAAGAGGATGATGAAGAGGAGGAAGAGGACGATGATGAACATGGGGAAACCCTGTGTGGTGCTTGTGGAGAAAATTATGCATCTGATGAGTTTTGGATCTGTTGTGATATTTGTGAGAAATGGTTCCATGGTAAATGTGTTAAGATTACTCCAGCAAGGGCTGAACATATCAAGCAGTATAAATGCCCATCATGCACCAATAAAAGGGTCCGCAATTGAAGATGAACAAATATTTTCCCCCCCCCCCCCTTTATTCAACAGTGGTGAACCTTGATGGTTTCATAAGTATGGTGCTTGCAGGCCCAAGTGTTTGTGTGCATTATAGCAGTAAGAAGGATGCCGGTTAATTTCTTCAGGTTGCTGCAAGATGAAACCTTTGAGGAAAAATGTGTTACATACATCTAGTGGTTAGTTATTTGTTTGATGTTTCATTTTAGTACTTTTTGGTTTCATCTTGTGTTTTATCCTCCATTACATGCAATGCTGTAATGGTTTTTGGTGCTGATACTATCATTGTATAATAGGGTCTGTGGTTCATGTTTAATACATAGTTATCCATTTGTTGCATGGTAGACAAATGATGCCATTTTAATTACTAATATTGTTTAGAAACATGCGTTTGATTGGTTAGTGTACCAAAGGTGCATTAAGAATAGGGGGGGTCAGCCTTGGTTTACCCATACATTTCTTTTTATGTGTTTGAAAAATTGAATGCTATCATATATCGTTATTTAGGTCCATGACGTGGTTTTATGCACACTTACATGAAGTCTTGTTTGTCCTGGTTCACAGTAGCAGCAGTTTTATTGCTTAACACTGTTTAGGGACTCACCCGAGTGCGGGGAGCATGGTGAATGATTTCTGTGAAAGAGGCCATGAGTTATTGTTGCTTGGCATAACAAGTTTCTCTCATCAGGTTGAAAGTGGATTTAGTGAAATGCCTTAATCTGAAAATATGTTCCAACAACTCTGCTAGTTTTTGTTTATTTTATTTTATTGATCGCTACAATCTGTGGTCTCTGTTGAAGCTAGCTGATTAAAGTAAGTGCCTTTACAATTAAAGAACCTTCAATGCTTGGCAATGCTTGGCAACAGAGATCCATGTGTGATATGTTGCATATCCAAAACAAATTTGATGTTTGTGTGATACATCTAGAATAGTTATAGAATAAAGTATATAATTAACAGCTGCTATTGTATATAGTTATATGGAGCTTTTTAATTCTATTGAAATCAGGTCTTTATGTTCGATGATTCATTGGTTGGCATGAGTTGAACTGGGTGTATAAATGATCATGCTGTTACTTCGGTTAATTGACTGTCTAATACCATAGCATGTGAGTTTACAAATGTTCTACAATATAAGGTTTCGAATGGAATGGGAGGAACTGATCATGTTCAACTCATTATATTTTTTTGTTAGGATGCATAGTTAACAAAATAACCAAAAGGGAATGAACTGGTAATCCAATAAGGTGTCTTAATTAAGGTTTAATATAATAAAAGAAATAAAAAAATGACCTGGTTGGTGTCTGTGAAAGGCTTGAAGGTTGGTGGCATAGGGGTTGAAGGTTGAACGTTGCTCTAAGATTCTGAATCTTAGTCAACTTTAGAGAATTGAAAATGTAACTTGTATTTGCCATATTATCATGAAATAAAAATATGTTTGGCTATATGATATTTAATTTTGTAAGATGCATTTTGAAGGAAAGAGTTTATTTAATTTTAAAAGGATGAACTCCTGTTTCAAATTCATAAAGCATCAAATGAAGATTCTAGTACTTGAATTATTTCAAGTTGACGAGTTTTGCTTTCAATTGTTGACAATGCTAGGCAACATTCATCCATCAAAGATCCATGTCTGACAGGTTACATATCCAAAACTCATATGATACATATAGAATGGTTTATATAATTAAGGTATATAATTAAAAGCTGCTATTGTATATAGTTATATGGAGCTTTTTAATTCTATTGAAGTCAGGCCTTTATGTTTGATGAACTATGGGCATGAGTTGAAGTGGGTGTATAAAATGATCACGCTGGTACTTTGGTTGACTTTTGGCTGTTAATGCTATAGCATGTGAGGTTTGGAATGTAACGAGGAACTCAGAGGGAAGTTTTAACGGTGAAAATGAATTATCAAGGTTCATCATGTTTAATTTATTTTATTTCTTGGCAGGATGCATCATCGACATAATAGCCAAAGAGGAATGAACTAGTAATTGAATAAGTAGAATGTCTTAATAAATCTTCAATATAAGAAATGAAGTAAAAAATGACCTGATTGGTGTGCTTGAAATTTTGTAACATAGGGTTAAATCTGCTTCAATCCTCACCGGCAAGGACGCCACTTGCATTATCGGTGAGGTGATGTGACCCGCGTTCAATCCTCACCGGCAAGGACGCCACTTGCATTATCGGTGAGGTGATGTGACCCGCGTTCAATCCTCACCGGCAAGGACGCCACTTGCATTATCGGTGAGGTGATGTGATTCGGGTTCAATCCCCACGACGGATGTGTATAAGAAGTATGTTTAAAAAAAAAGGTTAAATATTGTTTTAAAATTATATAAGAAGGGTTAAATATTGTTTTAAAATTTTACATATCAGTTAACTTTGAAGTAGAGAATTGAAAATGTGACTTGTATTTGTCATATCATCATGTTTGGTCAGATATCTAATTTGAGAAAATATGACATCTAATTAAAAAAAGGGTTAAATATTGTTTTAAAATTATATAAGAAGGGTTAAATATAGTTTTAAAATTTTGCATCAGTTAACTTTGAAGTAGAGAATTGAAAATGTGATTTGTATTGGTCATATCATCATGTTTGGTCAGATATCTAATTTGAAAAAAATATGACTTCTAATTTTACAAAACCTATTTATTTTAGGAACAACAATGGTTTTGAGTTAGTAAAGCATCAAATAAAGATCTACTCAATAAAGATTTATAAAGAGCAAAGATTTCCTCAATAGTAAAGGGTAAAATAGTTTTTAATGTGTGTTGAGGTAATAGGTCATAACTCATATGAGATGACCTTTATGACTTTAAAGGGTAAAATAGTTTTTTTTAACGTGTGTTGAGGTAATAGGTCATAACTCATACGAGATGACCTTTATGGACTTTAAAGGGTAAAATAGTTTTTTTTAATGTGTGTTGAGGTAATAGGTCATATTAAAATAGTTTTTAATGTGTGTTGAGATAATAGGTCATAACTCATATGAGATGACCTTTATGGACTTTAAACGGTAAAATAGTTTTTTAATGTGTGTTGAGGTAATAGGTCATAACTCATATGAGATGACCTTTATGGACTTTATGGAGGATGCTTATTTACTGTATGTACGAGTAAAATATATGATTATCCAACTATACATCAATTATAAAAAAGGTGGTGCACAATGTTACGCCCTATAGGATTTGAATTTTGGATTTTTATTCAAAGTTTCCAAGTCTCTCTAAATACTTATTTGGAATATTTTAATAAGGTGGTGTACAATGCTACAACCTATAGGATTCAAATCTTGGATTTTTATTCAGAGTTTTAAAGTCTCTAAATACTTATTTGAAAGATTTTAATGCTAATTCTTTTTGAAGAGGTTATTAATTGTTTCTATAATAAGGTCAAGAAATAAAATAAAGATAAAAAATGGATTACAAGGTTACAATGAAAGTTAAATGGTATATTTACGAGGTTATATATTAATTTTATGAGTGATTAGGGTTGAAGGATAGTTGAATAAGAAGGATATGGAAAGAATTGAAGCAAATTTTAATGTATGGAGGGTCTAATCTCATCTCTTATAAAAACGTATAAAGGTAAAGTTAGGGCTTGAGTAAACAACTTCGATTTTGAGCATAATCCCCTTTACATCAACCTTTAAGGGCTTGAGTAAACAACTTCAACCTTAAGCATAATCTCCTTTACATCAACCGTTAATAAAACCTTTAATAAAGACACATATTATCATATCAGCAATTTGTTTGAATAAGGAAATATTAAAAAAAGGCATACTCAACATGTCAGTTTGTTGCTTTATGAATTCTAAAGGTTAATATTTTTTTAAATAAGGTGTTTGATTTTTTTTTTTCCAATTGATTGTTTATGCCATTTGATAGAATTTAAGTTTACATGGGTTTTTTGAGGGGCTCCGGTCCCCTCGGGGTTGATTTAAACTTGTGTGATGAAAGCTTAAAAACTTACCACTATAATATTCTTCATAGGTCGATTATTAAACTATGTTATTAAATCTATTTCTATCCATTTTACTCTTATTTTTATCTATTATATTGTTTTATTTGTTTTATGTGATAAAAAAATTATCGTTAATCTCTTGTTTGTTTTATGTGATAAGAAATTATCGTTAATCTCTTGTAATACAAGTATGACATAACTATGATTAATAAATGTTGTTTAATAATAAATTGATGTAAAAAGTGATTACAATTATATTACAAATGATAACCATATAAAACAACTAATTTTATTATAAGTTATAAAATTTTCATATAACAAATTTTGTATGTAATAAAACAATTAATTTATAGTAAAATATCATAATCATATATATATTTTTTATTAAGTAAATACTTTTTAAACATATACATATCCACGTAAAAGAAATCATAAGATATATTTAAGAAATCGTAAAATATATTTAAACTTACTAAGAAGGAATCATAAGATATATTTAAACTCACTCACATGTAATATCCCACACTTAATCAATAGCCATGTAATATACCTTGCATACCTCCGAATAAACATCTAAATACGTAGAAATGAGAATTGTAATATACCTTGCATACCTCCGAATAAACATCTAAATACGTGGACAAGTAGAAATGAGAATGATACTTGTTTCAAGTTTGCTCTCTTTTTTAATATTTTCATTCTTTGAGTTATGTAATAGTTTTATTTTTTTATTTTTTTTATTTTATATTTAAGTTATAACTTAATATTATTTTAACATAACCTTTAGATCATTTTTCTTTTAATATAGGATATATCGATTTAAAACTTTAGAGCCACAAGTAATTTCCTATCTATAAGTATAATTGCGTGTTAAAAATTAAATTAAATTTTATAAGGACAAGTCTTCCAACTCTTTGTAGTTGAATTTAAAATATTTTAATATTTTTTCAATTTAAGATAAATAAAATATTTTTATATTTTTCAATTTAAAATAAATAAAAAACTAAAATCAAAAGTAAATTTTTTATTTTAAAAGTTAAAATCAAAGTGAGCATATAATAGTGTTGGTATGCGATTTCAATAAATAAGTAGTAATTGTGTATTATATATATATATATATATATATATATATATATATATATATATAGAAGTTATGTGTAGCTTATATTGTGAGCCACTTTTATTATAGAAATTAAATATTACATTATTTTTATTATATTTTTAACAAATTAATTATAGAATATCTAACTTTGTTTTTCTATCGGAGATATTCTTCATTTACTTTTCTATCAAATATATTCTTCATCTTCCTCAAACTGCTAAGTATCTACAATCAACTCCTATACCAAATGCCTTCAAAAATTTAAATTTTGTCAAGATGAAATTCACCACTACGAATAGCTAAAATATTTGCTACCGAACTTCTATATCCAAAAATATATTGTCTATAACCACCTCACAATTTCTTAATACTTTTTTTAGGGTTATTCATTCCCCTAATATTTCAAGATATTATTTTCATTGTTATTTTTTTATTTTATTTGAGGGTTTAGCCCCACTTCTTGTTAATACTTGTGATATTTACTTTTGTTTTCCCATATCAATATCCTTTTGTGTTTTTTTTTTCTCTTTGTTTTGCTTCTTGGGTCTTCCTCTCTTTTTTTCATTCCCAACAATACTTCCATCTTCATCAATCTCTTCAATCTTCTCACACAGCTCATAGTAAGATTTATCATCTTTAGGTTTTGTCTTGTTCTAAAGGATCTGAAGTGCAAGGAATAACCTTAAAAACACAATATTCTTTATATTTCCTTGGACACCCTAAAGTGCAAGGATGCTCTTCTATAGCAATTACCTTCTTATTTTACCCTAAAAACCCTAAATTGTTATGGGTTTCCTCCAACCTCATTTCTATATTATTCTGCTCTTGAAACTTTAAAGTGCAAGGGATAACATCTTCACCACTTTCACTTTTATTACGTGAAGAGGATTCTATACTACTAGAGGAAAATGAAGATTTATCTAGAATAAACTTGACCTTTTTTGTTGTCTTTGTTTTGGGTTTTATCTCCACATATTCTTTTGCACCTTTAATTCCTTCTAAACTTGCCAATTGATATTGTCCATAGGATTTATTTACCTCTTCTTTTGGAGTGGAATATCCTTGATTGATCTAGCTTCTATTATTGTATGATTTCCTTGCTTCGTATTGAAGTTTATCTCATGGCTAAATTTTTTTTCTCTTTCTTCATAGTTTTTACTTTGCAAACTCTTGCCATGTGTTCAATCTCAAAATAATTGTGACAACAAAATGCAATATTTTCATAATCTATTTGCTGATATCAATCTCTTGATTCTGATTTAGTCTTTAATGGATTGTGGTAAAGGTTTTGAAATATCCATAACAACACATATTCGAGTATATATAGCATGCTTTTGCTCCTTAATTGTTGGTCCTTGATGAATTTCCCATGGCAAAGAAAAGAGGATTCCGTGAATAGGCAAAGAACGAAGAACGAATCGCTGCCTGTTGGAGTTGACTTCGAAGGGAGGGGCGACCAAAGGAGGCTTAATAACGTAAAATAAAAACTAGGGAGGTGTAGGTACGAGCAGTGCGTCCTCCCGAGCCATCACATTGTTAGTCCTTCACGCTATTGCTTCTCGCTGTTATACGCAAAAAAAGTCTAACTAGCACAAAACAACTATCAGGTGGTTCATCGCGAGCTTGCGGATAGGTCTATTGAACCGGAATCTTAAGTTGGAACAGTATCTCAGTAGGACAAGTTTAATTGATGATATTTTAAGCGCGATTTGGGAGTGAGTGTGCAAGCCGAGAGCAAATGAGATCAGAGAGGGAGTGTGAACAAAGAGGGAGTGAGTCAAGATTTAGTCATGGTAGAAGTGCTGCATGTTCGTACGGAGTGCATCAATGCTTCAAACCCTTACCATGAATGTGTGGAACATTGTTTCCTAAAAATTGTTGAAGCCAAGGAACATCGAGAAAAAGAAGAGACAAGGGCAATTGTGAGCCAAGAGGGAGTGTGAGGCAAGAGAGAGTGCAAGGCAGGAGAGTGCAAATTAAAAGGGAGTGCAAACTAAGAGGGAGTGCAAGTCGAGATTCAATCATGGCAAAAGAGCGATAGGTTCATCCAAAGTGCATTAATGCTTCAAACCCTTACCATGAATGTGTGGAACATTGTTTCCAAAAAATTGTTGAAGTGAAGGAATTCCAAGAAAAAGAAGAGATAAGCAATTGTGAGCCAAGAGGGAGCACAAGCCTGGAGTAAGTGTGAGGCAAGAAAGAGTGCAAGTTGGAAGCAAGAGTGAGTGCAAGCAGAAAGGGAGTGAGAACCAAGAGGGAGTGTGAGCCAAGTGTAAGTCCCATTAACTATTGTGGAGGGATAGTCATTTTTAAAATCCCTAATGGAAAGTCAAGATGCCTTAGCTAGAAATCAAAATGCCATAGTTGGAAGTATGAAGGTCCAGACTGGAGATAAGCGAAAGAGCGAATACATGGCAAGTTCATTCAGGTAGCAGATGGTACACCAAAAGTAAGTATCAAGGATGAGATGATTGAGAATGATATAATGGTTCTTAAAAGTAGAGGGCTAATATGAAAGTTCCATAGATAATGGCCAGGGTTTTTGGAATTCAAAATTCGATCAACTGGAAGTGGGGATTGAATTCAAATTATTATGTGACTTTTCTTCCTAAAGGTTTTTTTCTCATCATCTTTTTCAGTTCAGAAATTAGGGATAAAATAATGGTTGGTGGCCCATGGTTTAGGGGAAGAGATGCACTTTATTTGAGACCATGGAATGAATTTTTTTGTTGAGATAAAAACTATTAAGAAGCTTCGAATGTGGGTTAGGCTTTTTGGACTTCCATATCAGCTTATAAATTAGGATGTTTTGAAATTTTTTTACAAATATTACTAATATTTAAATTTTTATTCATAAATCTACAAATTATTATTTATTTCAAGGTATGGAGTACATTTTTTTTTTCAATTAATTATATGGGATTGAAATGGGCCCCACCCATATTACATAATCACCACATAGTGGTATTATAACAAAGCTTGGATATTATCCATGTATCGCTTGGCAAGATTCAAAATTTGGTCTCCTCCTTGAATGTTGAGGAATTTAATTGGTTGAGCTAATGCCACTTGATAGGAGTACATGCTAATTTATCCCTTCTTCTAAAATTAATTTTTATTTTATAAATACTAGTTTTATTTTGGATATATAGGGGAGTTGGTTACATCCACACTATTTTTAGTAATCGCCAAGTGTAGGGTTCAAACCACATGGGCTGCCCCAATAAGCTTATACCACCTTGTTATTTTATAACCCGACATGAATAGGACCATCAATCGCTCGAGATACATACCATTTTCATCAGTTTGGCACACACTCAGAGGATTCAGAGCAGACTACTACCTTAACAGGTAGACATACCCCCAAGATTTGAACCTAGGTCTCTTCTAGGTAAATACCTGGCCAGACAGACAATTACCAATCCACCTAACCCTTGGAGGCTTATAAATACTAATTTTAATTCGTTGATGTGTTAAATATTATGTTTTTCTACATGTGATAAATAACTATTCTCCATGTGATGGCTTCAATATGTCACTTATCACCTTTTGTTTTTGCTAGTTATTATTCTCATGGAACTATAACAATAGAGTTGATAAAAAATCTAAATGGTATTCAATGTTGGTACTTGTGCCCCTTGCGGTCTTAGGTATCTGTGCATATCTCATCTCAAAAAAGTCAATGTGATCAACTAATCAAAGATATTATCAAATGGCAGGAGCTCAACTAGTTAATTTTCTTGACTTTCAAGGAGTTAAATCTTGCCAAGAGATATATGTATAATTTTTTTTGGTACACAGGGGAGTTGGTTACATCCACACTATTTTTAGTAACTACCAAATGTAGGGTTCAAACCACAAGGTTTGTCCCCAACAAGCCTATAGCACCTCGTTATTTTATAACCTAACATGAAGAGGATCACCGATCGCTCGGGATTCATACCGTCATCATCGTCAGTCTGGCATGCACTTAAAGGATTTGAAACAGACTATTACCTTTCAACATGCATGCCCCCAAGGTTTAAACCTAGGTCTCTTTTGGGTAAATGCCTAGTCAGATAGACACTTACCAATCCACCTAGCCTTTGGGAGCAAGATATATGCATAATTGCCAAGCTGCTATAATTCCATTATGAGGTCATTAATTCTGTTTAGTGGGATTTGTTTCAATCCCATATAACTAATATAGAAAAAATAATCAAAAATAATTATTTGGTCTTATTAATATAACTTGGTGATGTTTATTCTAAAAGAGCTATATCATTTATTTAAAGAATAAGCTAAAAAGTCTAATCCATGTTTTTTTAAACAAATTGATAAATTTAATGCACATTTAAACAACTTTTTAAAATGAAAACCTTATATTATATGTTACATAAAATAAAGGACTAAATCACTAAATAAATTTTGTTTAATAACTATTCATAATTAAAATTTAGATTAGGTCAAATATAAATTTGCTTTTATCCACTATACTACATGTTGAATGTGGAAAATGTTCCATTATATTTGTGCTTGCAATGTCATTTCAATAATTGGAAGAAAAGGACAAATCTTCTTTGAACTCCATATCTAGGTTGGATTCCCACTAATCATGCTAAGCCAAACTAATTCTAAGTGCTCAAGAGTAATTCTAAGGAGATGAGTGCACAAGAAATGTAAAGTAAATACAATAAAAATAGGATTAGTGTCGATTGATCAGCACATTTGGAAGTGATCAAATAACACCAATGTTGAGCATTCAAATAACATACAACAATTCTAAAAAGGACTAACAGGAAATGGGAGGGTAGGGCCACAAGCACCATTCATTTATATGAAGAGGTTAAATGATACGGTCCATAAATGTGATGAACAGTGTTTCCATTAATTTCAAATATAGTTGGAGAGTATAATTCACAATCACAAGACATAGCTCTATTATTCACAAATGGATAAAACATCCTTAAAAATGAGCCCTTGAATATTATCTATAGTAAAGGTTTTACCATACTTTGAACCTTACATAAATCTAATTACTCTTTGATTATATTAAAATTAGTCGTAAAAAGATAAAACATAATCCTCAATCATTTGTCTTAAAATTTGTGCCTTCAAAACTTGACATATTCATCCACTTCACTTGTTAACCTTGTGAATCACTTGGTTGCTGACGCTTCACAACTTTGTTATGTTAGTGATTCACAAGGTTATTGATGATTCACTGGCTCATATTGATGCATCATCAATCTCTACAGTTTACCATTTTTTATACTTATTTATTAGATATTTAGCCTAAGAACTTCAAAATTATCTTTGACCACTAGCTTCATTGAGTTTAGAAATGGACTCCAACCTCTGTTTTTGAGCATCACCTTTTATCATGCATTGTGTCTTCTATTGGAACTATCAATTACCAAAATTTGAAACAATGGTAGCACCTTAGTAAAACATTTTTGATGACTTGTAGGAACATCAAATATGATTGATGGTATTTAGGAGTCCTCCTTTAACCAATTGGGTAATGCTATATTTAATCTTCTCCACTACGTTTAGACCATCATAATAAGACTTGTAGGATTGCAAAATTTGCTATTTTAGTGGTATGTTCATAAGTTAGATGTGCACCATTTGTTTATTAATCTTAGTTATTAGTGTTATTGATTGGAGACCTTATGGGTGTGCATTATAATTTGCATATGATTGGTCTTTGAAGATAATTATGATTAGGCATTGTTAACAATGGATTGAGCTTTGCCAAGCAACTTTTCACATTCTTGGACATGTTGGAGAAAGACAGTGGATTGCTTTATTTCATCCAATATCTAGTCCCATAGAGACTTGGTTATATCGATGGCTAAGATCTTTGTTTTCATTGCCTCAATTTATTTCTTTAGGATTTTCTCATTTTGCTTAAGCCTTTCAATCTCTTCATTTTTCATCTCACGATATTGACCATATTATGCTTTTTTGTCTCTAACTGGTTTACCAAATTATTCTTCTCATATTCAAGCTAATGTCTCCCTTGCTTCTCTTGATCTACTTGTCCCTTTAGCTCATCCCTTTCTTCCATTAAGGCTTCCAACTCCCTTTTTACCTTTGTGTTTTTTTGTTTCTTACTTTGAGCGTCTACCTTTTTCCTTCTCAACACCATTGCCAATTCATGATTTTGCTTCTTGCAGCCCTAGTTTTCCTTGGTCAATTGAAGATAATTCAATGACATGGACAAGTTTACTTATTTTAAAAACTATATTGACCCTAGGGAACCTGCTCATTATTAGTCTATTGAAGTCAGACTTGTGAGGAAGTTGGATGCTACCATGGTTGGTTTGTTGGTATATAGTTGGTATACCTATGCACACATCTCCCTCCATCATTTAGCTATCTAAGTGTAGAGTCTGGGTAACCCTGTCCATCGGTGTGAATTCACCTACAATTATTTTTAATCTATTGTTTCTTCTTACATAGGTGTTCCTCCATTGCATCAGTATTCCCAAATCTCTGACAATGAGATCATTCGTATTGGGAGTCACAACAAGGCCTAGGACATTCAAACTTGTACATAATTACTTGTCACAACACACGAAGGACTTGCAGTTGGGCTTATGTGACTAATTGTATCCCTACCTTTATGGAGAAGCCAATAATCTCCACTTGCTTGAGTGCTCCTAAGATATAATGTTGGGCGGTGAAGTGTGCCAATGTGTGTGAGAAGCCATGATCAAGGTGGTTTATGTTGACATAGAAGTGGTGGAGAGGGACGACATGGGAATGAAATAAGTTGTTAGGCTTATAGGTGGTATTGATGGTGATGTGAGGATGGTGGAAATGACAAGGGCAAGGATAAAAATAAAAATTGATGGTGTGGAGGTGATAGTGGTAGGTTGGTTGTCGTATAAGGAGGTATGAGGTTATGGCCACACCTGTTTATGGTAGCAAAGGCATAGTAAAAGAAGAAGGGGTAGTAAGAAAAGGGAATTTTAAAGAAATAATAAAGTGAAGAGAGGAAACAAGAGTAAAATAATATAACAAAGAGAAGTGATGTAAAATGGGATATGAAAGTTTCTGGGGCCTTTCTAGTGATAACTTCCATGCATGTTTCTTCATCCTTTGTGAGGCTTGGTAGTGTCTCATGGAGACCTTCATCAGGTATCATTTGTGAAGAGTTATATCCAGACTTATTCCAGAATAATAATGCAAAAATAATAACACAAAAGAAAATAACAACTCACAAAATACATGCACATAGAACACAAGAGATTTATCCTGGTTCACCCGATATGGGCTACGTCTAGAAAACAAGAGCCACAAATCCTTTTCTATTATTATTATTCACCTTACCCGTAATGGGACATTACAATCAATATAAAGGAAACTGTTACAACCCTAAACCACAATATGGTATTAGAATACCATGGGCACAATACCTTGGGCTAAAACCACCCATACCCACCAATCACAGGAATCCCTTCAACACCTCCGAAAATAGATTTGAGAATATCTTTGAAAAAGGGGTCCCCCTCCCCTGGACCCCTATCGGGGGGCTCCCGCCCCTCGAACCCCTTGGCCTGCTCACCGATGAGCAGGATTGCCAAAGAAGGGGCCTGTCGTACAGTACTTCCTCTGCAAAGGATGAGACACATCCAATAATTTGTATTTTCTTAGCCCGCTCTTAGCTACCCCTAGTTTCCACTTCTATACCTGTGCAGATTCCTTCCTCAAGTTGGATCTCTTCTTTCATCCTAGAATTTTATGGGTTCATAGGGGCTTGTTATCCAACCTCAATATTTTGTCTCTTCCTCTTTATGGTTGCCCTCATAGTATCTCTTTCATTTATTGTTTCCCTTTGATATGCTTCTTCAACATCTACCTTAGCTATAGATCTTACCTCAACAATAAGTTCCTAATTGGTAGATATTTGAGTGGAAGAGACCTAAAGTTAGGGTTGGGATGATTTATTAAATGTTTTGTCTCTTGGGGGTATTGCTCATCCCATATTATGAAGTGTTCCATAATGAATCTACCTTTGATTACTTGTCCTTGGCCTACCTCATGAGTTTCATACTTCATTCTTCTATAGGCCACAACCTTCTCCAAGATATACCCATGTTTACTCCTTATGAGCAAAGAGATATTTTGATGATTAATGTGCTCAAAGGGTCATAGTAGTCACAAATATTTATGCCTTCCATTTCATGATATCTCTGTTAAAACAAAACTAAGGGAATGGGTATTATTTCGTTGTTATACACCTCCTTTTCTAGGCCTAATTTGAGTGTACCATTTTTATGGCCTCTTCGTCACTTAAGTTCCTCTTGAATTTCACATTCAACTAGTGTTCATGGATATATATTTGAGATATTTTTATTTATAAATGTTCTAATGAACACAATGTCAATATCATAAGCCCATCTATAGAAAATTATCTTTAGCATGAACCTCTTGAAACTCTTTTCAAGTTGCTCTATACACCCTTTAATTAAAGTGGCTATGATAAAATAGTTGTTCTCTGTTATAACTCAGTGCTTCGATATCTTTACATTATGCAATTATGGGTATTTAAGTTCATAGAATGTCTATTTCATACATAACAATTCTCTAACTAAACTTTTAACTACCTTGTCCTATACTACATGCATAAACCTTGTGAGGGGTAGTTATACCACTAGCCTTCTCACATGGCTATGATGTAATAACTCCTAATATTTCCCCCTTATTACATAATAATCAAAGCTCTATTTTCAACTTATGACCAAAAATAATTTATAGAGCCATGCTGGAATTTGAGAGAGAAATTCCTCCCTTTAATGTAGACTTTCTAGTTTGATACTTAGGAGTGTCAGATTCCATCGATCATGCACTCCAGCATATATTTATTACAAAAAATCATTCAATGTTTATAGAATTCAATGCACGAATTATATGTTTCCTTCAATATGGAGTATCTTTATCAAATAAATCAGTTGTTAATGAGATCAAATATTCTTGTTGCCAAATATTGTCTTGATCAATATCTTCTATTGAGATAAGGTCAATCACCTCTTGTCTTTTATTCTTTATCATGGTTTCATTTATTCGATTAAGTCTTTGCTCATGATACGTGATGTATTCCTACTTTATTTTATCTATAGTGTGATGTGCTACCATGCATCCAATGTCAGTTATCCAATTTATTGATTTCCAATACTTTTTATGTGGTCATATATTTTGCGCGAACTAGTTTCTATTTCATATTTTAATTGTTTGTTGATGTAGTGACATCAATCATCTTCTAATTCTTCTTAGCATTGTTCATTTGGAGAACAAATTTATGGAAAGTTATGTATTCATGCTTTCTTTGGTGTGCTATTTATGTTTGAACTTGTTGCATTGATTCCTCATTTCCTTTGATATCTTCAACTTCAAATTCTTCTATGGATGGTGATGAATCACATTCTGAGTGTACATCTTCCCTTTTTGTGCTTGGTTTCTAGTTGAATTTTAATGTGACAATTTTTTATTTATTTATCATTTGTTTGGATTCATACCAAATATTATTGTGTTGTCTCAGTTGTGCTTCTGCAATATACACATATTATTATGTATGATCTTTTTTCTTCTTCCTTAACTTGATTTTCTTTGGCTATATTGTTTTGTTGTACCTTTATCCAACTTTAATTTTACTTTTTTGAAGATAAATTGTCTTGTTGTTGGTTCGTCTCTCATGAACGAGATCCATTTTTGAATGAATTATGCCAAAATTCCTTCATAGTGTGTTCGTTTCTACCACTATGTTTGCAGATATTTTGTGTGTGAAATATATTTATTTGTGAAATATTTCTTTGATTCTTATATATTTGAAAATTATTTCTCTATTGGAAGCACTATGGAGGTCACATGCCTCTTCTAAATGGTTGCTTCCTCATTTGATTTGTAAGTAGTAATTGTTATTCTTCATCTATTGTATGTGAGGCCTCTACTTTCCAATCTAGGTTCATTAGCTTTTTAAATCTTGGTGTTTGCTTAGTAACATTTAATATGATCACAAAAACATTATACTTTGATGGAAGAGATCTCAAAATATTTAGAAATTATGTTTCATCAAGTACTTGAGTTCCCAATGCTTGTAGTGATGCTCACAAATTTGTAGTTCTCATGAATGATTTCAGTTTCTCTCAATTCTTCATATTCCAACAATGGAGTTGGCTATGGAGGAATATAATTTGATTTTGATTCTTTGCTTCAAATACTATTCTTAGCTTCTCCCATCCATATTTGGTCATGGTTGAATCTTGAATGTATGCTTGGACCTCATCTGCTACTCCAAACATGATCAATATTGCCTTTCTATTTGCTTTGTTGAACTTTATTTGATCTTCATTTTCTTCTTCATGATGGGTAATGGTCCTGTTTACTACTTGCCATACTTCCTCAAACTCAAGTTACGTTTTGAGTTTGGTTTTCTAGGCAACATAATTGTTTCCCTTTAGGAGTTGAGAATATGGTAACAAGAACTACGATGGTCCACTAGCCATAGTAAACTTTCACAAAATTTAAATATTTTTCTTTTGTTGAATTTACCTCAAAAAACTAAAATTTGACAAGTATATAAGCCTATACTCACATTTTGTTAATATTTAAAATTGTGAGAAAATTATCTCGCTAAGCAAAAGGATGAAATATTTTTCTTCTTTGATTCTTATATATTTGAAAATTGTTTCTCTGTTGGAAGCACTATGGAGGTCACACACCTCTTCTAAATGGTTTCTTCCTCATTTAATTTGTAAGTAGTAATTGTTCTTCTTCATCTGTTGTACGTGAAGCCTCTACTTTCTAAAGTAGGTTCATTAGCTTTTTAAACCTTGGTGTTTGCTCAAAATTTAATGTGATAACAAAAACATTATACTTTGATGGAAGAGATCTCAAAATATTTAGAAATTATGTTTCATCAAGTACTTGAGTTTCCAATGATTGTAGCGATGCTCACAACTCTATAGTTATCCTCATGAATGATTCCAGTTTCTCTCCACTCTTCATCTTCCAACAATAGAGTTGGCTATGGAGGAATATAATTTGATTCTGATTCTTTGCTTCAAAGACTATTCTTAGCTTCTCCCATCTATATTTGGTCATGGTTGAATCTTGAATGTATGCTGGGACCTCATCTGCTACTCCAAACATGATGACCAATCTTGCATTTTTGTCTGATTTTTTGAACTTTATTTGATCTTAATTTTATTCTTCATGATGGGTAATGGTCCTATTTACTGCTTGCCATACTTCCTCAAACTCAAGTTGCATTTTGAGTTTGGTTTTCTAGGCAACATAATTATTTTCCCTTAGTAGTTGGGAATCTAGTAACAAGAACTACGATGCTCCACTAGCCATAGTAAACTTTCACAAAATTTAAATATTTTCTTTTGTTGAATTTGCCTCAAAAACTATTTTTGAAACATATATAAAAGCCTATAGTCGCATTTTTTTAATATTTCAAATCGTGAGAAAATTGTCTCGCTAATAAAAATGATGAAATATTTTTCTTCTTTTATTCATATATATTTGAAAATTGTTTCTCTGTTGGAAGCACTATGGACGTCACATGCCTATTCTAAATGGTTGCTTCCTCATTTGATTTGTAAGTAGCAATTGTTCTTCATCTATTGTATGTGAGGCCTCTACTTTATAAAGTAGGTTCATTAGCTTTTTAAAGCTTGGTATTTGCTCAGTAACATTTAATGTGATCACAAAAACATTATACTTTGATGGAAGAGATCTCAAAATATTTAGAAATTATGTGGCATCAACTACTTGAGTTACCAATGCTTGTAGCGATGCTCGTAACTTTGTAGTTCTCCTCATGAATGATTATAGTTTCTCTCCACTCTTTATCTTCCAACAATGGAGTTGGATATGGAGGAATATAATTTGATTTTGATTCTTTGCTTCAAAGACTATTCTTAGCTTCTCCCATCCATATTTGATCATGGTTGAATCTTGAATGTATGCTTAGACCTCATCTGCTACTCCAAACATGATGATCAATCTTGCCTTTATGTCTGCTTTGTTGAACTTTATTTGGTCTTAATTTTCTTCTTCATGATGAATAATGGTATTGTTTACTACTTGCCATACTTCCTCAAAATCAAGTTACATTTTGAGTTTGGTTTTCTAGGCAGCATAGTTGTTTCCCCTTATGAGTTGGGAATCTGGTAACAAGAACTACGATGGTCCACTAGCCATAGTAAACTTTCACAAAATTTAAATATTTTCTTTTGTTGAATTTGCCTCAAATTTTTTTTTTTGACAAGTATATAATCCTATACTCGCATTTTGTTAATATTTCAAATTGTGAGAAAATTTCTTCGCTAAGCAAAAGGATGAAATATTTTTCTTCTTTTTGGATTTTTTTTTTTCCAAAAAATATAAATCTCTTATTTTATTTTAAATTAAAGAGACTTCACTTTTCATTCAAGATATCCAAGTTTAAACTCCACTTGGTATGAGGGGATTGGGACCCCTCATAAAAACCTGTGTAAACTTAAATTTTAAATACTTATTAAAAAAAAAAGACTTCATTTTGTAATATAAGTATCTTTTCTTTTCTCTCCACCATAAATGGATTTTGAATTTTCAAGGCCTCTTGTCTTCTTGGCCTTTGCACTTTTCAAATTGTTGTCCACTTTGATTATTGCCCTTCCTTTTCTTCTTATGGGCTCTCTTTTTAATTTTTGTTTGAATCCTTTTATGCCAAAATTTTTTCTTTGAGGTAGAGTATCTGTGCGTCAATGACAACTTTTTGATTAATTTGTAGGTGTAGCTTTTTCTTGTCCTAAGAATGCAGGTTGACTTGCTTTATTGCACTATGTTTTTCAGATCTTTCAGCTTCTTATCTTTAATTTTGCTTTGCTAGAACTTTATGCATAAACACTTTCAATCATCTAGGTAATACCTTGTGATGTTTGGATGAGATTTGTCTAGGTAACGTTTGAGTGACTTTTTGGTGAGCATCTAGGTTGGCTTTTGGTTGAGCATCCAAATTGACATCTAGGAGACAACAAATTTGTACCCTAATATAGTGAGGGCTCCTTTATCTTGTTAGCTTTTGAAGCTAAATGCATAGAATAAAGTGATCACAAGATCTAAAATAAAGCTGCAATATGAAATATATGATAATGACAATCTATTGAGCATATAAAACTCATAAAAAAACTTCAAAAATGAATCATATAAATACCACTAATAAATGCTCACAAAAATATGATCTTTATTGAATAAACACCTCAAATACATCATACTTCAACACTCTCCATTGTGATTGTATATGACCAATCACTCTATATCTTTCTATATATTGCTCTCTATCCACATACCCATTTATAGGATGGAATGTGACTTTTCATATAGAAGATTTTTGGTCTTCACTCTTTCTATGACTCTTCATCTTCCTATTCTATGGACACATGTACATAGGAACAAATAGACACATTTATATTTCCAAAATACTTTGCACACTTGTGCATTTATTACATTGCATAAAGTAAATACTTTCATCCTAACCTATGACACTCTTTCCTAATCTATAGATGTACCCATGGTGGTACATTGGCATCAACAAAATGATGTAATATTTTCTAAAACCCCCCTGTATTACATTATTTGGTTATTGAAAACTTTTAGTCTTCAATATGGATCTTCTTCTTGTTCAGGTTCATATTCTTTTTGCTTGTCTTCATCAATTTGTAAGATTTTAGATGATGTCGTGCTATCATTTGATTCTTGTAAAAACATTTTCTTTTTCCCTTTGTTCTTCATATTACAAGTCTTCATCTTGGCCTGGTTTCCTTTCTCTGTCTTTGAATTCTATTTAGGACTGCTAATATAGTCAATTGTTAGATACCCTTGTTGAGCAAGAGATCTAATTACATCTCTAGTCCATTTTTGTTTTTCTTGATCTTTGTGTAATCTTCTTTCCTGTATTCCATGCTTATATTCAATGTTAGCAAAGGCTTTTGAAATAATATTTTGGAATAAGCATTGTAATATGAAGGTTAGAATATTTTCAAAACTCAAGTAATATTCTTTCTTGTAATAACAAAAGGTAGATGAATGAGATTCTTTCCCACAATATTTGCAAGGATGCAAATTCCAACAATCAACCTTTTCATGTCCTTTGTTACAGTAAGTGCATTTCAAGTTTTCTTATGTTATTTTGAGCAACTTAATTTCATCTATTTTCTTGATTAACTGATATAACCATGTATGAATAGTTGAAGCAATTCTATTTTTGCTTCTTTCATAAACCTGTAGGAGAAATTCTTGTCCTACATGTTTTGCTATGCTTTGAGAATGCTCATTATGATTGTCATCAAAAACTTCTATCATATTGTATGTTAAAGTATTAGCTCTTGTTGAGTTGTCAATTTGTGGTTTCTCAAAAACCTTTTTAAGATAAAATGGTTATTTTATTCTATAAACCCATTTTGATATCTTGAATCCTCTATACTTAATAAGTTCTTCCATTCTAAATAAATCTTCTAAAACTTTAAACCTTTGAGGTAGACTTCCTTATGACTCCCTAATTTAGTTTGTCAAATATTTCAAATTAATTTTTCCTTAGTTTTTGAATGATAGACTAAGGATAATTTTTAATTGTTGACAACCTTTTATCTCCCTAGTTTCAATATTGTTTTTCAATTCTATGTTTTGTAGAACTCCTTGTATCTCCCTAATGAATATGACAATATAATTTTTCAACTTCTATTCTTAAAAAAATAGCAATTTTACTTCCCTCTTATCAATCAAGGATTTGAATGCAATTTTTAAATATTGCAAATATTTCAAATTTATATCTCTACTATTTGTTTTGGATGAAAAGACCATTATATTAATAAAATAATGTCTAATCATACAAAAAAGGGTGGGTGGGATTAGCACACCCCGTAAACCAATACACTAACCACTGTGGTTAGGAATATACAAGAGTTTCAGAAATAGTCCACAAATTTTTAGATAACATCGACCAAAACAATGTCAAATATGCATTCAGAAAGAAAAAAGCTGAGAAATCACTACCACCTGGAATGGGAAGGAAGGAGCACATGACTCATAACGTAGGGTGCATTCCTCCAATGATCCATGAGTATACGTAAGTACTGCAACTCCACCTGTACTTTTTCAACCTGTACTTGAATCTGTAACCAACAATTAAAGAATATAACATATTTATTAGCAACAAAGAAGACACACCCGACATCTTGTTGAGAAAAAATAGCTCTATTCCGGGACTTCCATAGATAAAATAGTACCAATTGTAAAAATATTCCAAACAACACCCAAGTTGAAGAAAAAAGTAATAGGATCACCCAAAATAGCATGCACCCAAGTAAAATCCTCCTGTATAAAATGTCTAAAAAATTCAAGAAGCCACTCCCAGACCAACTGAGCCCAATCACAACATAAAAAAACATGCAGTAAATCTTTCGTCTATCCACAAACCAAGCAAATGGGATTATGAACACCTATATGCTTGAGCCTGTTGTCGACAATTAACCCTTGGTGTAAGAGACTACAAGAAAAAAAACTCTGTTTAGGTTCAATATAAGTAGCCCAAGCAATCCAAAACATATTATTCCATTGGGAGGGAAGAGAGACTAAGTCCCATCTTAGAGTAAGCTTATCAACCATTGGAACTTGTAGGAGAGGCATTTGTAACCAAGATGAGCTTTATATTGCAAAATAGGAAGCTCCCCAGGCCAACACCAATATGACCACCAAGGTTTTTGAAAATGCTTATGTAGTTTGCTCCAAATAGAAAATGGAATACTATCAATAACCACCTCATAAGTGTCTCTATAACTAGGGTTTAAATTATGAATTTGACAAAAAATTTCCCAGGGTATCCAACACCTGGTATGTCAGGAGAAGAAATAAAAAATGGAAGCAATACCATGTTTATAGAACCTCTGCACTTTGACCCACTGCACCATATCTAGGGGAGAACCCTGCCAAGTGATAACAGGAGACCACAAAATATTCATGGAAGGCAAAGAGGCACCTTCTTTGCAAAAACTCCATTTCCAACTAAGCCAGGGTTTGAAGGCCTCCCAGGCTTTCCAAATACTCTGAATGACAAAAGAACTTTTAAATTTAATAGGGATAGGGGTAGTAAGAATGGATTGCAATCTCATCCCTTTCCAAATTTTCTTCCACTGAAGCAAACCAAAAGAAATGCAATGCCTGACTAATACTTTCCAAGATTCATCCCCAATTAAATATCGGGTGATCCATTTAGCACAAAGGGCAAAACCTTGTTGGTGAAAATCAAACAAACCCATGCCTCCATAGTCCTTGGGCAAACAATAAAATTTTCAAGCTACCCAATGAAAACCTTGTTTGACAGAGTCTTTGGACCACAATAAGTCTCTCAGAAGCTTATCCAAATTTTTATAACAGGATTTGGATGGAACCCAACAAGACGAATAATAGACATGGGTAGTGGCTAAAACCTTAGAACAAATCTGAAATTTTCCTTCCAGATAAATTTTCTTACTAGTCCAATAAGAAAGCTTCTTTTCCACTTTATCAATAACATACTACCACAATTGAGCAGAGGAACCATGAAACACAAAAGAAATTCCAAGAAATTTAAACACCTCACCTGGCTGAATCCAAGTCCATTGGAAATGATGCAACCAACATGGCAGCTGAGATTGAGATTGCCAAAAACAAGAGGTTTTTTCCATTGTATAGAAGAACCAAAGGCTAAAAAGAACACCTCTAAGCAAATAATAGCCGAGGAAATGGATTGCTCATATTATCAAAACGTTAAGAAATAATCATCCGCAAAATGACCATTAACCAACTGACGGTCAGAATTGGGGAGAGTAATACCCATGATTAAATCTTGATCCATATTATGGGCCAAAAAATAGCCAAAAGACTCTACAACAAGAATGAAAAGAGATGGAGCAAGAGGGCACCCCTGTCTTACAGAGCGACCAAGAGAAATTGACTGAGATTGACTATTATTCAAGGTAAGAACAACTGAAGCATTATGAAATAACATAAGAATGGTGCTTACAAACACTGGCCCAAAACCCAAAGCCTGAAGCATGGTAGTTATGAAGTACAACTCCATCTTATCATAAGCTTTCTCAAAGTCAATCTTAATAAATAAAGCATCTTGTTCAAAATTTCTTTCCCACTCCATACCTTCCCAAACAACAAGAACATTACCAAGAATGTATCTTCCCTTAACAAAGCCAATTTTTTTAGGTCTAACAATCAAAGGCAGGAGAGATTTAAGCTTAAGCACAAGGGCTTTAGAAATAATATTTTAGCTCACATTACGTAGGGTGATCAGCCTCCAATTGGTGATGAGCTTAGGATCTCCAGAATTAGGAATAAACTTAACATTGCCTTTGTTAATAATGGAACCTAGTGAACCACATTGCAGGGCTTCGAGATAAACTTTGCGAAGATCAGAACGAAGCATATTCTAAAATTATTTATAGAATTCACATGGAAAGCCATCAAGCCCAGGTGCCTTATCATTGGCCATGAGTGACAAGACATTTTTTAGATATTCTAGATAAAGAGGAGTGTCATAGAATAACATTTGCTTAGGAGAAAGCTTGTTGGGGACAACAATGGTACAATCAACAATATATTGCCTTCTAGCATCATCAAGGGGTTGAGAAGCAAAAACACCTTGATAATGTGAAACAAAGGCTTTGAAAATGTGTGGAAGATCTGTAAATCTCTGCCCATCAACTTGAATGGCTTGAAACTGAGAATACTGAGCAAGAGTTCTGAGGCGTTGAAAAAAATATTTGGTCACTCTGTCCCCCACTTTGAGCTAATGCATTTGAGCACGTAATTGAGTCCCATTGGCTTCATACAAATAAAAAATTTTAGCTCATTCCGAATGGAAGAAACTTGGGATTGAGAAAGGCTTTGGATAGCTCACTTTGCAAGGCATACTTAGCCTATTTTCATCGTTTTGCAACTTCAAAATCTAGAGTCTGCAACACCTTAGTGGTTCATTGAATGACAACATTCCACCATTCAATCCTTTCAAAAATACCATCAGGTCTAGGAATCAAATTCCAAATGCGTCATATATGAGCTTTCATGCTAAAGCTATGCAAAAAAGAAACATTCAGGTAAAACTGTGAAGAATGCACTCTAGGTTGAAATTTTAACATTGCCACCAAGAATAAAATAGGTGAATGATCAGATAGTGTAGTACCAGGCAAAGTCAGCACATACGACGAAGAAGGCAAAATACGAGAACTGAAAGTTGTCACACTTAAAAATCATGGCTCTGTCCATTATTACCAAAACCCTGGCAGAAGCAGCCTAAAAATTAGACCATGTGTACCAAAGAGCCTATAGGAAATCAGAAGGTGAGAAGTAGGAATTAGGGTCATAAAGGCAAAGCTTATTTTTCATAAAAAACCAAGCTTCTCTTTCACCTAAACACCACCGCATCGGGACATGACTGACCTTATCAGAAGCTTTCTCCACCATATTAAAATCTCCATAGAGCACCCAAGTGGCAAATGACATATTCATGGCAAGTTATATCCACAACTCACATCTTTCAAAAGCGATATTCGAGGCATACACATTAACCACCCCAAATTATTTTTCGTAGATCTCAAGCAAAATCCAAACAGTTTGATTGGATGGGTCAACACCCCAAGTCACAACATTCTTCTATAATCGAGGCCCAAGGATAGTGATGACTCCTTTTACCAGGGAATGCTTTATGGAAAAAGAGGTACTTCGTGGCCACACAAAGTCACATGCACACCGTAGATTGAAATCAAAAATCTTGCAGACATAAAAAATCGAGGCTTCCATGCATTCGAGAAACATTTGACATCCAGACCAAATATTTTTTGATTGGGTCCGTCAGTCCTCAAAAATTCCACGAGAAGAAAATCATTGGGATTTATCAAGATGCACGATATCCATGAAATCCTCTGCATCACCCAAACCTGTAAGCAAGCCAAAATAGTTAGAGACCACGTGGAAAGCATCATTTTTTAGCTATCAATGTTTATCATTTTGAACAGGGCTACGAGAGTGGCAAACGTTCAAGGCTCGACCCTCCTCCACTAAAGAATTATTTGGAGATGCCACCACTGAGGCCAAAGAAGGTCCCGACCAAAGAAGTTGAGGCACCAATGGAAATTGGGATTACATGTTGACAACCAGAGAGACCCTAACAATAGGAGTCAACAACTTCAGTAGAAGCTTGCATGTCTTAAGAAGGAGAAGGGGTAGGTTGTGCAACAGAAATCGAAGCTTCATGCTAGTTAGCACCACAAGATTTCCTGCGAGAGACAATAGTCAATTATTTAGTGTTTCCTCATGAGCCATTAGCGAGAGCCACAAGAGTGGGAGAGATATTTACCTTATATTTCCATTCCATCAAAGGGCATTCCCAAATTTTGTGAGCTATAGATTGACACCGATAACAAGTATTGGGTAAATTGATATAGGTAACTCTTTGCCTTTTGGATTGGTCCCCAATATTAATATCAATAAACTCTTGCAAATCCTTGGTAAGGTCAACTTTGATACAAACCATTCTAGTGGGTCAAGCGAAGAAAAATTTTTCTGGCTCAAGGAAAAAAAACTTACCTAAGGGGGCAATTAAAGTCTGCAAAAAACCCCAAAGAGGTACAAGAAGACTGGGGAATTCAACCCACACCGGGAATTTCGGTGCAGCTTGATCACTAACTTGGAAATTATGAGAGTAGGGTTGCAGAATCAATAGAGAATTATGGACAATCCATCAATCCCTAGACAGAACCTTCTGTACTTGAGCTAGGTCTAAAAAGCAAAAAAGGAAATACCCTTTGGTAAGGTATTGTACATTCTCCACTTTGACTCTATATGGGTCCCAGACTTGCTGGGCCCATGAACGAATAAGGGTATCATATGGGATATGACCCAAAAAATAACCCACCAGGGTATGAATCTCAAACCACTCACAAGTCGTATGAAACTCATGCAAAGGAATAACAACTTCAGGGACAGGGCCTTTACCTTGTGATACATTATCCAAATGAACTTGCGTGGACGCTGCTCCAGTACCATTGAGCTCTCCAGTAGACTCAGAATAAATGGAGCTAACTACATGATCGATAACCATTAAAAAGGGTGAACTAACACCATATCCAGGCAGTGTTAATGCAACAGACATGATTTTCTCACCGAAACCCCTACCACCAACACACAACCAGTCTCTCTCTCCAACCAATTTTTAATCATTTATTCATAAATTCAACTCTTTCAAAAATATCATATCTCTACTAATTTTGGATTAGAGATTAAAGAAAATTTTCTTTGTCAAGTACTTTTATGTTGAATTCCTTTTATCTCCCAAATTTAAGACTATAATTTCTCAATTCTAAATTTCATAAACTATGTTAATGTTGGATTCCTTATAACTCCAACTCTAGAAATTTAGAAATTTTCAAAATAATATTTGCATGTTTTGTGTATTCCTAATTTGATGTAGAATACCTTATTTCTCCAAACTTATCAAATTGCAAATATTTATTTTGTTTTGTAAATTCAAATGTGCAAATTACAGAACTTCAAAATCAATGCTTTAATATTCAAAATAATCTTCAATACTTTGTAAAAGGCTTTAAATTGTAATATTCAGATTTCTAAGATTTCAATAATGCTTATCTCTCTAATAAAATACTTTTAAACTTTTAACCTTAGATAATATATCCTTTTACACCTTATAACTCCTAATTAGCATAAACTTTAATTCCAAAAAGTAATAAATATTACCTTTGATATTTTAGGTGGTCCCACCTTATTGCTATGATTGGTCTTCCTTTGAAATTGAGCGCTCTTCCTCTGGTCTACTTCCTTCAAACTAGTCAAGGCACTTCTTATTTGATGTAATGAAGTCCTTGTTGTGATTGATGAGACTATTTCATCTCAAAACCTTTCACCTTTCTTGGTAACACTTGTAATCTTTGCAATATGGGTGATAAGTGTCATTAGAGTTCTTATTTCTCTCTTGTTAACATAACTTGTGGCTGTGTGACGCTTCTTATCCCTTATGACAAATGGATTCACTAATATCAACACTCCTGTGACTCTTGGATGGTGTCAAATGCTTCCTCTTTCTTGTGACAAGTGTCTCATGCAATGTTATAACACTCCCCACACTCTATGAGGAATTTGTAACATCTTATTTGACCAAAATTTTTGTGCTCGAAGTTGTAATGTTCTTTGGCTGCTTTATGTTTCCATTTTGGACACTTGGTTGTGCATGTGATATGTTTTAACAGGCTAGTGCTGTGTTATGAATGTCTTCTTTCTTGGTGAATGCATGAACTTGAATATTTAGCCTTCTTGATACATTTTCAATAGCAAAACATTACCTCTTCTTTGCTGGTTACGTTTCCAGATTTGCAGGTGTCTCTTCAACTTCACCAACGATAAATTTTAAGTGCTCTTATTTGGTGGCTTCTTTCACAATAGTCTTCTTTTGCTTGGGCGCTTCTTTGGTGGCTGTTCCATGATGATCCTTCTTGGCTCAGTTGCTCTTTTGGTGGCTGTTCATTTAGATATTGTTAGGGCACTTGCATCCCTATATTATGCTATCACTTTTGCACTCTTCAATGGTGGTCAACTTGTGTAGTTTGGTGGTGATTTCATTTGTGGATATTACCACACTTTTGGTGATTTCCTTCACCAATGTAATCTACAATATTGGTGTTTTTAAATGTTAGCAACAAATCCTCTACGTAGAATAAAATCCTATAGTTAGGAGGAGGAGTTTCATTTGATTTTGATAAGAATCTTCTATTGTAAGGTTGATCTATTTTAGGCTTAGTGGTTAGTGATTTATTTGGCTTTACAAACTATATAAGCCTTGTAATTTTTGGTTATATTTAATTCCAATGTGACCTATTTTACATTGTGGTATCAGAGCAAGGCGATGAAGTGGTGAACAGACGAATGCTGGTTGGTGACAGTCGAGGTTGAATGCTGGTTGATGATAGCTGAGGTTTATTGGACCTTCGAACTGACCACTTGTTGATAAGCCCGTGTCACACTTGCCCGATCTAGCACATTAACTTGTGACCAGACTGGACAAGTGGGCCAAGAGGAGCCTGAGAGGATAGACAACATATCTAACTTAGATTTGGACATGAATGATGATAGTCCAACACAGATATGGATGTGACTTCACTAGACCCTATCATACCTAAGTAACCTACTAGACGGGAGACTTGCAATCTGAAGTGGAGGCTTGCTACTGGAGATAATAGGAAAGAGACTCATGACTGGGCATACGTAGCATTGTGAGACTCGTGACTGGGCAGACATGGCGGCTTGGTTTACAATGTGGAAGGACTATGACAAAATTTTCCTCATAGAATGGGTGGTTTAAGCAGCAGTTTCAATGGGTATAGTCTACCAAAGTAGACATTAGCTTATTAGTGTTTATTTCCTTTTAAACACTAGTCTGGCATATGTATGTCCCATGTGGGACTATTTTATTGATTTAAAAAAAAAAATCATTGCAACGAAGCCTGCGATGAAGCCTGTGATGAAACCCATGTTACATCTTGCATCGAAGCTCATGACGAAGACAAATATTTCTATGAAGAAACACAGCTTGCAATAGAGCCCACACCTAAGATAGTTTAAAGATCACAAAATATTTTCATAGGCAGATCTGTAGCTGACACTGCCAAATATCATTGAAGCTTTCGATAGAGGTAACAATTTGATTGAAGATCATTGAGATCTCTATGATTGTCGTTGAGATCGTTGAAGCACAATAACATTGTAGATAGGATGAACCGTTGCTATGAAGGGTGTTGAGGAGCTGCACCATTGAACGAGATGTGATCGCTTCAATGGAGGAGATACCGTGAGCCAAAGGCAGAAGGCGAGGAGGAATCATTGCTCAAAGAGTAGAGGCAGTCTATGGAGGTTCCAAGTGGGATGAGAGGAAGCACCAGGGTGGTGGGTCACGGAAGTACTACTCGTCGTTCAACGGTGGCAGCATGATGAAAATGAGGAGTGTCGCTGCCAATCAGGTGTGGCCAAATTTCAAGTAAGGGTTCATTACCCTTTATACCCGTCGAGGTAGGTAGCTCGGTTGGTCATCAATCGAGTGGTAAGGCACCTGTATCCAAGGAGGTCGAGGGATCTAGTCCCATCGAAAGGTAAAATAATTTTTTTTTTGCATCTTTAATATTAATTTTATCAAATTGTTTTAATAATTTAATATTAATTTAATTAAAAAATCATTTTTTTAAAATTTTATTGGTTTTTGAGTTAAAATTAAATTTTATTATTAATATTTTTTTTGATAGTTATAAGTGTTTGTATTTATAGCGGGTTGGGTTTTAACAAGGATCCCAAAACCTGATTACATAAGCAATGGGCCTAGGGCATCAATCCCTTGAAACTGAACACCAAAACAGAAATCCCGCCCAGCGATAACAGTAAGCATGAAACAATCCCTCTTAGCGGGAAACAAACAAATAAGAAAGAAAGTAGTTTTGGAGATCCGCCAGCGGGGAGTAGCCAAAAACCACCATCGAGAAGATCTCGCCTAGCAGGAAGCATAGAAAAACCATTACAATAAAATCCCGCCTCGCGGGAAGCAGTCAAAACCACCACAAACAGTCCCGCCTAGCAGGAAGCAACAGGAAAATCCCGCCATCCGGGAAACCAGCAGAAAATAAAGGATCCCGCCTCATGGGAAAACCGACGAATTTGGTGGATCCCGCCCTATGGAGAAACCATCCCGCCCATCGAGAAAACATTCAGTTCAGCGAGAGCCATCCTGCAAGAAGCCGACAGCCAACACAGAGAGGATCCAGCCCATCAGGAAGTGACCAGAGAGTTGCACCACAAGGAACCCGCCCCGGGAAAACAGAAGAGGATCCCAGCAGAAAGGACCAAGAATCCCGTCCAAGCATTAGAGCCCGCCGAGGATTCACAAGAAAAAGGGGGAAGCTGTCCAAACCCTAAACCGTCACCTCCATCGCACCAAGAAACGCAGGGGACCAGATCCACGTGAATAACCTACAAAAAACCCCAAGGGGAAGCCTAAGGGAAAAAGGGAAGGGATCCCCAACCAAACAGGGATCCCTGGGAAGCACCAGTCCGAAAAAACAACCAAGGAAACCCTAGCCGGTCGGGAGGGGCGCAGATAGTGGAGAAGGATCTCCCCCTAGGAGATCATCTGCAAACAACCACTCCCCGGGAGGGGATGACTCGGGTTGGAGCCGGGGAGCGGGCGAGAACCGAGGAGCCATGGGGGGGGGAGCAGGGGAGGGACCAGAGCCCTCCCCTCTCTACTTTCTTCCCTCTCTAAATTTTATTATTAATTAAACCTTTGATAAGATTTTTTATTTTTGCAATAAGAAGACTTGCACAATTGCCTAAGAGGCAATCTTTGTAACAAGCCCAAAAGGCTTTATAGGTGTTGATTTTTTGCTTTAAGGGGGGATAATTTTGCATCAAAGGGGGATAATTTTGCAGCCATTAATCTGTTATGATAAGGTCAAATGGATGTTACTTTGCCCTTCATTCTCTTCTAGAGAGAGAGACCCCTGAAGCATTTGATGAAAGAGTGTGAGTGTATGGTCTGAATACCGTCTTTAGTCAGCTCCAAAACTCTGTAATAGCAAACCAGAGAGTACCTGACGTTGGTTACGATGGTGATTCCGAAGACAACAATTCTTTTGATAGCAGACCTGAGGAGTCAGTATCTATTGAGGTTGCACCACAGGAACCTGAAATCATTTGTCTTAGTGACAGTGATTCTGTTGAGCTAGTGGAGCCAGAACCTCATTCACCTGAAATCATAATTGTTAGTGAAGACAGTGATTCTGTTGCTGATAATTTTGTCAATGAAGTGATAGGTGAACCTATGGAAGTAGAACAAGATCTCTATGAGAGAATTGATAGAGTGAGGTTTGATTTAAATCTGTAATTTACTTTTGCAAAGCATCATGCATTGTTTGTATTGAAGAATAAAAGAAAGGTATTTCTTGTTTATTTTCCAAAAGTATTGCTTGAACAATGGCAACAAATAATAATCTGCCCATACCTGAATTTAATGGGCTAGATTATGAGTATTGGTCCATCAAGATGAGGACCTTACTCATTGGCAAAGGACTATGGGATGTAGTTGAAGAAGGTTATGCAGAACCTTCATATTGGACCACTTTGAGTGCAGTAGATAAGAAGAACAAAAAAGATGCCCAAAAGAGCAATTCTTCTGCCCTCTACCATCTCCAAGCAGCTTTGGAGAAGAGCATCTTTCCAAGGATTGCTTCCTTGTTTATCAGCCCAAGAAGCATGGAAAGCCTTGAAGGATAGTTATCAAGGTAGTGATCAGGTGAAGCAAGTGAGGCTTCAAACCTTGAAGAGGGATTTTGAAAACTTAAAAATGCAAAATGATGAAAATGTTGGTGATTATTGCATTAGAGTGAAATCCATTGTAAACAAAATGCAAACCCTTGGAGATGACATCAAAACTGAAGTAGTGGTGAAGAAAGTGTTGAGGACACTTCTTCCTAAATGGAACCATATAGCTATCATTATTGAGGAGTCAAAAGATCTTTCTAACCTATCTTTTGATGCTCTAATTGGTTCCTTGATGTCTCATGAAGAAATATTACAGGGTTCTCCTTCAACAAGCTATGGAGGTGATGACAAAGCTTTCTCATCCAATGAGGGTGCAGGAAGAGGCCAAGGAAGAGGACAAAGGAGAGGCAGAGGAAGAAGCAGCTCAAGAGGTGGAAATCAAGCAAGAGGTGGAAATCAAGCACGAGGTGGCAATCAAGGAAGAGGTGGCAATCAAGGAAGGAGTGGCAATCAAGGAAGAGGAGGTGACAAAACAAAGAAAGCTTGTTTCAATTGTGGCAAGCTTGGTCACTTTGCTAAAGATTGTTGGTCCAAGACTTCTCAAGGTGGAAGAGGTCAATATGGCAACTATGGTGAAGAAGAAGGAACTTCAAATTTATTTCTTACTTATGGAAAATCAGATCAAAGTCTAAATGAATCTTGGATTTTGGATACTGGTTGTTCCAATCACATGAGTGGCAAAGAGGAGCTCTTTGCTACAATGGATTCCACCTACAAATCAAGAATCAAGTTGGGAGATGACAAAGCTCTACAAGTTGAAGGTATTGGAGCCATGGAGGTTCCAACAAAAGAAGGCACCAAGAAGGTAAATGACATCTATTACACCCCCAAACTCCAACATAACTTGCTTAGTGTTGGACAAATGATGGAGAAAAATTATAGGCTTGTTTTTTATGAAGGCAAATGTGTAATTTTTGATAAGAACAATTGTAATAGAGTTGTTACCCAAGTACCTATGACAAAGAATAGGTTGTTTCCTCTTAAGTTTGGGGAACAAGGAGGTGCTCAACTTGCTAGTATTGCTATAGCAAATCCAAGTGTACTTTGGCACTTGAGATATGGTCATCTAAATTCTGCAAGCTTGAAATTGTTAACTTCTCAAGCTATGGTGTGTGGACTTCCAAAAGTTGATGAACACAAGGAGGTGTGTGAAGGGTGTGCTTTGGGAAAGCACTCAAGATCCAAGTTTCCAAGAGGACAAGCGTGGAGAGCTAGCCATCCACTCCAATTGGTGCATTCGGACATTTGTGGTCCAATGCAAACCAAAAGCATTGGTAACAATTCTTACTTTCTCACTTTCATTGATGATTTCTCTAGGATGTGTTGGATCTATTTTTTGAAAACTAAAGATGAAGCTTTTGATTGTTTCATAGATTTCAAAAATAATGTAGAGAAACAAAGTGAGTTTGTTGTAAAGAGTCTAAGGACTGATAGAGGAGGAGAGTATTCTTCAAATGCATTTCTAAAATATTGTAAATATTGTGGAATAAAAAGGCAATTCACAACTGCCTACACCCCACAACAAAATGGTGTGGCTGAAAGAAAGAACCGCACTATAGTAGAAATGGCTAGATCAATGCTTCAAACTAAGCATCTAAGTAACATGTATTGGGCTGATGTTGTAAGAACTAGTGTTTACATTTTGAATAGGAGTCCTACTTCTAGTTTAGATGGGATTACTCCTTATGAAGGATGGTATGGCAAAAAGCCAAATGTAAAACACTTTAAGGTTTTTGGTTGTCTTGCATATGCCCACATTCCTGATGAGCAAAGAAAGAAACTTGACCCCAAAAGTCAAGCATGTATTTTTGTTGGATATTGTGAGTCTTCCAAAGCATATAGGCTCTACAATCCCAAAACACATAAAATTGTACTTTCCAGGGATGTAATTTTTGATGAAGGGGGAGAATGGGGTCATCAAAAACTTTTTGTTGATGATGGATCTCATGATGCAAGTTCCTCTCAAGTGCAGCAAGTGCAGCCCAAAAACAGCAAAGGAAGTCCTCCAAGCCCAAGTATGAGTACTACTTCAAGTACACCAGATGCTACTCCAAGTCCTTCTCCACAAAGATCAGTAAGTTCTTCACCAATGGATATTGATTCTCCATCAAGAGGTAAAAGAACACTTCAGCACCATCCATATTTTCAAATGTTGGATAAGAATTTCCAGAAAAGATACACTAGAAGTCAAGCTAGTGAAATGAATGCAGTTTTAAAAAGACTTGAAAATCTGCATATGTATGGTGATGATGACTCCCAAGAACCTAAGGGAGATGTAGTCAATTATGCTTTAATGACTAATGTAGAGCTAGAGCCATCTAGCTATGAGAAAGCATGCACTCATGATGTATGGCAGCAAGCCATGGAAGAGGAAATAACCTCTATAAAAAAGAATGATACTTGGGAGCTAGTGAAGCTTCCTAAGGGTAAAAAATGTGTTGGATGCAAATGGGTCTACAAGACCAAATTCAATGCTGATGGAAGCATTGAAAGACACAAGGCAAGACTTGTAGCAAAAGGCTTCACTCAGAAGTATGGGATTGACTATGAGGAGACCTTTGCTCCTGTTGCTAGACAGGAGACTATCAGATCAGTACTTTCCTTGGTTGCCCACAAAGGGTGGAAAATTCAGCACATGGATGTAAAGAGTGCCTTTCTCAATGGGTACTTGAATGAAGAGGTTTTTGTGCAACAACCTCAAGGTTTTAAAGAACAAGGTAAGGAGAACCTTGTCTACAAACTAAAGAAAGCACTATATGGCCTCAAGCAAGCACCAAGGGCATGGTACTCACGCATTGATGGCTACTTTCAAAAGTATGGATTCACTAGGAGCAAAAGTGAACCTACTCTCTACTACCTGAAGCAAGGTAAAGACATTCTCATTGTATGTTTATATGTGGATGATCTAATATTCATGGGTAGTAGTGCCAAGATGAATAAGGAGTTCAAACACTCCATGATGAAAGAATTTGAAATGAAAGATCTAGGCTTAATGCATTACTTCCTAGGCATGGAAGTTCATCAAACAGATAAAGGGATCTTCATATGTCAACACAAATATGCTCAAGATATGATTAAGAAATTTTCTATGGAGCAATGCAAGCCTGTTGCAACTCCCACGGGTCATGGGATCCAATTGAGCAAAGATGATGGAGCACCAAAAGTTGACATGACCACTTATAGGAGCATGGTTGGGAGTCTAATGTTCCTCACCAACACAAGGCCTGATATTCAGTATGTTGTTTCTCTTGTTTCAAGGTATATGGCTGATCCATCAGAACTTCATTTTCAAGCAACTAAGAGAATTTTAAGATATGTAAAGGGTACATTGGATTTTGGGATCCATTACCACAAATGTAATTCTATAAAATTAGTTGGCTTTAGTGATAGTGATTGGGGCAGCAATATAGATGATAGAAAATCTACTTCAGGGAATTGTTTTAGTCTTGGGTCAGGACTAATTACATGGAGTTCCAAAAAGCAGACTGTTGTAGCATTGTCATCTACTGAGGCTGAGTATATAGCAATCACACATGCTAGTACTCAAGCTCTATGGTTGAGAAAAGTCCTTGAAGAAATTGGAGAGCAACAAAGTGGTCCTACAAGATTGTACTGTGACAATATGAGTGCCATCCAATTGGCACATAATCCCATCCACCATAGCAGGTCAAAACACTTTGATATGAAGTATCACTTCATTCGAGACATGGTGGAGAAACAGGTAGTTGAGCTTCAACATTGCAGCACTTTGGATAACATGGCGGATATCTTCACCAAAGGGGTTGCTAAAGCTCAATATATAAAGCTGAGAGACTGTCTTGTCAGCCCTCTCAACTTTAAGGGGGAGAATGTTAGCATCAAATCCTCTATGTAGAATCAAATCCTATAGTTAGGAGGAGGAGTTTCATTTGATTTTGATAAGCATATTCTATTTTTGGCTATTGTAAGGTTGATCAATTATAGGCTTAGTGGTTAGCGGTTTATTTGGCTTTCCAAACTATATAAGCCTTGTAATTTTTGGTTTTATTTAATTTCAATGTGACTACTTTCACATTAAAGACCTTTAATCTGCCTAGATTTTGATGACTATTCGGTCTCACTATAATGTAGGATCTGCTCTCTCTTATTATGAAAACAACATATACTAATATTCTTATCACTCCTTTTAAGCTTTTTACAAGATTTAACTCTAGATTTTATAATATACAAATTTCTACAATAATAATGGTGTGCAATAGTTTCTTTTTCCTTGTCTTAGAGACACTCTAAGAAATCCTTTTGCTAGCTCTTAATAGCTCTAAAATTGATACTCTTAAAAACTTATAATAACAACTTTTAAAGTTTCTAAAACAACACTTCGTATGACATCAATTTAACACATCTTTTATGGATACTTTTGTAGCTCTCCTTCTTGATAGCTTGCTATCCTGAATTTGTAGCAATACTATTTTTCTCTTGCTATTTGTAGGCTCTTTATCTTACAGTTGTAGTTGCTGCCCAAAATCAGCTCTCTTGCCTTCAAATGTGTTCTATCGATCTCTGAAGTTTGCAGTTGCAAATGTTGCCCTTTGCTGTCAAGCCTTCCTTTACTTGGCTGTCCAAAAGTACTCAAAAATCTTTCTAAAGCTTCTCCAAATTGCAAATCTATGCTTTGTTCAATTTTTTGTCCTATGACATTTCAAATTCTATAAAAATCAGCAAACTCTCTTTTAAAAATCAGCCTACAAAACCTTTGTGGCTATTCTCAAATATCTCAAATATGTGGCCTCTTTAATCCTTATTATTTATTAAAGCTTCTTGTCAAATTCTAACTTCAAATATGATCTTGTTCACTGTCTTCTTCCTCAAGAATCTGAATGTCTTAATATCTTCAAAACTTCTCAAATTTTGGCAAATTTCTTACCAGTTCCTTCTTTCCTTTTTGGGCTTGTTGTTGGATGGCGATAATTATCCCAAATTATTTTTATCAAGTTCTTCTTCTGCTTGTAATATTTTGACACAAAAATTTCTTCAAAACTCCTCCAATGGCCACTACTTCAAATTTGCAATGAGGCTTTCTCTAGCCTTCTTCTTTTCTAGAATCTTCTTGAGACCTCTTCTCTTGGGTCTTCTAATTCTGCAATGAGGCTTTATCTAGCCTTCTTCTTCTTCTCTAGAAATATTCTTGAGACCTCTTTTCTTGGGTCTTCTAATTCTACAACTACTCAAATATTCTTAATCAATTATTTAATGAAAACTTACCTTGGTTTCTTCAATATTCTAATTATGGAATTTTTGCGATGAGATCTCCTTTCTTGGATCTCCAAAATATACTACTTCTCAACTCTGCAATGACCTTTTTGTAGTCCTCTTTATATTCAGTCTTCAGACTTAAATCTTCAATCTTCCAAATCTAGAATTTCTTTAATGTGACCTCTTTTCTGGGTCTCTTCAATCTTCAATTTGTAATCTGCAATCTTCAATGAGGACTTCCTTATCGGTTCTCCTCATTATTCAATGGGGTATTCTTTCTTGGACTTCCTTAATATTCAATGAGGACTTCCTTCTTGGATCTACTCAATCTTCAATGGGGCCTTATTTCTTGGACCTCCTTAAATATTCAATGTCTATTTTTTTGCAACAAAAATTTAATCCCTACATGAGGAAAGCACATAGAATTTCAGACAATCAAAGGTGAAATTATTCTCTATATGTTGTAGGAAACTTATCAACTTATGAGAACTAATATTCTACAACAAAAAACTTAGACAATAATAATCAAATATATTCAAAGTTCCAAAATTCTAAAATCAATAATCTTCACTAGCTATCTCAAAAAACTAGTGAAAGCAAATATTTGCTAAATCCAGTCTTCACGAGTTTTCCTTCAACCCTGTGGAAATATTCTAGACAAATACTAATCGGAAATCTTATATCTCTCTCTCTCTATCAAGCTTATCAATAGGACCTCCTTTAGGGGTCTCTTAATCTCTTCAATATCAAGGTCTATCTTCAAGACCTGTAAATTTCCTTCTATTCCAAATTTGCTCTTGGAATAGGTAAATCCTTAATTATCACTGGTTTTCCTTCAACAAGTGAGAAAAGCTATATTCTTTGGTTTTCCTTTCCAGAGGTATTTTCTTCACCTTTACTAGTTTCTCCTTAACCAATAGAAATCTTCTTTGCAACCAAAAACCTGTGCAAGACAAAACCTTGCTATAGATCTGATACCACTGTTAGCTTTTGAAGCTAAATGTATAGAATATAGTAAACACAAGATCTAAAATAAAGTTGCAATATGAAATATATGACAATGACAATCTATTGAGCATATAAAACTCATAAAAAAATTGAAAAATGAATCATATAAATACCACTAATAAATGTTCATGAAAAATATGATCTTTATTGAATAAAGACCTCAAATACATCATACTTCATCACTCTCCATTGTGATTGTATATGACCAATCACTCTATATATTTTTATATATTGATATCTATCCATATACCCATTTATACGATGGAATGTGACTCTTCATATGAAGGATTCTTGGCATTCACTCTTCCTATGACTCTTCATATTCCTATTCTATGGACACATGTACATAGGGACACCTATGAACATTTACATTGCCAAAATACTTTGCACACTTGTGCATTTATTACATTGCATAAGGAAATACTTTCATCATAATCTATGACACTCTTTCCTAATATATAGATGTACCTATGGTGGTACATTGGCATGAACTAAATGATGTAATATATTCCAACATATCCCTTAATGGTGTTTATGGTTTTAATTATGAAATGGGCATCTGATATGGATGTCTTGAATATTTTTTTGAGTAATGCAATAAATATTGACTTCTACATCATCCACATTTAGGTATTTTGGATTCTCCAAAAGAATGTGCTCTTGCGAGAAGATCCTTCTTTGTTCCTTTGCCTAACTTTTGTGCACCAATTTGCTTATATATATATTTGGGATTGGATATTTTTTTCCATTGAAGCATGAGAGCTCTACCTAAAGACTGTTTTGGATGCTCGCTATTTTGAAACTCCTCATGGACATTTACACTCTTCATTTAAAATGTTTACAAATTTAAAACTTACTTTCTCCTCCTTCATGAGGTTCTTCTTCTTATTATTTGGTGCAAGTAGAGACAAAATTTGCTAAAATTAGATGCCTTCTTAAATGTTCTCTTTTCATGCAAAATTTATTGCACGTTCTTTGTTTATCCTTGCTCAGAACTAGTAGCTTTATTTTTATTCTTTCAGATGTGCTTTGAATGATTTTTCCTACACTTCACTATGTCCCTCTCTTGGGAGACGAATCTTTTTGCAACTTTGTATAATGTCACTTATTTCTACAACTTTGAGAGTTTCTTGTTCTTTTCTTATGAGCCTCTTTGAACTATGCTTTAACCCTTTGAATGGAAGCTATTTATTCTACAATATTCTTGCAATGCTTTTTAAGTAGCTTCAATGACTTCTTTATCTTGTGATTTTTGAGGAGCTTCTGTGGCTTCCTTTTGTTGTAATATTTAAGGAGATTCAATGGCTTCCTTTATTGAAATTTTAAGGAGCTTCTATATATATTTTTCTTGTAATCTATAAGGAGCTTCAATGGTTTCCTTAATACCTTTGAAGTGATAATTCTTTAGGGGAGACTTATAACCCCTTTTCTTTCTTGATAAAATTGACTTGGTTGTTTCTTGCAGGCTTGACCTTATTGGTATTAGAAGGGGTTGAAACATTTTTGATGCTTGAAGGCTTTGCCTTTCATAGGGATTTTTTATCCTAAAAATTTTGAATCTACTGTGCAATTTTTGCTTCATAGTGATAATTACCTCTCTTTTTGAGGTTTTTTTCAAGCAATTTTATACAGGGTAATTTTACCCTTGAAGATTCTTTTCTCAAACAAAGTGCTCTTTGGTTTCTCTGTGTTGAAGTTAGAGGAGGATCAAAAGGAGAATCCTTTATTTCTTCTACCTGCTGTCATACCACATCTTAGAATTCAATGCTTTGATATCTTTGCATTATCCAATGATGGGTATTTAAGTACATAAGATACCTATTTTAGGCATAACAATTCTCTAATAAAACATGTAATTACCTTATACTATACTACATGCATAAACCTTGTGAGGGGTAACCACTTGCCTTCTCACATGGGCTATGATGTAATAACTCCTAACATTCTCATGATAAAAAATACTAGATTTCTTTTGGCTTTTGCCAAATATCTATCTACAAGATCAAACTATCAAAAAACCTCCATATCAAATATGCTATCCAAACTACACAAGGATAATCTAAATATTTTATTAGAGAATCCATAATATCATAAAAAATATCTTCCCAAGAAAAAATCACCAAGCCTATTTCCTTTTGTCCTAACTAGTGCACTTACTTCAGGTAGTAACCTTTGGAGTTTGTCTTGCAACATTTACATTATAGATTCCTATGCATCTAAATTAGAGTTAAATTTGTACATATCTACACATTCATAGGGTATATTAGTATAGTCATAAACATACAAGGGTTGAATTTTATCTCCCTTTTAGTTTAGATCAGGGTCAAAGAACCAATATTTTTTGTAATGCATAATCAACTATACTAGGTGGAAGGGAAAATTGAACTCTGCACTTTTCAAAATATTCCAATTAAAAGTTCATAATATTAGATATATAGTGCACAATATAGTAGTTTGGGATACCATTCTTAATCCCAAACTATGTAGAGCATGCCTAATTGATCATCCTTGACATGATCATTAGAACTTATCCCCAACATGAATTCTATGGTTAACATCATGTGCTGCACCTCTTCTTTGAACATTTTTATCTTTAGGGGGAGCTTGAATTCTCTAGCATAAGAGGGTTTCTTTAATTGTGTTACCATAAATAACTTCCACTATGTTTTTATTTTTTTAAATCCAAGCCTATGCTTTTGAAAAGCACATAATCCATCCAATATTATTTTTACTTAAATACATCAACTCTTGCATGGCCTTTGATGTGATTATGAAAGGTGCCACATCCTACATTTTGGGTATGATGACCCTTTGTTTTTTATTATATGTCATGGCGTATGCTTGTATAATATCAGGATAGTCCCAAACACATGGTACAAAAAAATGTCTTAGTTCTTAACTCCATAACCTGACAACAATCCAAGTGCAACTTGGATTTACATTGTAGCACTTGAGCTCTTCTATGTGAGTCACCATGATTATACTTTAGGTTTCTCTCTCAGACTAGGTCATAGACAGTTTGAAATTTTTTCTTGGGGCCTCTCTTTTTCCCTTTTTACATGGATTACTAAGAGGGATCCACTTGTCTCCCTGATGTGCTTGGTTGGTTTTGGCTTGTTTCGTTAGGGAAGGCCTTTGTGACCTAAAATTCCTCCTCTAACTATGTGTGTAACCTCAATATGTATTGGGTCTATGAAAGCCTCTTTTGGATCCATGGATGACTATTTTATTGTTTTCTTTCAACAAAAAAGTTCTAAAAAAATTTAACTATAAGAAGTTGTAATCCATCTATTTGCTAGCAATTTGCTAGCTTGTCAGGGAATCATTGACTTGGGTACTTGGAGGAAATTTAAGTTATGGCATTGCTACATGTAAATTGCTAGTAGTTTGGTGATTTGTTAGATTCTATATTTAACTAGATTTGAAAAATTCCAAGTCACAATTTGTTAGCTTGCTAGGATTTAGGGTTTTAAACCCCTAGGATTCATAATGAGGACACAAAGGTAGTAAAGAAAAGGTTTCAATGATAAATCACAATGAAGTTGTTGGAAATATTGAGTTGTCATTGATGTCAAAAGCATAAATATCTTCAAGGATAAAGTCAAAGGCAAAAATATCTTCAAGGATAAAATCAAAGGCAAAAATATCTTCAAGGATAAAATCAAAGGCAAAAATATCTTCAAGGATAAAATGTTGAAGGACAAGGCAAATATCTTCAAGGTGATTTAATGTTGTCAAAGCAAAAGTGATAATATTCAAGAAGGAGGTTTATATTTAAATCAGAGGATTTAAATATAGTGCAAAAGTTTAAATATTTAAATATTTTTAAAAGTTCAAATGTGGGTGATCTCCTAAATAGCACCATGCAAAAATAAATTAAAGGCCGACCATGCAAAAGGTGGAAAATTAAAATATTAAAAATCTAGGCCGACCTAGGCCGACTTCATTGGGTGCATGAAGAAGATATAAATATAAGACCCTAAGTTTCACTTTGGTGGTAAGATATGCAATTCGAATATAATCCGATCAAATTGAGAAGTGGCAACATGAAGAAGGAAGGAGTAGAACGCGGGTATTTTTGCGGTGACACAATAGAAAGCAAACATTAAATTTGATTTGTGCCCCATCTATCTTAACCAACCGGGTAGACCAGTCAGTAGCCAGGCTTACACTAAGACATTGTATTTCAAGAGATCACATGGTTAAAATTGGTTGATGCCGTTTTGCTGAAGAGTGAAGGTAGAGTTTTGAAGGAGGTAAATATCTATTTTACTATTGTTGATTCCATCCACTAGGGTAGCCTAGACGGTCACCAAGCTTGTGTGGAAGCGCTATTGCATGGGAGGTTAAGGGATCAAATCCCTTTGTCACTATTTTGTTTGTTGATGATAGAGCACCGAAGGAATAAAAATCATTTTGCATGGTTTAGGTTTCATGTGTTGTGGTAGCACAACTGATCATGAGCTCTTGTGAAAGCGCTGCGCTCCTAGAGGATAGGGGATCGAATCATGTCATGACTATGCAAGGTATTTAAAAAGTTTTTATTTGTTTTATTAAATTTATTAAAGGGAGATATAAGGGTAAATGTGCCATAGTAAAGTTTTATTTTTTTTGCAAAAGGAGATGTTATGTTGTGATTTTATTTCTACAAAATAAATAAAAGGAGAAATAAGGGTTTTGATGTTAGCATAAGGTTTCATTTTTAAAAATTAATAAAAGGAGATATAAGGGTTTTAGTTGTTAATAAAGCTTGATATTGTGAGTTTCAAAAAGGGAGATATAAGGAGTTATTTTTAAAAGCTTTATGGTGTATATTTTTTTGACAAGAGATTTTAAAAGTGATTGACTTGATAATTAATCAAGAAAAAGAGAATTGCTAACCAGTTTTTGAAGGCACAAACAAAAGGAAAATCATTTTGTTAAGGTAGGTTTGGAAAGCTCATATAAAAAGATCATCATCATTGAGGAAGATGTAGAGGTTTTGGAGCATATTTGAGCAGATTTTGAGCAGGTTTTATGAGTAGGTTTTGAAACAAATTTGAGCAGGTTTAGAGTAAAATTATAGAGCAAATTTGAGAAAAGACTTGAAAAAAGTTTGGACCAAATTTATGAGCAGAGGATATTAGTGTCTCCTATGGATTGGTGTCCACAAGCTTAAGAGGAAATTGGTGTCTCATGTGGATTAGTGTCCATTAAATTGAGAGGGTATTGGTGTCTCCTACGGATTGGTGTCCACGAACATTGTAATAGGGGATTGGTGTCTCCTGTGGGTTAGTGCCCACGAAATTTATTGAAGAAAATATATAAGAAATATTTTGCCGTGGTTTTCTCCTGAAAGGGTGTTTTCACATAAAAGCTGTCTCTCATACGTGTGATGATTTGTTTTATTATTGCATTAATATTATTGTTGTTATCATTTGGATTGAAAAGTAAAAAGTTTTATCTTATACTGTTCACCCCACCTCTCAGTATAAGCTTATTTTATTCAGAAGTTAGTGGTTGGTTGTACTATAACAAAGGATGGTCACTTTAGTCGTACAAATAAATAGACATAGTGCACTAAGACATAACAATATAAGAAATAATAGGGATATAATTTTCAATTTGTGCACAATAAGTAGAATAACATCCATAGTTGGGTGGCAATAGAGGTAGGGTTTTGTAAGGACAACAAAATTACAAATCAACAACAATAATTTTATAATGACAAGGATGACATTGATTTTACAACAATATAGTCATTAGATAATAATACTAGGAGCCCTCTCTTCACGACACAATTACAAAGAAACAATAATTTTACAATGATGAGGGTTGGCATCAATTTTATAATAATGATATAGTCGTAGGACAATAGTAACAAGAACTCTCTTCATAAAATTAGGAAATTAAAATGAGGGTTCAAAGGGGGATTTTATAACTACTATGTAACTACCCCCACAACTGTAAAATAAATTCATAATGTGCATACCATGTTGACGAATCAATAGTTTATGTGACGATGTCAACATGACATCAACCTATTCCTCCACCTTCTCTTCTTTATCTCTCAAATTATTGGTTACATCAACATGATATCACCTATGTTGACAAATAGGATACTTTTGTGTTGATGTCATCATGACATGGGGTGGTTCATTACCTTCTCTTAGCTTTTATCCCTTGTAGAAAAATTGTTCTTTTTCTTGCAAATAGATCTCATGTTAGCAAATCACATTCTTTTATCCTTTGGAAATTTTTTTGAATCAATTTTATTGTATTGAAATGGACCCTACCTATATTACATCATGACCACATGGTAATATTACAACAAGCTTGTCAATTATGCATGTATCTCTTGACAAGATTTGAACCTTGGTTGCCTCCTTGAAAGTTGAGGAATCTAACAGGTTGAGCTAATGCCATTTGATATCCTTTGATGAATTTGTTGTACATAGAATGCTATATTTGTTGACATGATGTCAATAGGCTTATCAGTGAATCATTGGTTATAAACTTGATTTTATTTACAACTACTAGAACCACTACTTATATTAGCATGATATTATCAAATTTTTTGATAATTGATAACTTTACAAATGAGTCATTGACTAGCAACTTGGTAAATATTTTCTTCCTTGCTTCCAATGACACCCATGTTAACATGATGTCACCTTTCAGAGTTAGCAAATCATCATTTTAGCAAAGGAATCACTTGATTGATCCCTTGATAAGACTTTAAAAAATCTTTTTTTTCTTTATTGAGTGAAAAAAATGTTAGAAATTGATAGAAATAAGAGGGATGCTCAGTGTCCTTTTTGATATTTTCACTCGGATGTAGAGGGAATTTTTTGATAAAATGAAATTCAAAGTGGAAAATTTAGAAAATAAGGGAAAACAAAACAAATCCTATTTATAAATTTACACTAATTTTTACCCTTCTAGATTCAAAAGGGTCTTAAATGATGTCCATTCATCAAAATAAGCAATGATATTCCATCAATTATGACTATTTTATAGTCATTTGTACCCTTGACCCCAAAAATTATATGACCCACTCCATAGCATGTCAAACTTTTCAAGATTTCTTATTTTAACCCTATCTTTATCCCATTTAAGCATCAAAGCTCCTTCCTTAAATTCCATGTTCATTGATCTCTTATTGAACCACATCTTAACAACCATCTGATGTTGGAAAATATTTTGAAGGTACTTTCATTGTTTTCTTCTAGTTATAGCAATGCATTTAATTTGGATTACATCAAAGTGAAGTCAATATCTTCTAGCTTCAATTGTTGCTACATTTGGAGTGAAGGTAGCTCGAGATTCCCTCATAGTACTACTTCCTTGCCAAATATGAGCTTATATGGTGAGGTTCCAATGGAAGCTTTAGCAGTACCCTATTTTTCCATAAAACCTTATTTAAATTAGTGTGCTAGTCTCTTTGGGACTCGATAATCATTTTTTTTTTCAGAATTCTAGCAATGTTCTTGTTTGTGGACTTTTCTAAGCCATTTTATTATGGATAGAAGTTAGAGGTGTTTAGGATGAATCCATGCTTAAATGGAGATTACATTAGCTTAGCCCTAATGAATACTATAATATTTTGGTGATCATTTTTAAAGGGATTCCATACCTTGTGAAAATAACTTCTAACAATTGGATAACCAACTCTTGATTGACAAATTAATCTGGGACAACCTCAATCCACCTAGTGAAGAAGTCTATGGCAGTTAAATTCTAAATATTTTCCACACTAGATAATGGGTTAATTTTTCCAATAAAACCTATAATGGCTTTGTCACAACTATGGGTCTTAGAGGCATAGGTGCATTTCTTATTTAGTTAATGAACATGCAACATGCCTTGTAGTATTTCAACCATTAAAATAACTAGAGAATATGGTTGGCCAATAGTATCCTACCCTTAGGATCTTATGTGCCATTATATGAACTAAATAATAACCCCCTTTGTTGTGATATTACTTCAATATGTCCTTCAATCTTCTCTTCAATGTAACTTAAGAGCATACCATCATATGGTGGGAACATAAGTAACCTAATTTTAATGGCCAAAGCTAACAATGATGCCTACATACACACCTAATATTAGCCTATGGGATACTGCAATGTAAGCCAATGAAGTTAAACGACATATATGGTTAACTTTAGTTAAAATATTTAATATAGTTAATACATTGTAATTTAAACTTCAAGTCAAGTTATGTTGGCTTGTTGTTAAAATTTAATTGGGGATTTGGAATTAACTTATTTTTGCTAGCAATTTCTCTATATTTACAATAACATTAGGAGCTTCACCTATTGCTTTCATAGGGGAAGCTTTGTCTGCTAGAGTGATCTTCCTTTTCTCCCATTTGACCAAATCTATATATTGGTCATCACGAAGGATACCACCTTGGTAATTGAGGGTATTTAGGATTCCTCCCTTAACCAATTGGGCAATGCCATATTTCATATTCTCCACTACTTTTAGACAATCACAGGAAGATTTGTAGGATTGAAAAGTTTACTAGTTTAGCAGTATATTTATAAGATAGATAACATTGTTTGTTTGTTTGATAATCTTAGTTGTTGGATTTGTTGATTGAAGACCTTATGGATGTGACTCATCATTTGCATATGATAGGATTTTAAATATAATTATGATTATACATTATTCACAGTGGATGAAGCTTTGCCAAGCAAATTTTCACATTCCTGGACATGGTGGAGATAGAATTTGGATTGCTTGATTTCATCCAATATCTGGTCCCATAGAAACTTGATTATATAGATGGCTATGATATTTATTTTCATTGCCTTAATTTATTTATAGGATTTTCTCAATTTTCTTAAGCCTTTCAACCTCTTCATTTTTTATCTCATGATCTTGACCACCTTATGCTTTTTTATCTCTAGCTGGCTTGCCAAATTGTCCTTCTCATATTCAAGCTAATGTCTTCCTTGCTTCTCTTCATCTACTTGTACCTTCAACTCATCATTTTATTCGCTTAAGTATTCCAACTCCCTTTACATATTTGTGATCTTTTGTTTCATGGTTTGAGCATCTACCTTTTTTCTTTTCAACACCATTTCCAACTCTTGATTTTAATTCTTGTAGCCTTAAATTTCCTTGGCCATTTGAAGATAATTTAATTACATGGACAAGTTTGTTTGATTTGAAAGTTGTACTGACCCTAGGGGCCCTGCCCATTGTAGATCTAGAGAAGTTAGATTTGTGAAGAAGTTGGATGCTATCAAGGTTTTTTTGATACTATACAACTAGTGTGCCTATTCACAACATATTTTTACCTTCTTTAGCTATCTAGGTTTAGAGTGTGGGAAGCCTTGTCCATCAATGTGAATTCATATAAAATTATTGTTATAATTTGTTCTTGCTTATTGCATAGGTGTTCATTGTATCAATATTCCCAAATATTTGACAATGAGATCATTGCATTAGAAGTCGTGTTAAGGCCTAGGATGTTCAAGATTTTACATCAGTTCTTGTCATAATATACGAAGGGCTTGGAGTTGGGATTCCTTGCAATCCTATATTTATGGATAAGCCCATAATTTACACTTTCTTGAGTGCTCCTAAGATGTTATATTAAGAAGTGAAGCATACCAACATGTGTGAGAAGCCATGGTCTAGGTGTTTTTTGTTGAGATGAAAGTGGTGGTGAGGGACGAGGTAGGAATGAAAGAAGTAGTTAGAATTATAGGTGGTATTGATGGTTATAAGAGGATGGTGGAAATGACAAGGGTAAATGATGGACACAAAAATTGATGGTGTGGTGGTAATAGTGGTAGGTCGGTCATTGTATAAGGAGGTAAATAAATGTCTCTTTTGATTTTAGGTTATAGCCACACCAATTTTTGATGGCAAGGGAGTAGTAGAAGGGATAGTAAGGGAAGGGAATTATGAAGAAATAATAGAGTGAAGAGAGAATACAAGAGTAAAATAATATGGAGGAAAAAAGTGTAAAATGAGATATGGAAGTTTGTGGGGCCTTTGAAGTGATAGATTCAATGCATGTTGCTTCATCATTTGTGAGACTTGGTAGTATCTCTTAGAGACCTTCATAAAGTGACATTTGTATTTCCTTAGCCCACTCTTGGCTACCTCTAGTTTCCACTTTTATACCTGTGCCACCCCCTTCCTTAAGTTAGTCTCTCTTTCCATGCTGGCTTTTGATGGGTTTGTAGGGGTTTGTTAACATCCAAATTCAATAATTTATCTCTTCCTCTTGATGGTTAACCTCATTGTAACTCTTTCATTTATTGTTCCTTTTTTATATGCTTCTTCAACATCTACCTTAGATATAGATATTACCTCAACAATTATTTCTTGATTGGTAGATATCTAAGGGGAAGAGACCTAAAGTTGGGGATGGTTTATTTGAGTGTTTTGTCTCTTGGGAGTGTTGGTCATCCCATATATCTACCTCATTACTTGGCCTTGTCCTACCTCACCAGTTTCATATCTCATTATTCTATAGGCCATGGCCTTCTCCCAGATCCACCCATGTTTTCTCTGTATAAGCGAAGAGATATTTTGATTATTAATGTGCCCATAGGATCATAGTCAATGCAGATATTTATGCATTCCTTTTTATGATATATTTGTTAAAACAAAACCATGGGAATGGTTTTAATTTCACTGTTTTACACCTACTTTTTTAGGCTTGATTTGAGTTTACCTTTTTTATGGCCTCTTTGTTGCTTAAGTTCATGTTGGCTTCCATATTCAATTGGTGTTCATGGATATATAATTGAGATGTTTTATTTAACAAGGTTTTAATGAATATGACATCGAGATCATAAGACCATCTGTAGCACATTATCTTCAACATGACCCTCTTGAATCTTCAATTTGCTCTATGCACCCTTTACTTAAAGTGGCTATGGTCAAATAGCCATTGTTGTGATAACAAATACTAGATTTCTTTTGGATTTTGCCAAAATTTCTATCTATAAGATCCAACTGTGAGACAACATCCATGGTAAAAATGTTGTTCAAACTAAATAAGAATTTTAATACTTCATTAGAGAATCCATACCACCATAAATAAAATCTTCCCAAGTAAATATCATCAAGTCTATTTCCTTCCATCTTGACTAGTGCTCTTACTTCAAGTGGTAACCTTGGGCATTTGTCTTGTAACATTTGCATTATAGACTCCTACACATATAGATTAAAATTAAAGTTGTACATATCTACATTTCTATAGGGTATATTAGTATAATCATAAACATGAAATGGTTGAATTTTATCTCCCTTTTAGTTTAGATTGGGGTTGAGGAACCAATATTTTCTCTAATGCTTAATAAATTATACCATGTAGAAGGGAAAATTAAACTCTACACTCTTCAAAATATTCCAACTACAGGTTCGTAATCTTAGAGATGTAGTGCACAATATAGTAGTTTGTTGTATTATGCTGCATCTCAGACTGTAAATCTTACCTAATTGCTCCTCTCTAAAATAATTATTAGAACTTATCTCCAACATGAATTCTATGGATGATAACATGTGTTGCACCTCTTCCTTGAACATGCTTATCCTTAGGGAGAGATTGAATTATCTTATATCAAAGGGTTTCTTTAATTTTGTTGCAATACATGTCTTCCACTATGTATTTTATTTTTATAGATCTAGGCTTGTGCTTTTGGAACACAAGTAATCCACCCAATATTATTGTCACTTAAGTACATCAACTCTTTCATGGCCTTTGATGTGATTATGGTAGGAGGTATACCCCACATTTTGGGTATTGTTGTGCTTGCACAACATGCCCCAATTTACATGAATTGGGGGCCCACTTTTAATTTTTTGTAAGTTTTCTCTTATTTTTCTTGGGTTGGTTTGTAGTTTTCAATATTTAGTTGAAAGCTTTTAATTTCGATCCAAATTTTGCTTCTTATGAGCTTGTTGTGATGTTTATTGCCATGTTTGTGTTTGTGGGTTTCTTTAAGTGGCAAATAACCTTTCCCTTTAAGTTAGGCTCAAAATAAGCTTTCCAATGAGTACCTACATGCCTATGTTCCATAGCTTTATCACAATAAAATTGCTTAAACATTGTAGGCTTGATTTCCCTCTTTGTGACATAGATGACGATACTTTATGGTTTGTTATATATCATTTATGTGTCAAACAGGTTCTCTCCTCACAGACGACCATGATTAAATCTTGAAATATCATGGATGAATATGATTGAGCATAAAAAATACAAATATTTTAAAGTCTTGTCAGATCCAATGGCCAAGATTAAATCTTGAGATAAGCACAAATGGACAATATTGAGCATAAAAAATTAATTCTTGTCAAATCCAACAACCAGGATTAAATCCTGAGATAACATGAATGAATAAGATTGAGCATTAAAAAAGACAAATATTTTAAAGTCTTGTCAAATCCAATGGCCAAGATTAAATCTCAAAATAAGCACGGATGAATAGGATTGAGCATTTGAAAAGACATATTTTAAAGTCTTGTCAGATCCAACCTCCGGTATTAAATATTGAAATAAGCACAAGTGAACAAGATTGAGCATTAAAAAAGATAAACATTTTAAAGTCTTGTTAGATCCAATGACCAAGATTAAATATCGATATAAGCACGAATGGATAGGATTGAGCAGTAAAAAAAACATATTTTAAAGTTTTCTCAGATCCAAAGGCCAGGATTAATAATTGAAATAAGCATGAACGAACATGATTGAGTAGTAAAAAACAATATTTTATAGTCTTGTCAGATCCAAAGGGTAATATTAAATATTGAAATAGCATGGACCAACATGATTGAGCATTAAAAAAGTCAAATATTTTAAAGTCTTGTCAGATCCAACAGATAGGATTAAATCTCAAAATATGCAGGAATGAACAAGATTGAACAATAAAAAAGATAAACATTTTAAAGTCTTGTCAGATCCAATGACCAAGATTAAATCTCGAGATAGGCACAAATGAACAGGATTGAGACACATAAAAGGATAAACATTTAGGGCAATGACAAGCATTTTAAAGTCAAATCGCTTCGACAACCAAAATTAAATCTTGACATAAGCACATATGGACAAGATTGAGCAGCAAAAGAACACAAACATTTAGGGCAATGACAAAATTTTTAAAGTCAAGACTATCCATGGCTAGGATTTAAGCTCAAAATGATACGAAAGGACATGATTAAGCACAAAAAAATAAGCCTTTAGATCAAATAGCTAGGATTAATTAATCCAATGACTAGGATTTATTCTTGAAATAACACGAATAGATAGGATTAAGCGATAAAAAAGATAAACTTTCAAATCAAATTACTAAGACAATTGATGACCAGGATTGAATCTCGAAATGACACGGACGAACAAGATTAAGCGATAGAAAAGACAAGTTTTTTAAGCAATGGAAAGAATTCATCTATGGCTAGGATTTTATCTCCCATATATCTTTGATGGCTATGATTAATCTAGGAATATAGTGGTAGTTTGTCAAAGTGCTTCAACGACAAAGATAAAATCTTTGAGAAAAATTGATGTCCCAAAACCTTTCCTTTTAAACCTATGGTGCATGAAGATGATCTTCAAATTGACACCCAAAAATATTTAATTACCAGTTTTAAAATTTAAAAAACTTAGGGAAATAAAAAAAGTTTTAAATTTCTAACCCTTGTTTTTGTTTTCCTATATTATTTTATAGAATTCTTTCTCATGGCTATATTTAAAATGGTAAAATTAATGGTAAACATGAAATTTTAATGCATATTGAGGAAGTGAAAGCGTACTAGACAATGAATGGATGAAATTAATGGCCAACCCAAACTGTGTAGAGAAGTGGAAATTTAATGGAGTATGACTATTGCAGAAATCTCAAACATCGTGCAGATGAAGACTTTATGAGACATGGCTAAAGTAGTGCATGTTTAATGAGGCATGGGCATAGTATGATTGAAAGACAATCTCAAAGAGCACATTCTAGGATTAGATATAATTAATTGCAAAATGTGACGCTAGGTGAAGGCAAAAAAAAAGTTGTATAAATAGTGGCTCACTAGCTAGTTACAGAGGTCAAAAACCATTTGTTAGCTAACCTTTTTAGTTTTTCCTATTTGCATTTTTTGCTTGTAGTTGGATGACATTTCTGAACCAAGTCTCTAGTGTTCTAAGCTTTGTTCTTGTAATCCACCAAAGTGGACAAATTTGAATCCATGTACTCAATGAACATCTTTATAATATAAGGCTTTTTGAAATTTTTTGTGTTCAAGCTGCGCATGTCAATGGTGGTTGTACTCAATTTGTTTCACTGTTTATCGATCCTTTAAAGATTGCACCATCTTGGACCTTAGGTTGTGCGAATACTGATCGAGCCAAGGTTGGTTTTAATTAAATTTTTTGCTTTATCGGGTTGGAATTGGAGTTCAAGGTAGTATTGAATTGTTTTATTTATTTTTCCTTACCCTCAAACCTTTGAATTTTCTTTGGATATTATTTAGATAGGAGTAGGTTAATTTTCATTTGAAGCATTGAAGCTAGTTTTTTGCAGAGTGTTTTAGGATTTTATATAACTTCAAAAATTTCATTGTTGTTATATTTACAATATGTTTTAAATGTAATAAATGATAAATATTAGTCAATCACATTTTGCACCGCTTAAAATTCATCTTTATTTCCCTATTTTAATTCTTCTTAGCTCATGTATGTCGAGATATATGTGTAGTAGAATTAATTTCAGATAATTAAGCATTTCATTTTTTAATATTGTACAAAGAAATTTATCTTTTTAAACATAACCAACAAAGGCCCCTTGAAGGAAAAATCTTCAATGACCTCTGAGTTTATCCACACCAGCCAAGACTTGACATATCTAAACCTTGGGAGAAAGATATTTCCTTTTCAATAGGGAACAAATATATGTTCCATGTATGTTATCCTGCCCTTGACAATGTGTCATTTGCACGCTCAATAGGTATGATGGCCCTTTGTTTCTTATTATACCTCTTAGCATATGCATGTATAAGATTAGGATAGTCCCATACACATGGTATCAAAAGTTACCCTAGTCCTACACTCCACAACTTGACAACAATTAAGAACACAAGCTTATACTGAGAGGGGGGGTGAACAGTATAGCGCCCACTTTTTACTTTCTTTCCAAACCAATATCAATTAGTGTCCTTAATTGCAATATCCAAATATAGCAATGTGCATTAATGACATAGATAGCAATAGTAAGCAAGAGCACAAATCACCACACACAATTGAGACACAAGATTTAACATGGTTCCCCCAATGTGGGGTACTCCACAAGATAATCTCCTTATAATATTTCACAAAGAAATAGGGATCCTTATCCCAATACAAATGATTACTTTGATCTGCTCAAAGCTAGGCTATCCACTGATCTGCTCAACAAGGCAATCCACTGATCTGCTCAGCTAGGCAATCCACTGATCTGCTCAGGTAGGCAATCCACTGATCTACTCAGGTAGGCAATCCACTGATCTACTCAGGTAGGCAATCCACTAATCTGCTCAAGAAGGCAATCCACTGATCTGCTCAGCTAGGCAATCCACTGATCTACTCAGTAGGCAATCCTGATCTACTCAGGTAGGCAATCCACTAATCTACTTAAGAATCTATCTCTTAAATTATCTACTCAAGTAATCCACGATCTACTAACAAGCTCACCAAGAACTTACTCAAATATGCTCTAGCAAGCTCACCAAGAACTTGCTCAAATCTGCTCTAGCAAGCTCACCAAGAACTTACTCAAATATGCTCTAGCAAGCTCACCAAGAACTTGCTCAAATATGCTCTAGCAAGCTCACCAAGAACTTGCTCAAATCTGCTCCAGCAAGCTCACCAAGAACTTGCTCAAATATACTCTAGCAAGCTCACCAAGAACTTCTCAATCTCAAATCACCAAGAACTTGCTCAAAATATATCCACAAATCTATCCAAAAGCCTTCTCAAAGGCTCAATCAATCATCACAAAACTACCACAAATCTATCAAAAATATCCAAAACCTTCTCAAAGCTCAATCAATCATACAAATCCACAAATATGTCCATAAATCTATCCAAAAAGCCTTCTCAAAGGCTCAATCAATCATGCACAAAAGCTACCACAAATCTATCCAAAAATCTATCCCAAAGGCCTTCTCAAAGGCTCAATCAATCATGCTCAAGTAGCACTCAAATATCATCCACAAATCTATGAAGGCAAGGCTCAATGATGAACTCAACAATGAATGGCAATGCACTCTACAATGGATGACAACAATGATCCACAATGATCTCAACTCAAATCAGAATATAGAATAGTTTGTTTCATGGAACTTGAACAACCACTTCACACAATCACTTGACTAGGCTCAAACAACTCTACTCAACCAATCACCACAAGGAACAACTCTTTCTCACAAACCCTAGTCCAAGCATGTATCAACCAACTCAAAATGTTTCCAACAATGCTCAACCACAAATCTCACATAACAATGATACTCATGTTCTCCTCTAACTCAAGTTCAAGTTCTTTGTACAATCAATGGGCTTCAACAACAATGCTTATAAAACATTCTTCACATAACAATGATACTCATGTTCTTCTCAAACCCTATCTCAGGTTTTTCACACAACTAATGGCTTCAACAACAATGCTTATAAAACAAGGTTTAAACACAACTCTCAAACCAAAAAACCTTGAAGCATTCAACCAACCACTTTCGAAAAGGAAACCACAATCAATCCTTTTCTCTCCAATGATATTTCAGAAATCAACCACCATAAACAAAGTCAATGGAGAATATTGCTCATACCTTTTGATGCCTTATTAGTTGTCCACTAAATCTGCCACACTCAACAAAATTTCTTTTTCAACTTTCAATAAGGGTTAGGGATCATGATTAATAACACAACAATAATATCCAAATAACACCTTATTACTCCTACTCAATAAAATACATCATGTCCCCTCATGAAAGAATTAATCCTCTTTGAAAAAGAACAAAGCAACCTTCACTTTTGAACCTCTTTACAAAATCAGAAATATCTCTTTACACACACCTTATTTCTCCCTCTAAGCAAGTTAATCAAATAGCCCTCGAAATAAGCTTTCCAACGATATATAATATGATATACTTCCAAAAAGAAAATCACCAGAAATCTCTCTTTTTCCTAAGGTGCATCATAACCCTTATTTCTCCTAGGGCAACTTTAGAAAAATAAAATATTAAAAAATATTAACTTGCCTCTGTCCCTAACGGGATTCGATCCCTTGATGCCTCCTCGCTCAGTGCCTTAACCATGGCCAAGCCATCGTTGGGCCACATGCCCTCACGTGTTCAAAGGGGCACGAACCAAAACAAATACCTCAATATTTTATGCCCTTCAAAAACTCAAAAATGCTTCGAGCGTTTCAACACAACAAGCATCCCCGACAAGACTCGATCGCAGGACCTCCTGCTTCTTACACAACGCATGAACCACTAGGCCAAAGGTGCCTATGCATTTGGTTATCCTCCATGAACGATTCTTCAATGGACCCAAATTTCGTAAACCCTTCACACGCCTCTTTACACACGCTTCAACACACAGGCTCTTCTCGCATTACATTATCAATTCGAATGCATTCGAAAATCGAGGACAAGAATTTATCGAAGCTTTTGGTGGCATATATATATGCCTTTCCTCATTTATTTAGATATTGGCACTATTATTTTTAATATATGCCTTTCCTCCTTTCTTTAGACGTCGGCGCTATAATTTTATTTTTAATTTTAAAATTTAAATTTAAATTTTAAATAATTTAAAATTTAAACTAAATATTTAAAATTAAATATCTCCATCACCGGGGCACATTTTTCGATGAAACGAAAAGCCAACCTGGGTTTTAAGAAAAACCCATTTCAAATCTGCCATCCATGGTTTTAAATAAAACCTTTTATTTTGCCTGCCTTGGTTTTCACAAAAACCCTGTATATATCCATGCTCTCCAAAATATCATAAATGATATTTTATGAAGTGCTTTTGCCACCAAAACTCAAATGTGATCCATGTGACATCAATGATCCATGTGACATCAATGACAACATAAAATAACTCAAATTGCCAACAATCTCCCCCTTTGTCATTGATGGCAACACCTCTAATCCAAATCACCACAATCATTGCAAAAACCATCTCTGAGAATCAAAGTTGCTCCCCTGACTCAATACTCTCTATGGAGGCTGCTCCCCCTAACTCAATACTCTCTTTGGAGGCTGCTCCCCTAACTCAATGCTCTCTTTGGGCTTCCCCTTACTCAAATCTCTCCCCCTTTGACATCAATGGCAAAAGGGACACCTATGGGGCTAAAAGATATGACTCTTAAGCATAGCCCCCTCACCACCTTCTCTCTTGAGGTGATTAATTTTGGGGTGGGAGTACTTTTACTCCCATATTACATTGTTTCTCTCCTTTGTCAACTTCCTTCCACATCTTTCTGATATCCTTTTCTTGATGAGTTACTTGATCTTCTTGTCTTGAACCTATTTGGCCTTCTTGCCTTGAGATTGCTTGACCTTCTTGCCTTGAACCTATTTGGAATTGAGTCCTACACCATTTTGCAATATGTCCAAAGTTATTGCAATTAAAACACTTAATGTTATTATTCCTTGGAGGTGCAAATGTCTTAGGATATCTTTTGGTGAAGCCATATCCTCTTCTGTCATGAATCCTGCAATTCATTGCCTTGTGACCATACTCATTGCATGAGTAGCAATACCCATGGAAAAGTTGTCCTTTCCCATATTCCTGTATTTCATATGACCTGCACTGTGAAGCCATGTGCCCAAACCTGTGACATGAAAAACATCTTCCATTGAAGAAACCTTGCCTAGACCTCATTGGTCTCTTAGTCTCTTCTCCCTGTTTCTTGTTCCATCTGTTTCTTACTTGTGCATTGTTCCTTTCCTTGTTGAACTTTCTATTATCCAAATTATCCTTAGAAGTCTCACTCTCTCTTTCACTTACTTCTTTCGACTCTTCTTCTTTTCTGGTGTTTGAGCTTGACTTTCCTTTTTCTGCTTCCTGTTTCCCTTGTTCTTCTTTAGAACTAAGTCCTGTTATGATGACTGATGACCTTTGTGCATTGATAGTCCTTTCCAAGGTCCTTGAATTTTCCTCAAACTTGTGTAGCTTGTCCTTAGAACCTTTTACTTCCATCCTTAGTGAAACTATCTCATGCTCTAATCTTTCACACTCTAGATCTTTTGTCTTTAATTTTTTGGCCATACCTTCTTCAATTTTCCTTGTCTCTTCAACTTTGATTTTGAAGTTGGTGAGTTCCTATAAAAACCTTGCTTTTGCTTTTTCATCTTCTTGAGCTTGAACCCTTAATCCTGAGTTCTCCCTTTTTAATTCTTCAAGAGTAACCATAAGCCTTTCACATTCTATCTCTTTTACCTTTGACTGTTCAACCGTACCTTTTTCAACTCTTCTTGCCTTTTCAACCTTATCTCTTAAGTCAGATATATCCTGTAGAAGCTTTGTCTTACATTTCTCATCTTCTTGTATTTGAGCCTTCAATTCTGAATTTTCTCTTTTCAATTCAACAAGTTCCTTAAGAGTGGCTTCCTCCTTTTCTTTATCTGAATCTTCCTCTTCTTCAACATCACTATTGCTGGAATTGTCACTAGAACTGTTGCTAGAACTATTACTAGAACTGCTGCTTTCTTTTTCCACAAATAAAATTTTCTTGTTGCAATTGTTGTAGTACATGCAATCATCATCTAAATGCCCAAAGTCTCTACATATGAAGCATTTTAGTATTCTTAGACCCTTCTTGTACCTGTTTGCTTGCTCAATGGCTATAGCAAGTTCTTCATGTCATTCTTCGATAGATATATCCTCTTCTTTAACTTCAATACCTAGGAATAGGTGTTCTATTTGGAGTGGAAGTTCTTCTTCTACTTATTTTATCCCATAGAAAAACCCTTCTTCATCTTCACTATCACTGAGATCATTATCATCTTCTATAGCAAACAAACTCTCATGATTTCTTTGACCATGCCTGTTTCCTTGATGTGTCATTTCATCTTCACTATCACTGAAGCCATTGCAATATCCTGATCTATGATCTCTTTGACCACACACAAAGCACTATTCTCTTTCACCTTCTATTCCTAGGAATAGATGTTCTTCTTTTTCATCATCTGACTTGTCTCTATTGTTGTGATCTGAGCTATCATTTGCTTCTTCAATGTAGAAAGTTTTCTTTGTCCTACAAAAACTTTTCTTCTTCTCATGCTTGCTTTGCTTGTACCTATCATCTTTGTCATGCTTATGCTTTCCTTCTTCTTTTCTTCTGTGACCCTTGGAATCTCCTTCATAGGTATTCCACAACTTGGTCCACATTTCATTAGCTGAATTACATACCATGACCTTTGCAAAATCTGTCTCACATAGCCCACTCAAAATACAATTCATTGCCCTTGCATTGATCTCAACCAATTTCTTGATAGTCTTATCTACCTCGAGATCACCTTCAACCTTATACTCTTTTTCAACCATCTACCATACCTCATATCCTTGTGATATCAAGTAGTTCTTCATTCTCATGCTCCAAAAAGCATAATTATTACCATCAAATAATGGAGCCTTACTTGTAGATGATCCATTCTATGAAGCCATATGTGTTCTTATAGAATATACCCTCAAGTTATTAGCCTTTCTGAAGGAACCCGCTCTGATACCAATTGAAGAACACAAGCTTATACTAATAGGGAGGGGTGAACAATATAGCACCCACTTTTTACTTTCTTTCCAAACCAATATCAATTAGTGTCCTTAATTACAATATCCAAATATAGCAATGTGCATTAATGACATAGATAGCAATAGTAAGCAAGAGCACAAATCACCACACACAATTGAGACACAAGATTTAACATGGTTCCCCCAATGTGGGGTACTCCACAAGATAATATCCTTATAATATTTCATAAAGAAATAGGGATCCTTATCCCAATACAAATGATTACTTTGATCTGATCAAAGCTAGGCTATCCACTGATCTACTCAGTAAGGCAATTCACTAATCTGCTCAGCTAGGCAATCCACTGATTCTAACTATCTCTCAGGAGGCAATCTGATCTACTAGGTAGGCAATCCTGATCTACTCAAGGCAATCCCTATCTCTCACAATTAGCAATCTATTCTCGTAGGCAATCCCTGATCTACTTAGGCAATCCTATCTGCTCAGAAGGCAATCCTTGATCTCTAGAGGCAATCCTACAACTATTGCTTAGCAAGCTCACCAAGAACTTACTCAAATCTACTCTAGCAAGCTCACCAAGAACTTACTCAAATCTACTCTAGCAAGCTCACCAAGAACTTGCTCAAATATGCTCTAGCAAGCTCACCAAGAACTTGCTCAAATTTGCTCTAGCAAGCTCACCAAGAACTTGCTCAAATCTGCTCTAGCAAGCTCACCAAGAACTTGCTCAAATTGCTCTAGCAAGCTCACCAAGAACTTGCTCAAATATGCTCTAACAAGCTCACCAAGAACTTGCTCAAAATATATTCACAAATCTATCCAAAAGCCTTCTCAAAGGCTCAATCAATCATGCACAAAATCTACCACAAATCTATCCAAAAATCTATCCAAAAGCCTTCTCAAAGGCTCAATCAATCATGCACAAAATCTGCCACAAATCTATCCAGAAATCTATCCCAAAAGCCTTCTCAAAGGCTCAATCAATCATGCACAAAAGCTGCCACAAATCTATCCATAAATCTATCCCAAAGGCCTTCTCAAAGGCTCAATCAATCATGCTCAAGTAGCACTCAAATCTCATCCACAAATCTATGAAGGCAAGGCTCAATGATGAACTCAACAATGAATGGCAATGCACTCTACAATGGATGACAACAATGATCCACAATGATCTCAACTCAAATCAGAATATAGAATAGTTTGTTTCATGGAACTTGAACAACCACTTCACTCAATCACTTGACTAGGCTCAAACAACTCTACTCAACCAATCACCACAAGGAACAACTCTTTCTCACAAACCCTAGTCCAAGCAAGTATCAACCAACTCAAAATATTTCCAACAATGCTCAACCACAAATCTCACATAACAATGATACTCATGTTCTTCTCTAACTCAAGTTCAAGTTCTTTGTACAATCAATGGGCTTCAACAACAATGCTTATAAAACATTCTTCACATAACAATGATACTCATGTTCTTCTCAAACCCTATCTCAGGTTTTTCACACAACTAATGGCTTCAACAACAATGCTTATAAAACAAGGTTTAAACACAACTCTCAAACCAGAAAACCTTGAAGCATTCAACCAACCACTTTCGAAAAGGAAACCACAATCAATCCTTTTCTCTCCAATGATATTTCAGAAATCAACCACCATAAACAAAGTCAATGGAGAATATTGCTCATACCTTTTGATGCCTTATTAGTTGTCCACTAAATCTGCCACACTCAACAAACTTTCTTTTTCAACTTTCAATAAGGGTTAGGGATCATGATTAATAACACAACAATAATATCCAAATAACACCTTATTACTCCTACTCAATAAAATACATCATGTCCCCTCATGAAAGAATTAATCCTCTTTGAAAAAGAACAAAGCAACCTTCACTTTTGAACCTCTTTACAAAATCAGAAATATCTCTTTACACACACCTTATTTCTCCCTCTAAGCAAGTTAATCAAATAGCCCTCGAAATAAGCTTTCCAACGATATATAATATGATATACTTCCAAAAATAAAATCACCAGAAATATCTCTTTTTCCTAAGGTGCATCATAACCCTTATTTCTCCTAGGGCAACTTTAGAAAAATAAAATATTAAAAAAATATTAACTTGCCTCTGTCCCTGATGGGATTCGATCCCTTGACGCCTCCTCGCTCAGTGCCTTAACCATGACCAAGCCACCGTTGGGCCACACGCCCTCACGTGTTCAAAGGGGCACGAACCAAAACAAATACCTCAATATTCTGCGCCCTTCGAAAACTCAAAAACGCTTCGAGCGTTTCAACACAGCAAGCATCCCCGACAAGACTCGATCGCAGGACCTCCTGCTTCTTACACAACGCACGAACCACTAGGCCAAAGGTGCCTATGCGTTTGGTTATCCTCCATGAACGATTCTTCAATGGACCCAAATTTCGTAAACCCTTCACACGCCTCTTTACACACGCTTCAACACACAGGCTCTTCTCGCATTACGTTATCAATTCGAATGCATTCGAAAATCGAGGACAAGAATTTATCGAAGCTTTTGGTGGCATATATATATATATATATATATATATATTTATTCCTTTTCCTCTTTTTTTTATATATATATATATATATATATATATTTCCTCCCTCCTTTTATATATTAATTTTAAATAATTTAAAATTTAAACTAAATATTTAAAATTAAATATCTCCATCACCGGGGCACCTTTTTCGATGAAACGAAAAGCCAACCTGGGTTTTAAGAAAAACCCATTTCAAATCTGCCATCCATGGTTTTAAATAAAACCTTTTATTTTTCCTGCCTTGGTTTTCACAAAAACCCTGTATATATCCATGCTCTCCAAAATATCATAAATGATATTTTATGAAGTGCTTTTGCCACCAAAACTCAAATGTGATCCATGTGACATCAATGACAACATAAAATAACTCAAATTGCCAACAAAAAACCAAGTGTGACTTGGATTTATGTTGTATCGCTTGAGTATTTCTATTTGAGTCACCATGACTATAGTTTAGGTTTCCCTCTCAAACTAGTCCATTGGTAATTTGAAATGTTTGCTTGGAGCCTCCCTTTATCCTTTTCTACATGGGCTACTAAGAGGGACTTTCTTGTCTCCCTGATGTGCTCGGTTGGTCCTGGCTTGTTTTCTTAGGTAAGGTGTATGCAACCTTCTAAGATTCCTCTTCTAACTTTATGTTTATAACCTTAATGTATGTCGGGTCTATGGTATCCTCTATTGGATCCATGGATGATCACTTTATTGTTTTGTTTTAACAACAAAGCTCTACAAATTTTAATTGTTAGATGTTGCAATCAATCTATTTGCTAGAAATTTGCTAGCTCATCAATGAATTGTTGACTTGAGGGCTTGGAGGAAATTTGAGTTATGTCAATGAGTCACTATGAGTAGATTGTAAATAAATTGGGCATAGGATTGATGAATCAATAACGTTTTTAGTTAGAAAATTTTATTTTGTCCTTCCTCCAAGTGTTGACCTTGCTATACATGCAAATTGCTAGTAGTTTGGTGATTTGTTGAATTTTATTTTTAACCAAATTTTAGAAAATTCCATGTTGCGATCTATCGGCTTGCTAAGATTTAAGGTTTTGAAACCCTAGGATCCATCATGAGGATACAAAGGTAGTTAAGAAAATGTTTCAGTGACACATTATGGTGAAGTTAGTGGTTGGTGGAACTATAATAGAGGATGGCTACTTTTGTGGCACAAATTAATGGAGATAGTGCACCAAGATATGACAAAAAAAGAAACAATAGGTATAGGGTTTTCAAGTTGTGCTTAGTAGGTAGAATCACATCCATGGTTAGGTGGCAAAAAAGATAAGTTTTTGTAGGAGTAACACAATTAAAAAGCAACAACAAAAATTTTGCAATGATTAGGGATGTCATTAGGTTTACAATAGTGATGTAGTTATGGGATAATAGTAATATGAGATTTCTTCATGACACAATTACAAAGCAACAACAACAAATTTACAATGAGAAGGGATGGTATGGAGTTTATAATAGTGATGTAGTCATAGGACAACAATAAAAAGGGCTCTCTTCATGAGAGAAAATAAAAATTAGGGTTCAAAGGGGATTTTATAACTATCATGTAACTACCCTTGCATTTGTGAAATAAATTTAGTGTGCATACCCTATTGACAAATCGATAGTTTATGTGATGATGCTAGCATGAAATCAACCTCTTCCTGCACCTTCTCTTCTTTATCAGTACGATTATTGGTTACATCAACATGCCATCACTGATGAGGATTGATGTTTGATCTTTCATATGACCCCTCTAGTAGTTCCTAGCTAGGTTTGCATAGTTTATTTCTTGCAAATTAATAATTGTAAGTGAGTCTCCTTCTCACATGCACTTGTGGGCACTAGTTATCTTCTAGTTGTCATTTAGAGTGTTAGTTAGTAAGTGTGAACTCAAAGTAGGAAGTGTGTACTTCAAGATAGCTAAAATGGATCTTCTAGTTAGCAATATTCCTTTCTCTTAACTTAGAAGTTTACGTGCATTCTCCTTTGCACTTTTGTAGCTTATGGTTAAGCATATTGGATCAAATCCATGATTTGATGGGTTTGGTTATGTATTTTGGGCCATTAGTGCCTATATATTGAATTGTAAATAATAGAACACTTAGTTGGATTTTCAATCCTTTTCATTGGTATCAGAGCCTAGTTCATGTTTGCACTAGGGCTTGTGAGGTGAGAGGATAGGAGATAGTTTTATTATGAGAAATATTTTCTCATTGAGGACTCGGTTTAAGCCCAAGGGGAGCTTGAAAACCATTCGGAGAAGGAAGTTCCTTCATCGACAAACTCCTCGTTCCAACTTTTTGCTTATGCTCAAGAGGTATAGGAAAAGTTTGCCCCAGAGTTCTTCGTATTGTGATCCTTGGAAGGGATTGGATCGTAGCTACGGTCCAATTAGGATTAGGGAGCCATTTGACCCTACTACCCCCCCCCATTTTTGAGTACTGAAGAGCTCCAGGAGGTCATCAAAGCTAGGTCGTGTGTCGACTTAGATCCGGTTGCCTTTCAAACGCTGGTCGTGTGTCGACTGGATCTTGAAAGGAGAGCTACTGGTGGGAGCTGGTTGCTTGCATTTTTGCAATTTAAGCTTTTCAAATTTTAGAATTAACCCCCCTGGTTAATTTTTAAATTTTTTTAGTTTGTAATAGAAAAGCTTTAGTTTTTATTAATATATTATTTTCTTTAATATATTAAGTTGCTGCATATTTGTAAAAAAAAAAATATACAGCAATTTTTTTTTTTTAGCAGCTTCGGCCAGGCCTCGGCTGCATTCGGCAGCGTCGGCCAGGCCTCGGCTACGTTCGACAGCGTCGATGCTTTTTCGACAGCACGCGGCATGACCATTAGCCGTTGGCAGCGGCCTTGCTGTCCGGTGCAACAATGACAACATTTGCTTCGCCATCATTGTCCGTTGGCTGATGCCAGACGTGCCTTGGCGTCGAGCCGACCACTCGATGCTATCGTCAGTTTTGACAATGTTAGGTGGGACAGCCTCGGCTATCGTTGTTGACTGACAGCGCCAAGCGGGACAGCCTCGGCTATCATGGTCGGCTGACAGCGCCAAGCGGGGTTCGCTTGGAGTCAGGCCAGTGCCTGACCTGACTATCAGCATTGACAATGGCAGGCTAGCCTGACCATGCTGTCAGACTGATAGTGCCGAAAGTGGCTCGCCTGCTTACGGGCGTGCGGCTCTTCGATGTTAGGCCTAATAATGCCTGACATACTGTCAGGCATGACAGCATCGTAGCTAGGCAGGAGGCCTGGCTACGCTGTCATTTTGTAGTCTGTCGATAGGCAGCACTTGGAGGCAACCGCACGGGTGCGCGGCTTTGGAGGTCGCACCAGGGTTCCCACCGTCAGGCTTGGAGCCTGACAGGACAGCTGTCGGGTCCAGAAAACTTTGCAGGTTTGGAACCTCGGGAACCGTGCCACTGCAACTGGCCAGCAGATTCATGCCTCGGGAATAGTGAAACTGCAGATTGGGAAGTTGCATGAAATTCTGTGTAAATTATTGTAATTTTTAATTTTTTACTATTTAAGGTAGCATGTTAAATTTGGTGTTTATTAATTTAATTTTTAAATAGCTTGATTAAATTCATTAATCTTTGATTAAATGAAATTTAATTTTTAATTAAGTTATTTTTAAGTTAATAAATGCTAAATTGCACCTTAGATTAGTTTAAAAATTTCAAAATTTTCAGCCTTAGGAGTAAAATTTTCAAATTTAGAAGCACTCCATTGTAACAAGGAAAATTTCCATTTTCTTTCCTTGATTAGTGCTTTCTCATTTTTACTCCTGGCTTATACCAGGGAACACATGGCTTCTGACTTGGCTGCCCAAGTGGCAGAACTGGCCCATGTTGTAAATGCTTTGGTAGATAAAGCTAATGACACTACCATGGCAGAAGTCCTTGGCAATCTTGCCATGAAGGTAAATGACATTTCTTTGCATAATGCTTCAACTTCTGCTCATGATTCTCGTCTGAGAGTTCGTTGTGAAGTTCCATTGTATGATGGATCCAGGAACCCTGATGTCTTGAATAGTTGGATTCTTGACATGAGTTCTTGGTTTTCTTACTCTCAACTTTCAGAAGATGATATAGTGCCTTATGCTAAGCTAAAACTTTCTGGTTTAGCCAAAGTACTTGTTGAACGAAAAAGAGGACAGGATGTACTCACTACATGGGATGAGCTTGTACAATGTCTTAAGACCAATTTCTATCCTTCAAATTATTCTAGGGAATTGGTTATTAAATGGTTTCGTTTTCGACAAGGTACTAATATGTCTGTACAAGAATATATTTTCCAGTTTAACAGGTTCAGGATACTTGTGAATGTGGAGGATGATGTTCCAGGTTTGATTCTCAAATTTCAAAGTGGCTTGTTAGAGCATTTGTACAGGGAACTAATGTTTGTTTCTATGGAAACGTTGGATTCGATTTTCAACCAGGCGCAGCTTGCGGAGGACAAGTTTAAGGCGCAATCGCAGGCATTCCGCACACTGTTACTCAAGTGGTTGCAAACTCATCAAAAGGGAATAATTCTTTCTTACAAAAGAAGAATTTTGCTCAAAAGAAGAATGTGTCTTCTCCATCTCCTTCTTCTCCTTCCCCTTCCGCTTCTACTCCTTCTTCTTCTTCTTCTAAATCTTCTTCTTCTTCTTCTAAGAAATTTTGCAATTATTGTAAGAAGAAAGGGCATGAAAAAGCTGATTGCTTTAAGCTTAAAAAGAAGAGTTTAGTAATTACTACTCAAGAGGAGGATGCTTCCAAGGGTCCCCTTGAGTCCGTAGGAGAGAGTAGAGTATATACGAAATTACGAGGTAAGCTTAATGAAGTTACCTTGGTAAATGTAAGTTCATGAGAAGGGGCTCGTGATGCTTTGTTCATCACTCGAGCCCATTTGCTTCATAATTTTGCAACTGATTGTATAGTGGATAATGGCTCGCAGAAAAATCTAATTGCGAGGTCCATTGTCGAGCGTTTGAAGTTACCTATGGAGCCTCATCCTCAACCTTATTCTTTGGGTTGGAAGGATAGTGGAAGAGGCTCAGAAATCACTCACACTTGCACATTAAAATTTGCACTTGGCCCACATTTCATAGATCAAGTCACTTGTGATGTGACTCCTATGGATTGTTGTGGGATTTTGCTTGGACAACCTTTTCAGTATGATAGGAGAGCTGTTTATGATGCTTTCAAAAGAACCTACACACTTCAAAAATATGGTAAGGTCTTTCTCATTAAAAGCACCAACACTCCTAACATCATTCTAAGTTCCAAGCAAACGAAAAGAGTAATTAAGAAAGGTGGTGATGTTGCTCTAATTTTCATTCGCTCTCAAAACACTTCTACATCTACATCCATTACAAAGCAACACTCTTCAATGGATAAAATATTGCAAAGTTATTCACACATATTTCAGGAGCCAAAGTCTCTTCCTCCAATTCGCACAATTAATCATAGCATTGAAATAATTCCTGGTTCTTCTCTTCCTAATGCTCCCATGTATAGACAATCTATTTTGCAAAATGAAGAAATAAAAAGGCAAATAGAAGATTTGTTGTCTAAGGGTTTCATTAAGGAAAGTACTTATGCTTGTGCCTCACCTATTTTGTTAGTTCTTAAAAAAGATGGCACTTGGAGATTATGCATTGATTTTCGTGCTTTGAACAGAATTTCTGTGAAGAATAGATATCCCTTACCCCGCATTGATGATTTATTAGATCAGCTTCAAGGAGCTAAGTTCTTTTCAAAAATAGATCTCAAAAGTGGATATCATCAAGTGCGTATCCAAGCTGAGGATACATGGAAGACAACTTTTAAGACGAAGATGGGCCTCTTTGAATGGTTGGTCATGCCCTTCGGTCTTACTAATGCTCCTGCAACCTTCATGAGGTTGATGAATGATGTATTTCGTGATGTACTTGACAAATTTGTCATAATATATCTTGATGATATATTGATTTTCTCAAAAACTTGGGAGGAACACCTTAGGCATATCCAGCAAACCCTTGATCTTCTTGCGAAGAATCAATTATATGCCAATTCTTCCAAGTGTTCTTTTGGCAATACTTCAGTTTCTTACCTTGGCTATGTGATTAGTGAGAGTGGAATTCAGGTAGATCCCATAAAAGTTGATGTTTTACTTAAGTGGTCCCCTCCTACAACTCTCACTGAGTTAAGGAGTTTTCTAGGACTTGCGAATTTTTATCGCAAGTTCATTCCTCAATATTCCACCCTTGCAGCTCCATTGCATTATCTCACTAAGTCCAAAATTCCATTTCATTGGGAGAAAAGCCAAGAAGTTGCCTTTGAGAAACTCAAAAAGAAACTTTGTACAACACCTGTGTTAACTTTACCCGACCTCTCTCAACCTTTTGAGATTGAAACGGATGCCTCTAAAGTTGCCTTAGGAGCTGTGCTCAAACAGAATGGTCATCCGATTGCTTATCATTCAGAAACTTTTATGCTTGCTAAGTTGAACTATTCTACATATGACAAGGAGTTGTATGCTTTAGTTCAAGCTATTAAGTATTGGAGACATTATCTTTTGGGAAAAGATACAGTAGTACACACTGATCATATGCCTCTCAAGTTTTTACAATCTCAAAGTAAAATTGAAGAATCAAGACATATGAAGTGGGCCTCTTACCTCCAACAATTTCACTTGGTGATCAAGTACAAAAAGGGGAAGAGTAATACTGTTGCTGATTGTTTGAGTAGGCCTCCGGCCGCTCTTGCCTTAACAGTTATGTCCACTTCACACTTGGGATTTCAGACTTGGCCTAATCGGTATTCTCGGGATCCTGATTTTGGAAAAATATTTGAGCAAGTGAGTAAGCCTTCTTCTTCCAATTTGCGTCCTTTCCAAGATTTCTACATCAAAGAAGGACTTCTTTACAAATTGGACAAGGTTTGTGTTCCTTGTGAGCCTAGAGTGTCACTTCTTAAGGAAGCTCATTCTACACTTTATGGTGGTCACTTTGGGAAGCATAAAACACTTCATCATTTGCAAAGATTTTTCTATTGGCCTAAAATGCGGAGGGATGTGTTGAGATTTCTCAAACGAGTGTGCGGTTTGTTGTCGCTCAAAACCAGCTAATAGGAAGTTTGGCTTAGGCATGCCTTTGCCCATTCCTTCCCATCCTTGGGAAAGCATTTCCATGGATTTGGTTAGTGGTTTTCCTATGACGGTGCGCCAACATGATTGTGTGTTCGTGGTGGTTGACAGATTCAGTAAAATGGCTAAGTTTATTCCATGCCGCAAGACAAGTTCTGCATCAGACTTAGCCCAATTTTTCTTTGACGGCATTTGGCGTTCCTTTGGTCTACCTACCAGCATTATCTCAGATTGTGATTCACGCTTTATGGGTCACTTTTGGCATTCTTTGTGGAAGATTTTGGGAGTTTCCCTTAACTTTTCCATCGCCTATCATCCGTGAGTCCGATGGGCGGTCGAAGTGGTAAACCGTACACTTGTGCAAAGTTTACGAATCTATCATCACGCTTCACCGGCAAAGTGGGACTTGAGTCTCACTCATATTGAACATGCCTATAATAGGGCCCTACATTCTTCTACAGGTCATTCACCCTTTGAGGTTTGTATGGGATTTCAGCCCTTGGCACCTTATGAGTTACCTTTGTCTTTGCCTTCTCCTGTCACTTCACATCTTCAGAAGGAGCAAGACAAGGCACACTCATTTATTCAACACTTGCACAATCTTCAATCAAAGGTGGTTGAGATTTTGCAAAAGACACAGCAGCAATAGAAAAAGGCCATGGATCGACATCGAATTCCTCATCCATTTCAGGTTGGTGACAAAGTTTGGTTGCATCTTGACAAGCGGCGTTTTACTGATAAGACTCATAGCAAAATCAAACCAATTCGCTATGGGCCTTATACTATTCTTCAGCAGGTGTCCGAGAATGCTTTTCGCCTTGATCTTCCCGCACACTTGGGAATTCATGACGTCGTCAATGTAGATCTTTTGAAGTTGTACTTTGACTCTACATTGGAGACTGCACCAACTATCAGTCATCCTGTGGACGTGGTTCCTGAAGCTCAGTTACCATTGGATGCAGATCAGATCTATGACACGAAGACTCGACAGACTCGCCAGGGGTCTACCACCTCATATCTTGTGGCTCGACGAGGACAGCTGCCGCATCAGGCTCATTGGATTTCTTTTCATCAGATGTCCCGTGACTTTCCTATTCTTTTGAAAGCATTGGAGTCCAATGCTTCTATTGTGGGGAGGCATGATGAGGATTGATGTTTGATCTTTCATATGACCCCTCTAGTAGTTCCTAGCTAGGTTTGCATAGTTTATTTCTTGCAAATTAATAATTGTAAGTGAGTCTCCTTCTCACATGCACTTGTGGGCACTAGTTATCTTCTAGTTGTCATTTAGAGTGTTAGTTAGTAAGTGTGAACTCAAAGTAGGAAGTGTGTACTTCAAGATAGCTAAAATGGATCTTCTAGTTAGCAATATTCCTTTCTCTTAACTTAGAAGTTTACGTGCATTCTCCTTTGCACTTTTGTAGCTTATGGTTAAGCATATTGGATCAAATCCATGATTTGATGGGTTTGGTTATGTATTTTGGGCCATTAGTGCCTATATATTGAATTGTAAATAATAGAACACTTAGTTGGATTTTCAATCCTTTTCAATCACCTATATTGATAGATCATATATTTTTGTGTTGATCTCATTGTGACATGGGGTTGTTCATTATCTTGTCTTAGCTTGTACCCCTTGTAGGCAAATTGTTATTTTGTTAGAAGATAAATCTCATGTTATCAAATCACATTCCTTTATCCTTTGGATTTTTTTTGAATCTATTACATGGAATTGAAATAGACCCCACCCATATTACATCATGACCACATGGTGGTATTACAACAAGATTGGTAATTATACATGTATTGCTTGGCAAGATTTGAACCTTGGTCTCCTTCTTGAAAGTTGTTGAATATTACCGATTGAGCTAATATCATATCCTTTGACAAATTTGTTGTACACAAAATGCTACATTTTTTGACATAATGTCAATAGGCTTATCCATGAATCATTGGTTCTAAAATTAATAGATTTTATTTACAATTGTGTAGAACCACTGTATATTAGCATGATATTATCAATTTTGTTGACAACTCACATCTTTGAAAGTGAGTTATTGACTAGCAACTTGGTAAATATTTCCTTGCTGCCAACCACACCCATGTCAACATGATGTGACCCTTTAGTGTTAGTGAATCATAATTTTAGAAATGGATAGAAAGAAGAGGGATCTTGAGTGTGCTTTTCAATATTTTTCACTCAGATATAGAGGGATCTTTATAATAAAAATAATGTCAAAGCGAGAATATTATAAAATAAGGGAACACAAAACAAATCCTATTTACACATTTACACTAGTTTTTAGCCTTTTAGATTTAGAGGGGTCTTAAATGATGCCCATTCATAAAAATAAGCAATGATCTTCCTACCATTGTGACCATCCTATAGAATTTGGTGCCCTTGACACTATTAATTTGATATGGTCCATTCCATAGCAAGTCAAACTTTTCGTGATTTCTTGTTTTTACCCTATCTTCATCTTATTTAAGCATAAAACCTCCTTAAATTCCGCATCCATTTATCTCTTATTAAACCACCTATTAATAACCATCTAATATTGGAAAATATTTTGAAGGTATTTTTTCTATCTTCTTCTAGTTATAACAATGCATTTAGTCTATCTTGCATCAAAGTGATGTCAACATCTTCTAGCTGAAATTGTTGCTACATTTGGAGTAAAGGAAGCTTGATATTCACTGATAGTACTACTTCCTTGCCAAATATTAGCTTATATGGTGAGGTTCCAATGGAAGCTTTAGCAATGACCCAATCTACCCATTAAGCCTTCTTTAACTTAGTGTGCTAGTCTCCTTGGGACTCGATAATCATATTATTTCAAAATTTTGACAATGTTCTTGTTTATGGACTTTTCTAAGCCATTTCCTTATGGATAGTAGTTAGATATATTTAGGATGAACCCATGCTTAAGTGGAAACTACATTAGCTTAGCCCAAGTAAATACTATAACGTTATGGTGATCACTACTAAAGGGATTTCATACCTTATGATAATATATTCCAACAAATAGATAACCAATTATTGATCGATAAATTAAATCGAGATAACCTCAATAGTGAACATTTTGTGATAGTTAAAATCCAAATATTTTCCAAACTATAATGGGTTGATTTTTCTAATAAAATCCCCATTGTTGGAATGTCTTTGTCACAACTATGGGTCTTAGAGGCATAGGTGCATTTCTTCTTTAATTAATGAATATGAAACATGCCTTGTGATATTTTAACCGTTAAAAATAATCAAAGGATATGGTTGGCGAATAATATCCTACCCTTAGGATCTTATATGCCATTGTTTGAACTAAATAATGACCAACAAACATTTGTTGTGATATTACTTCAATAGGTTCTTCACTCTTCTCTTCAATGTACCTTAAGAGCACACCATCATATGGTTGGAACATCAGTAACCTAACATTAATGGCCAAGGCTGACAATGATGAAGTGCCTATGGGTAAATTTGATATTAGCCTATGGGTTAGTGCAATGTAATCCTATGGACATTCTATAGTAAGCTTACTAGCATCTTCTATGTAAACCTACGAGCATATTTATGTAAGTCTACAGGAAATTATGATGTATACACATTTAGAGATATTGGTTAAACGATCTATATGGTTAACTTTAGTTAAAGTGTTTAACACAATTAATATTTTATAATTTAAACTTCAAGTTAACTTATGTTGCCTTGAGGTTAGCATTTAATTGGGGATTAGGTATCATCATAAATACCCCTTAATGACTAATCCATTGTCTCATTTGTGATATGTGAGATCATGGGGTGCCAAAAAAAACCATTTGACTATATTTATTATATTATTTTGATCTATTTTATTCTATTTCATCTATAAGCTTCATTATTTTATGCTCTTCTACTCTTTACACATGATTGTGGTGAATGTATGCTTTGGAGGATTTCTAAAAAGTGTTCTAAATTCCAACATGATATTAGAGCCAATATGAAGAAATTTAACTCAATCACACAAAAGGGCTATATAGGGATAGGGAAAACCATTGTAGATATAGATAACTGCCATTTCATTTTGATTTTTTGCAATTTTTTTCTTGGGGGGTGTCCCAATTCAACAATTTTCTTGATTTTATTATTTTGATGCATATTTATTGCATCTTATAAAAGGGGTTGTTTCCCCCCAAATTTGAATTTAGTACTGGAAAATTTCATAGAATATTTGATTTGAAGGACAAAAAGACAAGCACATGTGATTTTTTTGTGAATGCAACATTTAAATGGATTTAAAAAAGTTATTATGGGTGTAGTTGGTTGTTTAATGGGATTGTAGTGGCACAACAATATAGAGGTTTGCTTTCTATACAAATGTCTCAAGTTAAATTCACTTGGTGGAATCCTCTTATCATTTTTTGATCATCCAAGGCCCTATAATCAAGTCATGATGATTTTTTTTTTAAGGTGTACCCTCTTTTAAAATCATGAAGTTCGATATACTAGAGCTTTAACTCCAATGTTGTTGCTACCATGGTGGTTGATAACATCTTTTATGACTGCAAGGTTCCATGTTAAAATCACATAGATGAAGCTCTTTTGTGGATATTTTTGGCATGCATCCTTCATTTTTATCCTTATCTACATGGCATGGATTCTACATCCAACTTTCCCAATAGTGTGATAGTTGGTAACTTTTGATAGTGGGCATAGGTCCAAGTTTCAAATGACACCAACATTCCTTTTTGGCTTCTTTAAGGGAAAGAATTCTGGTTATTTAAATATATGGTAAACGCCTTATGTTTTAAATGTGTTGTGGGGTTGCTTGGTTAGGATAATAAGCCTAAGGTGTTCCCCATGCAAAGACTCAAGTTTGAATCCCATTCTCTCCGTGATGATGTGGGTGGCCAATGTGGTAACTTTATAATCCTTTTTTATATAGAAAGGAGTCCAATCAATTTCCTCTTCCATTTTTAGTTAAATTGCTTAATTTATTTATTCTCATCTCAACTCACAATCACACCATTCTAATTAATTTTATAAATTACTTACATAGAATACTTTCATATCCTTAACATAATTTTACAAAGTGCTACAAAGTTATTCACTACCTCCATGAGCCCTACAAATCTATTCCCTATGTGAACCTAATGAGCTTTACTCCATTTTCCATGGTATACCAACCTTGAAATTTAACGAGTTTTCACACTTCAAGACATAAGTTTGTGTAAGTATATTTTCTTAATGCATGGTTTTCAAATGCAAAATTGAGTTACAATATCTTATGTTCCTAACTCCAAATGGAGTTCTATTCTAGTTTCCATTTCATTTCAATACATGAAGACAACATAGATGTATACTACATCCAATTCAATATAAAGTTTATCACTTTGCTTTTCTTAGGATAGCCCAAGTTCAATTCATAAGATTATATTCAATTACATTATTAGATATGCTAATGTAAATTCAAGTAAAGAAGTAATGATTGAACCAACATCAATATACCATTTGTATCCTGTTTAAGTTCAATGTTCAGATTATGCTATCAAACTAATTAAAAAAAGTAACAACTTGGTTCTAACTTCAACTTATATCCTTCTATATTTTTCAATCCACATATTTACAATATATTGTTGTACTTTCTAATAGGAGAACTAAATATACATATTCGATTCACATTTCAGTGTTTAATGTTTTAAATTAAAATAAGAATGTAACAACTATCTCAAACATCATATACATTCAATTTATGTATTTCACAATACACTACCACACTTCTAAGCATTAGAATATCTAGAAATATCAACTAAAAAAATACTATTCATAGTTTCCTAATAATAAACGAAGTATTCTACTATATACATGAGAATGATGACAATTAACTCAACATTTATACAACAACAAAGCTTCGACATATACACTTTATTCATCTCAACCAGTAGATACAGTTATACAATGCAAATGTATAAAATTGACTTCATCAGCATCATACTTTTCCATAACCAATTGAAAAGGAGAAACATTAATTTATCTAATGTAAGAATGTAGTGCGACATTTCACTAAGTCATCCAACTGTTTATGATACTTTTTCAATGTAAACAATTTCCATTTTCAATTTTCATGATACGAATGCTCTCATTCATATAACATATTTCAAAATTGAGGTAATGCTTATGGGTGAAAAGGTATCATTGGATGTTTTACTACCTAATCAAATGACATACAATGAATGTCCCTATCTTCGCTTCACAAATTGAAGCTCCAACCAAAGCTAGAGAGACACATGTACAAAATGCTCTATGCATACATTTATGATTACATGAGTATATACTCATGACTAGTATGTTATAAAAGTATCAAATTATGTGCAAGTAGAAAACGATAATAACACAAAAAAACAGTAACATAAATTTTATGTGGAAACCCTGCAATGTGCAGATAAAACCACGAGGCAATGACAACTTTTGATTTCAGAAAACTTTTTACATTCAATTAATATTTACATGCAAGGGGTCATTCCCTTTTTATATAAAAAACAAACTATTGGTTTCCTCTCCCAAAGGAAGACTCCAAAAATTGTTTGTTTCCTCTTCCAAAGGAAGACTCTAAAAAACTGTTTGTTTCCTCTCCCAAAGGAAGACTCCAAAAAACTGTTAGTTTTCTCTACCCAAGAACATTGGAGATTTGGATATTGAATTTATATCATAACATTCTCCCACTTGAAGTCAATATACAAGAAATTTTTGCGTATGTTTTCCAACCAAGTGCCAATTGCCCAAGGCTCCCTTATTACAATTTTAGCAAGCCCAAAGAAGTTTTGCACCACTCAAACTTCTCTGTCTTGACCAACTTTGTAAGTATATTTGCAAGATTCACTTCAATATCAATTTTCTCAAACAGTATCCTACCTTCTTCTACCACATTTATTATAAAATGGTACTTAATATCAATGTGTTTCATGCAATCATGGAATGTTGGGTTCTTCACTAGCTGAATAAAACTTTGGCTATCACAATGCAACATAATTTTCTCTTGTATTACCTTGAAGTCACCTAACAGTCGTTCTAGCAAAATTGCCTCTTTGCTAGTTTTAGTTGCTGCAATATATTCTGCTTCAGTGGTTGATAAAGCCACCACATATTGCAACTTAGAAGTCCAATTCATAGCTCCACCAACAAAAGTGAAAGTATATCCTATAGCGGACTTTGTCCCATATCTATCTCCACCATAATAAGAATCCATAAAACCTATAACTTGCAAATTTATCGATCCATAGTAAATATCAACATATGAAGTGCCTCTTAAATATCTAAATATCCACTTCATTGCATTCCAATGCTCCTTACCAAAATTTGCCATGTACCGGATAACAACTCCCACTGCTTGGGCAATATCTGGTTTGGTGCTCACCATGGCATACATGAGGCTTCCTACTGCTGATGAATAAGGTACACGAGACATGTTTATCTTCTCTACTTCTATTCTAGGATACTATTCGGAAGACAATTTGAAGTGTGAAAGAAGTGGGGTACTAACTGGTTTTGCATTTTGCATATTGAAGCACTGCAAAATATTTTTTATATGACTGTTGACATAACCAAATATTCCTTCCTATTCTGTCCCCGTGTATCTTCATCCCTAAAATTTGGTTTGATGCTCCTAAATTCTTCATTTCAAATGTCCTAGCCAACTAAGCCTTAAGATCAATGATTTTCTTCATGCCAGATCCTACAACTAGCATATCATTAACATACAACATCAAAATAATAAAACTGCCATCAACAAATTTCTTATAGTATGCACAATGGTCAACTTCACTCTTGTTGAAACCTTGGCTCTTCATGAAGGTGTTAAATTTTTGTACCACATCCTTGGCGTCTGTTTCAACCCATACAAATATTTCTCGAGTTTGCAAACCAAATGCCCTTTACCTCTTTTTTCATTGCCCTTAGGTTGATCCATATAAATCTCTTCCTCGAGATCACCATGTAAGAAAGCAATTTTCACATCAAGCTGCTGCAGTTCTAAATCCTATGCTGCTACAAGTGCAAGTAAAACTCTAACAGTAGTCATCTTCACAATTGGAGATAAAATTTCATTAAAGTCTATACCTGACTTTTGCACATAACCTTTTGCTACCAAGCGAGCTTTATAGTGTTCCAACAACCCATCACTATTCTTCTTTACTTTGTACACCCACTTGTTTCCAACAACCTTTCTTCCAGGTGGGATATCCACAAGTTCCCATGTTTTATTCTTGCAAAGTGCTTCCATTTCTGCCTCCATGGATTTCCTCCACTTTTCTGCATTTTCAAATTCTATAGCTTCCTAAAATAAACTAGGCTTACCATCATCAATTAACAAAGCAAAAGAGGACTAAAAAATAGGAGAATACCATTTCAGACACTTTTGTGGATGTGTAGATATTATAACCCAATGATCTATTGGTTGTGGCTCTTGGTCTTGTGACTGTTGTGGTTGCTCTACTTGTTGTTTTGCATGTTGATTAGAAGCTTCAATATGTTGATTTTCATTTTCATCTTCGTTCATATCTACTTTAAATGGTACAAAATTAGGTGTTTGTTGTACCTCCTTCCTTTGCATGGATTTTCATTAAAAATAACATCTCGACTAATAATTACCTTGTGGGAAGTAGGATCCCACAGTATATACCCATTTACTATATCTCCATAGCTGAAAAAAACACATTTTCTTGACTTTGGGTCAATTTTGGACCTTTTTATTCAGGCACATGGGCAAATGCATCACAAAAAAAGGTATTCAAATGAGAGTAATCAACTGGCTTACCACACCAAACCTCCTCCGAAATTTGTCCATCCAACGCAATTGTAGGTGATCTGTTAATGAGGTAAAAAACTGTATTAACCTCTACCCAGAACCTTTTATCCAACATGGATGCGTTGAGCATGCTTCTTGCACGTTCCATGATTGTGCGATTCATCCGCTCAACCACACCACTTTGTTGTGGAGTATATGGTATAGTATTTTGGTGCTTAATTCATTCCTGCGTACAAAATTTATTAAATTTCTTGGAGCAATATTCACCCCCATTATCTGACCCGAGACATAAAATAGGCTTGCCCAAACTTTTCTCTACTCGTGCTTTCAACTCTTTAAATTTTTGCAAAGCTTTCTACTTATTATTCAGAAAATAAACCCGCACTCTTCTAGAATAATCATTTATAAATGTCAAAAAATAGATAGCACCATTTAAGGACTGAGTAGGGACTGGTACAAATATATCAGAATGTATAAGTTGTAGAAAATCAGAACTCTTACTAGGGCTTATAGTAAACCAAACCCTCTTTTGTTTGCCAAAAATATAGTGCTCATATAAGTCTAAATTACAAGAATTAATACCCTAGCTTATCCAACATCTTGATTGAGAGAAAATTCTTTCGCAAATCAAGCACGTCATACATCACATAACATCCTTTCTCTACCATCATTTAGCTTGATCCTATTGTCCCCTCTTCCCATAACTTCTAAAGGATGATCATCACCCAAGTAGACCTTCCCACCACTATGTGGCTGTTATTTGACAAACCAGTCTCTATGAGGAGACATGTGGAAAGATGCACCCAAGTCCAAAACCTAGGTATATAAAATAGATATGCTGTTGTTGATATAGAAAGCCTCACATGTTGCCATCTCTCCTGAATCTACCAGTTAATAAATTTTGAGCCTCCTGCTCTAATTTATTAACGATTGCACCAATTGCAAAAAATGATAATACATGGTAGACAAGTTCGTGTTTGCAGCTGATGGAGTTGATCGGTACACACAGATGGTGCCTATATCCCATTTGAGGCATCTATATTTAGTTTGTAGGTGCCTATATTCAAGCATACAGGTGCCTATCTTCAGTTTACAAGCACCTATCTTCACGAATACAGGCACCTATCTTCAGTTTACAAGCACCTATCTTCACACATACATGAACCTATATTAACACATATAGGCACCTATCTTTAGTTTGTAGGCACCTATATTCAGTTGCAAGATCCTAACTTCACCCATATAGGCACCTATATTTTGATTGACTAGTTTGACTGCACACTTTCCATTTTGACTACACATTGACCAGTTTGACTGCACTTATGCATAGTTTGATTGCACATACTCTTGGTTTGATCGGTGCCTACACTTGGAGAAGTAATGCAGTTATTATTTAAAATTTATTTAAATATTCCCCATCCGTGAGCTGTCCACATTCTTTAAAATGTAAATATTTTAGACGTCCAGGTGGAAAATATTACACAGTTTTGTAAGCCTAGAAAGCAGGTGTAAATTTATTTTACAATTTTGCAGATTTGATGTCAACGAAAAAATATGTCTACAATGTTGCAAATATGAAAGTGGGCAAACATTTATTTCGTAGTTCTACAAATTTGACGTCAACATCGGGAGAAGTAATGCAAATGTCCTACAAATATGGAAAATAGGCAAGAAAATTTGCAGTTTGGCAAAAGCACTTAATCCAGGTATCCAGCTGGAAAATATTTAATAGTCCTACGAATTTGAAATTGGATAAGCATTTATGTAACAGATCTGCAGTTTTAGATGTCAAACAGTGGAATATATTTTGGTAGTCCTGTAAATTTGGAAGGTGGGTGAAAATTAATGCAAATGTCCCATAAATCTAAAAGTAGGCAGGAAAATCTACAGTTTGGTAGAAACAATTAATCCAAATGGTTAGGGTGGAAAATTAGAAGGCGGGAAAAATGCTTGTTGTCTATAAAAGATTTTTTCAAAGCCTTTCGGGGGTTGGTTGATTCTATGACTTGTTGGCCTTGTAACACTGTGGGAAATAATACAAAAAAAAATGTTTGAACTGTATTTTGTGTATCTTCAGTTTGGCTAGATTGCATGTGGCATTGGCCCTTGGTTCGCCAACCTTACCTCTTGCAATTTACTCATGCTTTGTTTTACGTCCCGTATAGATTGCATTGTGTCTCTTATGGAGTTTTAGGTAGACCAATCAACCCATTTTTTATTTTGGTGTATCACCTCTTATTTTTATTTTTTATTTTTTGTTTGTTGTTGCAGTTTTTATTTTCAGCTATCCCTCTCCCTTTTTCCAGTGCAGTTTAGTGTAGTTTTAATTTTATTTCCTAGTCTGTGTTGCAGTTTTTATTTTCTAGTTTATTTTTTTGTTGTTTTTTATTTTCCCTTCCCCTTTTTCCCTGGCAAGTTCAATCGCAGTTTAGTTTAGTTTTTATTTTAAATTTTACGAGATTCGACTCTTTTCGGAGGTATTTTCCTCTCAAGCAGTCCCACATGAGAGGGAGATTCCCATGTTGGTGCTATACATGGGTGCAGTGTAAGCGTACATTTTTAGACATAAAAACTACCATAATGGCCTCAACTGATGGCTGAAACTGCTTTTCACCATTATTTTCCTTTTTCAAATGCCAATAGTCCTTTGAGTACCCTGACTTCCCACAATACCAACACTTCCATTTCAACTTGCGTCCTCTAGAATTAGATTTGGAATGCATTCTGCCTTGTTGACTCCTCTCGATATATCGACCTCTCACAACTAGGGCTTCATTGGTTGAGAATTCCAAAGACGTTTTTTGCCTCAACTCTTCTACCAACAAAGTAACTACCACATCATCAAAATTTAGAGATCTTGATGATGCATTGCTAATGGTCATCATCAAATGATCCCAGTTGTCTAAGAGGGAACAAAGTAGGGTGATAGCTCTGTCCTCATCCTTTATATTCACATTAATTGATACTAATTTACTGATTAGGGTATTAAACTCATTTATATGGTCTACCACAGATGAACCCTCCTTCATCCTTAGGCTATAAAGCTATTTTTTCAAAAACCTTATTTGTTGCTGATTTTGCCTCATACAACTTTTCAAGCTTCTTCCAGAGGGATTTTGCAGTCTTTTCTTCAACAACATTGAACAAGGCGGAGTCTGCTAGGCATAGACGGATTGTAGAAATTGCCTTCTTGTCTAGCATTTCCCACTCCTCATATTTCATGCTGCTAGGTTTATTCGTGACCCCTTTTAAGGCTAGGGCTTGGTCATTTTGAACCTACAAATCCTCCACCTTCATATTCCATAGGGTGAAGTTCCTGCCATTAAACTTCTCAATATCAAACTTGGTTACACCTCCTATCATTGTTGCAGCTCCCACTCACACAAAACCCTAGGATTTGATACCAAATGTTAGAAAAATATCAAATCACATGCAAGCAAAAAAATAATAATAATGCAAAAAAATAGTAACACATATTTTACGTGGAAACCTTGCAATATGCAGGTAAAACCACAATGGTAGCTTTGTTATTTTATTGATTTTGATAAAATTTTTACATTCAATCAACATTTACATGCAAGGGGTCATTCCCCTTTTATAGAAAAACAAGCTGTTGGTTTCCTCTCCCAAAGGAAGACTCCAAAAACTGTTTGTTTCCTCTTTCAAAGGAAGACTCCAAATAACTGTTCGTTTCTTCTCCCAAAGGAAGACTCCAAAAAACTGTTCATTTCCTCTTCCAAAGGAAGACTCCAAAAAACTGTTCGTTTCCTCTCCCAAAGAAAGACTCCAAAAAACTATTCGTTTTCTTTGTTGAAGAACATTGGAGATCTAGATATTAACTTCACCTCCTAACATAGTACTAAATTTTAAGTGCAATAATTATTTGATAAATGTAACTACTATACATACACCTTCCCTCATTCATGGTGCACTAGTTTATCCATCAAACCATAGTTGTCCACCAACCATTCTCTTTAGTATTCATAATTGGTTTTTCAATGAACACATAATAACCATAATACATATGCATTTCATGCCTTTTGATGATGTTTAATAGTCCATTCATGATAATTAAGATAGCCAACCATGTAATTTCAACATGTTCAGCCATAGTAAAAGCAATGTAAATTCTTATGTTCATTTGAAGCAATACCTAAAAGTACTACAACTTTTCCTCCGTTACCAAAAATGAAGTTAAAGACAACTTTGTTCTTCTAAGTTCTAACCCAACAATAAACAATATGATTTTCTATAACTTTTACTAATGTAGCAAATATAAATCAACTTATAGCTATTATTTAATTCCCAGTTATCAACACTTGGTCCTAAATGGAACAATCATCTTGTCTTTCTCTATTTTTTTCAAAATACCTTCACATATACATACAAGACACATATACATATAAAAGTATTTTTATTTGGATACATAGGTGAATTGGTTACAACTACGATTTTTAGTAACTGTTAGCGTAGGGTTCAAACCATCCTGCTTCCAAAAAACCCACTGTCTTGTTAATGTTAACTTGACGTGAGATGGGAACTGCTAGTAACACAGGGTTCACACCGTTGTCGTTGGTCTGACGTAGTACTCAAAGGAGTTAGATCAGACTACTACCTATGCTAAGGTGGGTGCGCCCATGAGTTTTGAACCTAGGTCTCCTCTTGGTAAGTTCCCAAGCTTACTAATCCACCAACCCTCGAAACCATATAAAAATACAAAAGAGATGTTTCACTATAAGATATGCACATATTTTTCTTTTTCTTTTAAGATAGTCAACAATTTTTACAAGCATGCAATGGAGATCATCCTAAGTATGGCTCTAACTATCCAAAAGACAAGACTCTCATTCATTCTAATAAAACATAAGTAATAGTTTTTTTTTGATAAGTAGCTATTGTATTTACAACGGGTTTTAACTAGGATCCCAAAACCTGATTACATAAGAGTTGAAAATAACATGCCGAGAATAAACCATTACAACAAAATTCTGGGCCCAAGGCACCAATACCTTGAAAATGAAAAACAAACAAAAATCCCGCCTAGCGAGAACAGGTAAATTTGAACAATCCCGCCCAGCAGGAAACCACCAATTTCGAAGGAAGGTAAGTTTGAAGATCCCACCCTGTGGGGAGCAGCTAAAACTGCCATTGTGTAAATCCTGCCCAGCAGGAAGCATAAAAAACCATTATAATATAAATCCTGCATAGTGGGAAGCAGTCGAAAAACCACCAAAGAGTGAATCCCGCCCAGTGGGAAGCAGTTGAAATCCATCCCAGTGTAGATACCGCCCAACGGGAAGCAACATAAACCTCTACCAAGTGAATCCCGCCTCTTGAGAAAACCAGCAGGAAATGAGAAAAACCCGCCCAACGGGAAACCCAGTGGTTTTGGAGAATCTCGCCCTGCAGGAAACCATCCCGTCCAGCGAGAAACCATCTTGCTCAAAAAAAATGGGGAATCCCGCCTAGTAGGAAGTAGCTAAAAACTAGCAAAGAGGAGATCCCGCCCATTGGGAAGCAGCCAGAAAGCACCACCAAGAGAATCCCGCCCCTAGGACAACCAGCAGGAAAAGACAATAGGTTAAGGGACCAGGGATACAGGGACTGGGGATCCCAGGTGGGAAGAGGTAACAACCACAAATATGGGATCCCTGGGAGCCTAGCTTGGGGGATCCAGGGTCTGCATGCATAGATCAGATCCCCCATGATTTGAAAAATGCAGCAGAACCCAAAGAATCCCAACAACAAGGGCCAAGAATCCCATCTTTGCATAGGAGAAACTTCAAGGAATTGGGACTGAGGCTGGGAATAGCCCAGGTAGAGAAAAAGCCCCCCCCAAGGCCAAAAAAATGCCCAGGGTGTCCACCAAGGAGCAGAACTAGCATGAAGAAGCCTCCAAGCAAGAAATCAAAGAGGGCCCTCCCCACAGGGACGAGACCAACAACAGCCATAGGATCCCAGAGAGGATTCACTAGCAAAAGGGGGAAAGAGGCCCCCCAGACCACCCCCAAAGTAGTAAGGACCTCAAAGGAAACCCCAAGAAGCCATCAAAAACCCAACCAATCACCCCCACCACCCAAAGAACCGCAAGGAACCAGATCCATGCCAAAAACCTGTAGAAAACCCTAGGGGGAAGCCTGAGGGAAAAAAAAGGGAAGAGATCTTGAAAATAGCAAGGAACCCTGGGAAGCACCAAGCAAAAAACTCAAAGGGAACCCTGACCGACTAGGAGAGGTGCAGAAAGAGGAGAAGAATCTCCCTCAAAGAGATCATCTGCAACAAAAAATCCCAGGAAGGGATGACCTAGGATGAACCAGGAACTGGGCAGGAACCAGGGGAGGGGGAACAAGGAAGGGATCGGGACCCTCCCCTCAAATGTCCTCCATCCAAGAGCTACTCTTCCACATAAGTAATAGTTTTACCTTTCATATACTTCATGTATTAAATCCAAAAGACAAGACTCTCATTCATTCTAATAAAACATAAGTAATAGTTTTACCTTTCATATACTTCATGTATTAAACCCAGAAATTTAGATTACCACATTTGTTATGACTAGCTGGAAAATTGAGAGGGGTGCAAGAGTTTTAACTATATGAAAGCTTACGTAATGAAATATTAAAGAACTATTTTGTTTCTATCCTTTATTTCGAGTCAAATTACACTTACGATTATCCACATATTTTTTTGTTTTTATTTTCAAAAGATTTTTGAGCTACCACTTTCAAAGGATACCAAGGATAAAATTACACAAAACATTTCCAAAATTTAGCAAGAAGCCCTAACTGCCATGGTGTGCATTCAACCAGAGGTAGAAATGCTCTACGTAAAATAACTTACTTGCAACGATCCTTGTGAAGAAAATAATTTGAATTTCAACTTTTACCCATTTTTAGCAATGCAAAAATACATTCAAACACACATATTCCTTTAAATAAATAAACAAACTCAGGACATAGCAAATATCTGCATTTAATTTGAAACTGTTTTCCTTGCTTTTCTCAAATCAGCGCTCAGACAAAATGTCTCCACCCGTTCCTCTTACATGCTCTTTTCTAGGGCATATATATATTTGCATTATGCAAAAATAAATCTTTTCAGGACAATAACCCCACCTCCTAGATTTCAAGTCCAACAAAGCACAATGCAAAACCACTTTCCAGTCCCCCCCCTCAAAACTCTCCAGGCAACTCTCTACTGACCTACCCACCACAAGTGGCATGTGTGTGGACGTCTCTACTCTAGCTACTTCTCTGGATCTCCGATCCTTATTTAGACGATCCTTTACTCTTCTGTTTTCGAGGGTGTGAATAAAAAGAATATTAAGTCAATTTCATAACTAAATATAATGAAACTTTATTAAAAAAAAAATTAATTGTTTAATGATTCAGTTGTTTTATTTTGAGTTTGGAGAATAGATATGGTCACCATGATGCATTTTGAAGGTCCTCTCATATATGAAGTTCAATATCTTGAACTAAAATGTGGAGTCACAACTTCATGTTTGAGAGATGGTTGATCTAGTTCATGTACCTTTGGTAAGAGAAGATAGTAAAATATTTGATGATAATTTATTGGCTCATTTAAGCATTCATTATGTAGGGAAAATATATCATCTTTAATTCTCCTTGTCCTTTTAACAAAGATTATGAGGGGTAGTAGAATATCAATAATGTTACCTTATTGGCCAAGGATGACAGTGATGAAGTGCCTACAGGTATAGTTGATGTTGTCTTATAGACAAGTGCAATATAAGCCTATGAGCATTCTCTACCTAATATTATGGGTACTCTCTATGTAAGAATACAAATGTTTTCTATGTGATTCTTGAGCATCCTATATATAAGCCTATGGGCATCTTCTATGTAAGCCTATAAGCATCTTCTATGTTAGCTTATGGGTATCTTTATGTAAGTCTATAGGAAATTTTGATGTATTCATCCTTAGTGATATTTGTTAAACCACCTATATGGTAAATTTTATTTAAATGGTTTAATATATTTAATACATTGTAATTTAACCTTCAAGTGCTTAACATTTAATTAGAGATTATGTATCACTATAAATACCCCTCCAATGATTAAACTATTATATTAGTTGTGATATGTGAGATCTTGAGGTGCCTATAGGTACCCACCCCTTATCTTATTAAAGCAATCTTTATTCTATTATTTCAATTCTCTCTTTTATTCTATTTTGTCTATATGCTTCATTGTTTTACGATCTTCTACTCTTTTCATATGATTGTGGTGAATATATGCTTTGAAGGATTTTAAAAAGTGTTATAGATTACAACACATCCCTTGCAAAAAAGGATGCCATCTAGCCAAATGTAGTGAGTGACCTATCTAAATATAACCCTTTTCTTAGGTGTTAAATTACCTCGTACCTTCCCTGTCAACATGTATCTCCTTATGTCATTCATCCATCCTGTTTGCTCATCCAAATTGACCTCTTCCATTGGTTCTACCTATTCGTTGGCATGGGATATAGCTAGTTTTCCACACATAGCTCCCCCTCTTACTTGCTTGGATAGCTTAATCTCTATGTCAAGTTCTTGGAATTTAGTTATCTAATTGATCCTATTTTCTCCTAGTTCTCCATGTAACGCTATAGATCTTACATCAAGATGAACAATAAGTATAGATGTTTTACTTTGAGAAATGTATTACCTATTTTTTTAAGGATTTCATCATTGCAAACGCCTATCCCTCTATGAAAGTATATCACTCCTCATAGTTGCGGAGTGTTTAACTCAAAGTGTATTGTATGTTATTTATTATCTTTAAGAGTTAATATAGTTGTAATACATTCACCTGTTCCAACCACATACAACCTAAAATCCTTAATTTTTTTTTGGATTAATCAATACAGGTGCCTTGATAATCATGCCATTAATATCTTGCAAGCTTGATTACCTTATTTTGTCCAAGTAAAGGTGAAATATTTCTTTAGCATCTTGGTGATAGGGCTAACTAATGTATAATGTTAGTCATGAATTTACCCACAAATTGGATTTAGCCTAGGAATAATCTAATACTTTTAATTGACAAACACAATGGTAGATTTTGTATTGTGTTGATATGGTCTAAGTTTATTGTTAGTCCTTTTGACACCATATACTCTAAAATATTGACAAAGAAAATAGATTTCTTGGGGTTTATGAAAATTTTATATCCCCTCTATATCTTGAAGATAGATTCCAACTACTCAATATGCTTACTCCTATCCTTAGAGAACACAATAAGGTCATCCAAGTATATGAAGATAATCTCGTCAATGAAACCAAAAAATAAAATATCCATAACCCTTTGAAAGGTAGCCCATATGTTGGACAACCCAAAATATATTCTTTGATTAACAAAGGTTACATTGTATTATGCTGGTCATTATCCTTAACCTAGATTTAATTGTAACCTAAGAAATTATTTAGTTACAACATTTGAGACCTTGCTACCTTTTGTAGTATTTGCTCCATCAAAGGTAAAGGGTAATGTTAGACTTCACATCAGTTTTTAGAAATGAATGGAATCAAATATTATAGAGTATTGCTTAACAAAAGGAATACACAGAGTGAAAAAGAAGTACATAGAATATAATGGGGTGTCCATAGACACCAATAATCTCACTAAAATGGAATCAAAATTACACTCTAACTAATGGTAAAAATATTGGTATGAAGGGGTATTTATACCTAAATACATGATGCCTTCAAGTCACAGTTGTGAGATTGACCCTTAGGAATAAAATATTACAAAAAATTATAAAAGCACATTTTCAAGGTTTGCATGGACTCAAAGGAAAAATATAACAAATGCAAGTACAAATAATCGATCGTGACCTCAAGATAAGCTTAACCACCATATATATTCTAGCATCCCCCCTTAAGCTGAATGGGGGTGATGTGGAACTAAAAGAGCTTGAATTTTCATTAATAATCTCTTGCTTATATATGTGAGTAAAACATTTACAAAACCGTTCTTGGTCCAAAATCACAGGTGTAAAACAATGGATGGATTACAAAAAGCTACATACTAACAACAAAATATTTCATATTGATAAATAAAAAGATTTCCTATAATGACACTGTAAAAAAGTTATTACGAAGAATCTATTAGAAATATTAAATTATATGCTATTAATACCCATCATTCCTCCCAATAACAAAATCATTGGACTTGAATACGTACAAAAGAGGAGGAAAATCATGAGCCATCTAGTGAGAGAACCATGTTGAATGTAGAATACGAAAGAACCTAAGGTGGGTATAGTGAATCTTCATGACGATGAGTGCCTAAGTAAAACAAAATATTTCCTCCAAGTTGAACATGATGTTTGTCCATTAATGGTGGCTATGGTGGTGGAGTCTTCTACTAAAGAATCTAGTCAAATGGAGAATGTTATAAAAGAGGAAATGTAGATGGCTTATCAAAATTACCACCACAAAATGGAGGATATACCTTATGGATATGAAAAACCTGCAAAGTGGAAGAGGTAGGACACTAAACATGTACAAATTATAGAGCAGGAGTAAGAACAGGAACATGTGCTCTATTGATGTTTTTTGAAGAGGTGCAACATGCAGAGTGAACATGGAGACTTTTACTTGTGTATTCTCATTTGCTGAAAACTAATGCAATCTTTTATGTCTAATAGGGATTGTTATGGACTAAATGTGTGATGTTCTTGGTGCATCAAATAAGAAAGGTTTTGTGCTCATGCTATAAAGTGTATGCATTATTATATGCATCATACTAAGCCTTCCTATCATATTGATAGGGTTTGCCAAGCAACAAGCCACAACAATCAATGAGGGTCACATCGCATGTGACAGTATCCACAAAATTAGAGCTAAAAGCAAAAGAGACAATGTAAGTGTGTGTGATATTTGAAGTGGTGTCGCTATATTTCCATCCAAGTGAATATGGATGAGGATGTAGGTCTATTAGTAGCTACAATTTATTAACAATGAACTTTACAATAATGTTTATTTATGATCCATTATCGATAATACAATCCATAGAGAAGTGGGTAAGTTGAGCATGAGTAACAAATAAATTATCACATTCTCTTGTAAAATACTAATGATTAAGGTGACATTATTGAGTTGAAATTTTAACTCATCATATGCACTTTCTTCTCCATAAGTATCGATGAAAACATTCTAAGTTTCCTCATAGGGAGACAATACAAGTAAATTCTTTTTCTTCAACTAAAAACATTAAGACTTTTCATGACCTTTCCTCTTACAATGAGTACAAAACTTATTAACATCAAAGAAAGGAGAAGAAGAAGAAGGAGAAGAAGGAGAAGAAGGAGAAGATAACTTCTTTGCTTCTAAGGAATACTGCTGGGACTACAAAGTTGAAGTTTTGGAGGTTTCTACAAAAAAGGTCATGGTGTTCTTAATTGAGAAAAAATTTTCTCCTCTACAGGTTGTACTTGATTGGAAGTTGCATCAAGTTTCATGAGTGAAGTGTATTTCAACTCTTTAAACAAGTGCTCTTGAAGTCCACTCTTGAACTTCTTGATGAGAGAGGGTGTCAAATCTGGTATGCAGAGTAAGATGCACAACCTGTTGAATTGATAAATGTAATCCTACATTGTTATATGGATTCCTTATCTTAGGTGAAGCCACTGAATGAACAAGTCATCATAGTTGGATAAAATGTGGCCTTTAGGGCTACAACCAATTGATCCCAAGTGTTGATGCGATTTTGTGCATCTTTTTCCTTAGTAATCAAGACTTTAGTGGCTCCAAAAAGTTTTAACTTGGCAAAGGGGACCTTTTCATCATCAAACATTTGACTATAGGTAAACCAATTTTCCATATCTAGGATCCAATTATTGAGAACTTTAGGATTCCTAGACCCATCATAAATCTTGACTCACATTTAGCATGCTAGCGAGTATCAAGAGTATGCATTTGGGCATTAGATAGAAAAGACTAGACATGTATGTTATTGAACTTGTCATCCAAGGAACTGGCTATGTTAGCTAACTCGACCATCCTTTTTTCTAAATTGGTAGCCATGGTTCAACTAGATTGTGCCAGGGAGCTTAAAATAGGGTAGGTGTTATAGATTAAACCACTTCTTTGTATTTAAGAGTGTCGGGTATTACCAAGAATGCATTCCATATTACAATAGGAACTTTGAGGTACCATTAGCCATATTAGACTGTCATAAAATTTAAAACTTCTGCTTCCACTAGATTGGCCTTGAAATATGCTTTTCAAGGAGTACATATAAGCCTATATTGGGAAATGTAGGGATGCCTTAAATTGCAAGAAAGTAGTGTCTTGCCGAGCAAAAATAAAGTCAAGGAGGATTTCCTTTAAAACTAAGGCATCAAATAATATTTTGATGAGAATATTCTTCAAAATGTTTGAAAAATCATATATGGACCTATTATATTTTCACATACATTTAATAAAGGACAAAGACACATAAATAAATGTTGTAACGAGTCCTCACATGCTCCATGTGGGATAAGTGAAAATATGTATGTGGATGGGAGCTTGTCCCTTGCTTGGTTATCTTGTTGTGTGCTACATGGACTCTCTGGATAGCTATATTTTCTTTGCATCCATTGGGACCTCGATGTCCACTACCATAGAGGACTTTTAGAGCATACCATTGCTTGAAAAACTGTGACACCAAGCTTGTCTATTTGGATGTTCTTTTGTGTTCTATTGACATTATTTTCACATCAAAACTTGTATTTTAAGAGGAGGCATTAAAGACATTAGAGATGGGGGATTGAAAGCAAAAGTGGGAGCATTCTCTTGTGTGGCCATGTTTTGCTGACTGCTACTTGCAATGAGGTGCTTGTATATGGTGTTTGGATTAAACTATGAATGATGCACATTACAATAAATATGGTGTTGGGAAATTTTTCGTTGAGGCCATGGCTCTTGCATCAATTTTTATCATTTGGATTGTCTTGACAATAGTACTTTAGGTGAGAAATACATCTATAGCAAATGATATAAGCAAGTGGACCATGGTGGTCAATCATAGGGAAACCATATGGGAGGTATCCTTAGATATAAAGCATTTCTAGTGTAGTGACTATGAGGTCGAGTGGGGACAGAAAGATGATAAATGATATAGGTATCGACAATAGTCATGGTTCAAATATCATAGAAGACAAGTGAGTTTGGTTTCTAGAGGATCTGTTGATACCATGTCCATAGCTACAAATGTGGAGGAAGCAAGAAAATTATGCTTGAATAAATATCATTCACTAGAGAACTTACTATTCTTGAGTTTGAGCCTAACGATTCACTTGAGTGGCCAAAGTTGAATAAAATGCATAGTAAACTAAAAGATGAAATAAAAGTGGAACTGAAGGAAAGACACCCATGTGATGTTTTTATGAGAGATGGATGTCATTGATAGGTGGCATAGGGTTTGTACGATCTATTGAACAAACTGATAAACATCAAGTTTTTACTACCCTAATGATTTAAAGGCATAGGAATTATGACACTATATACAAAAATTGAAGAAATAATTGGCAGAATTGGAGGACAAAGTGATTCCTCTTGAGTGATAGGTGAATAAACTAGAATATTATCCAAAGCTATAACAATATCTCTGTAAGCCTTTTTCTTGATGGCTACTTTTTGCATTATGAGACATCAATTCTATTCCAAATTTAACCTATATAACATTTTTATTATTTAGAATAGTCAAAACAACATAGATAAAAAAAGGTTTCAACTAGATTTCCTCAATTTTAATGGATATTTTATAGCCTTAAAAACATTAAAACCATCAATGACATGCTTACCAATGAGACACGAGTCACAAAGAAATATCTAGGACCGGAATTTGAATGGGATGACATAAGCAAAAACAATTGTACTATAGAAATTGTCAAATATATGTGATTGATTTGGGAAGGAGGATTACAATGAGTTTCCAAAAATTAATGTAATAGAAGGCTATGAAAGGAAGGATGGAGGGACAAAATTTTAGGCAACTAGATTGAACTGCTCTGATACCAACTGATATGGAACTAGAAGTAGAAGAGCTTGAGTTTTCATTGATAATATCCTACTTATGTAGGTAAGGAAAGCCTTTACAAAACCATTCATGGCCCAAAACCATAGGTATAAAACCATGGATGGATTAAAAAAAGTTGCATACTAACAACAAAGGATGCATATTGACAAATAAAAAATATTCCTATACTAACACTTCAAAAAAATTATTATGAAGAATCTATTACAAATATTATATTATATGATATTAATCCCCATAAAGGGGGGATGGAGAGAGACCCTTACTTTACATCCCACTTAAGGGAAAATCTCCACTTCAAGAAGCTTCTACATGCACACAATAGTAACCTTGAACATGATATTGATCAAGATATCTAGTTCTTGCTCTGATGAACACACATGTACTGGATCTAGCATCCCATAATCATGAAGCCATCTCACAAAGTGCATACACATCTCTAGGTGCTTTCTCTATTGATGGAACACTATATTGTAGACAAGCTAGATAGTGCTCCTATTTTTATATTGAAGAGTGATTGTAAATCTATGAGGAATTCCAATTTCCTCCAAAATCATGAGAATCCACCTAAGATGCCTAGTTGCCTTATTAGCATCATAATATTTAGCCTCTATGGATGATTGAGAAATGGTGAATTATCATCCAAAACACCATGAAACTAGGTCGAATCCCAAGTAGAAAATAAAGCCTATGGTGGACCATCGCTCATCCAAGTTGCCTACCCAATCAACATCTAAAAAACCTATCAAAATTAGATGGAATCTAATGGAATAGTGAATTCCCATCTAATAGATACTTCTAATGTATTTGAGAATCCTCTTAGCTATTTTCTAGTGACTCTCCCATGATGCTTGCATGTATCTAGAACAATAGATGATAACAAAGGCTATATTTGATCTAGTGTAAGATAGAGAAGACCTCACACAAGAGATCCATACAACATGGCATCAACTAAAGGTGTGGTGCAATTAGACCTATTAAGAAAGAGGGACAAACAATCTTGCACTCATCCATTCTAAACCATTGAATAAGATCCAAAGCATACTTGAGATGAGAAATGGTGATGTCAAAGTCTATTTGATCAATTTAAATCCTAAAAAAATAATGCAAAAGCCCCAAATCTATCATCTCAAAGGTGGAATGAAGTTGTGACTTCATGTCCTAAATCAAAGTAAAGGGGCTACTAGTGATGAGAACATTATCAACATACAACACAATCACCAAAGTTTTTCCATCTTGATGTTTGATGTAAACATCATATTTTTTCTCGCATCATTAAAACCCAAAATTGAGAAAAAAGAAATGGATCTTCTCATACCATGCAAGAGCCTACTTATGTCCATACAAGGATCTAGTTAGATAACAAACCAATAGAATGGGTTCCTCAAGATCAAAATTAGGTGTCTTGCATGTAGATTTCCTCCTAGATCTCCCCATGTAGAAATGCACTCTCCATATCCATATGATGTACTTTCCATCTATTGAAATAAATAATAGAGAGAATCATCTTGACTGAGTCCATCCTAGCCATAGTTGTAAAAATATAAAAATAATCCACTCCCTCATGTTGAGAGAATCCCTTAGCAACAAGGTATATATTGTGCTTATCTACATACCCATCCAACATTTATTTGGTCCTATAGATCTATTTTCTTCAAACATCATTCTCCATTTTGAAAGAGGGACTATGTACCAAGTCCTATTCTTTATTAGTGTCTCATACTCTGTTGATAGAGCATCTTCCCATTTTGTATTGTCATTAGCTTAAGAATATGTGAGAGGATTCTAAGAATGGGCTACATTTGAAAAATGCTCAAGGAGTATTTTTATGTCATTCAAGAGATAGAATAGGATGAGCATCCTTCAAAAGCATCTTAACCCACTTAGGTGTTGGATGAATAAAAGAATTATGTGTATCTTGTGCTAAATCAAAATAAAAAATTGAAATTGAAGAATCCAACTCATCATCACTCTCCTCATCATGCAAGACTGAAGAATTCTAAATTTATGTGTATTACAAATTTGAATTCAGGAAATAACCCACTTTTGTAGATAATTGAACCATATAAGGAGGGTGAAGATGAATTGGATGAGAAACATGTTGATGAATCGAAAGATGACGAAGAAGTAATTGAGCATCACAACTTAATTTTGGAAGATGATTACTATGATTCTTGGAAGAAATGGGAAGAATATGCTTGCTCTAAACTTTCTAATGAACTTTTTGTGTCAATTGATATGCAGGATAATACAATTGTTTTCTCGCATGAGGATATTACAAATCTTGTACAATTTGAGAAAGTTTTGGAAGAGGGATTCGAATCTCATCGAGTTTTGAAAAGTGATAAGGATTCTACAACCATGGATAAAGAAGGAGAATCATTTGCTTTGGGCCCTTTTGAGGGACAAGAAATTAAAAATATTGATGCACCTATTGGTTCTACGATGTCTATGCCATTTCAAAGTGAGAAAGTTTCAGAACCTGAATGGTTTGGGTTTGATATCACTGATGATCCAATTGAAAATTTCACATTATCTGAAACAACCCAAGTGATTTATCATGGAGATGTGTTAGTTGACCCATACCTAGATAGACAAGACCTATGGTTTGAAAAGGATGGATGTATTTTTAATTGGGTGTCTAATTTTGGTGTCTTTGATAAACAGGTGTTCGATGATGATGAAAGTCATGAAGAAAAGGTAAAAATTACAAATGCTCACAAAATTTTGTCAAATGAGAATGTGCCAAAGGTAAAATCTCACCTTTTGGGTTCCACTATTCAAAATCTAGGTGAAGGTTTGTCTAATGGATTGCTTGATTCAAATACTATCAATGATGAAATGCCATTTGTGGTAAATAAAGAATTTGACTTAATTTCTCCTCACACCACTAATGATATTCCTTTGTTGAATGAAAAGGAAGGCATTATGCTTAAGTGTTGAATCAAGTGCATAATCAATTAATTATTCAATCTAGGATACAAACTCATGATGATCCTCATTTAATAAATATCCTAGATGCTTGCAAATGGTTGCATAAATTTGATTGGTCTACAAATTTAGAAAATGATTTGGTTTTAAAATTTTTAGAAATAGGCTCTAGTTTGCAAGATCTCATATTTGAAAAGGAAAGCCTAATTCTAAATCATGAATTGAGTTATGAAATTGACATCTTAAAGAATAGACAAGATAGAATTGAAAATCAAAGGTTGTCTAATCAATTTAATGATTTGAAGCTCACCCATGGGATCATTAATGGAACTAAATCAAATTGGTGGGGTGAGCAAGGCAAGTTGAAGATTGTTGTATTGTTTGGTCTAATCTTATTTTTGTTGGATTCCTGCAAAATTGGCAGGCGTATCATGTCATATGTCTTTTGAAATGTTCTAATTATGTTTGGGATCCAGGGAAGTGATAGTCCAAGTTGTGCATCATCTTGTACCATATTGTACATTTGTATATAGTTTTTTTCTGTGTTTTAAGTTTTGTGTTTTGGATTGTTCCTTTGTTTTGAGGTTATGTTTCATGGTCGCTAAATTTTGGTCTCTGGCCCGTTTTGGTTGGTTTTCAAAAAAAAAGAGAAAGAAAAAATGGGCTTGTTTTGGGTGTTCCTTTACTTAGTAGGTTGGAGTACTTGATATGAAAGCAGGTGAACCTGAGAATAGGGGGATGAGTTACTTTGTGATCATGCTCAGATTTTGGGACCCAAAATTGTGGAAAGTGGAACAATGAAAGATTAGCCAAAGCTCCACACGGGACTCACACACATTAAATGTTGTTTCTAAAAGTAAGAAGGATGATGTTGTCTTGATTTGCAACCTTAGGCGAAAATCTAAAACGCTCTACTTTGGATTTTTAACCTAGTGAGACTTGATGCTTTTGCAAGAGTTCCATTAGTATAAGCGATGCAACAAATTTCTTGGAATATGTCATCTAGTTCAGGAAAACTCCATCGGGGCTATAGATGCCTAACTAGATGTGGGGCTCTGGATAGGCGAATCTTGATACTTAGAAAAGGAGAGAAAAAAAAAATAGAAAAAAAGAGAAAAAAAATAGAAACAAACGAGAAAAAGAAGAGAAAAAAAAGAGAAAGAGAGAGAGAAAGTGAGCAATAGATCTTGACACACCTAGGATAGATGGAATTTGCAAATAATTAAGCGAACACACAGGTGAGTTAGATAATCCTCACTGAGGCTATAGACGCCTGATTGGCAGTGGGGCTATGTCTGTAAAAGTCTTCATTTCATGAGCTGTACTTCATAGCCTATGCAGAAAGGGATGATGGAATCTGGAGGATTTTCAGAGACGTAGGAATGAATCACTTTTGCATACACTGAGCAAAGACATATGGATTAGTTGTTTTCATCATGAATCTATTTATCCCCACCTTCTTGGGACATTGCTAAATTACTATGTCTCGCTAATCTTGTGTGTTTTTGTTTCATATTGGGTTCTTACCAAAATGCCAGGAGCATTTCCTAGCAGAGTCGCCATTTAGCTGCTCCACAACTAGCCCCAATATCTTGGGGACCCACCTTGATTTTTGGATTTCTTGATATTTGGGTTGTCCTTGAGTGATTTTGATGGGTACATACCCATGAGTTTGAGGTGTAATTTCCCTGGTTAGCAATTTTGTCTCCAAGGTCTTTATTGTATAAGGTCTTTGGTATTCTATTGTAGTTTTCTTGGTTTGATAGGGTCTCCTTTTGTTGTGTAGATGTTGGTTTGTGTTCATTAAAAGGTGGCATTTAATTCATTTAGGCTTTTTGGATTAGTTAAATAGGTTTTGAATAAGTAATAAAACAATGAAATATATATATATATATATATATATATATATATATATATATATATATATATATAAAAGAATAAAACATATATATGTTATATATTGATGTATATAGTATATGTATATAAAAAAAAGAAGAATAAAACATATATATATTTATTTATTTATAAAAAAAAATAAAAGAATAAAACATATATATGTTATATATTGATGTATATAGTATATATGTATAAAAAAAAAATATAAAAAAAAATAAAAAAAAAAATATAAATAGATGCTCTAAAATAAAAGTTTTAATGCAACCCCTTTTACCTTTATCGAATATAATTGTTGATTCCAATAAACCTAAAAGTTATATATATATATATATATATATAGCAAAAGGCTCTTGCTCATTAATGTAAAACAAAAGTGCTTTGATTATACCTTTTTGGTTATATGGATCATTAGTTTTACTTAAACCAACGTATCCCCTTTCGTTATATGGATCGTTGATTACTTGGATGTACATGCAGTTTTGTAACAGAAAAGTAGTGGTCATGTTTGGATAAACTTAGAGATAAAATATCGAAAGTGGGGATAACGCACCTGCGCTAACGTGGATATACAATGATGACGCGATGGAGGCTGTCCGAACGGCGTGTGTGGGTGCTAGAGACAGTATGGCCAAGGGCAATGTGCAATAATTGAGTGGGTGCTGTAGACGAATGGTAGTGGTCCAAGCCAGTAAGATCGTCGACGAACATATTTTTGGAGGACGGAGATAACGATGTAGCACCATAGATGAGCGAACTCGACCACCGGGAAGACGACGTCGATCACGCTGAAGCGATGGTGTCGATCACGTTTATGCAAGATAACATCTATGTTTCACGACAGAGCAATGGCGAGTTACATGGACAGGTCTGTAAATGTTGACAGCCAGCATGGTTTTGCTAAGGAAGGAATACAGCTGGACATGAAGGGATTAATGCCCACAGGAGATAAAAGCAGCACCAGCGTCGAACATGGGTTGTCCTGAGACAATCATGGATAGCTCCGGGCGTAATGATAGCGATGGAGTTTGGAAAACAGATCACATGAAGTAAACAACGATGAATGCGGATAGTGTGCCACAGATAGGAATATTATCCGAGCGCGGTAGGTTTTGAGTGAGGAGATGTGTTTTGTTTGCGAGCGATGAAGTGGGCACCGTGGCATTAATTAGTAGGACCCGAGCGCGCAGATGAAATCGGGTACCCGCGCAGCCAAACGGGGATGCAGCAGTAACAGCTGGAACAAACGACGCGACAGTGCAGGTATTTCAAACTTATTCGGATAGTGTTATCTCATAGCAAATGAACGTATATTTTCACGACTGCAATTCGTTGGCCCATGTGGATGAAAGTTAGGCTACCTAAAATGGGCAGTCGCATTGAGAACGTGCAAAGTGAGGGTGTTTCTGGTCATGCTGGCACGGCGGAAGAAGAATACGACGAAGACAACATAAACAGAGAACAACATCACATCAACGACAAGGCATGCCAGCAGCGTAGTCACTGGTAAATAATGTGGGTGAAGCTAGTATTACAGTGGCCCCTCATTACATGGCGAAAGTGGAAAACGTTGTGAAGAGGTGGGTATACCCTCCACCATAAATTGTAAAGCGTAGCATCCAAAGATCTTACTTGGGGGAACGTGAGGGCTAAAATTACAAATATCTATTTGTGGCAATTATGAGGGTTGCCATCAGTATTTCTTCTATGAGAACAAAAAGGCATTAATATAGTTTGAAAATTTATGATATGAGCGTTATTGAAAACATTTTGAAATGCATGAAAAAGGAGTTTGGTGAGAAAGAGGGTTTTGGAAACCAAATCATGAGAGTGTAATTTTACAATTGGGTAAAATTAACACTCAACAATCACAAGAACAAGGATAAGGATGCAGAAAGGTACACGTACCAAAAACAAAATAAGGATGAACAAGGTACATAAGGGAAGAAGTTTTTCCAGAGGCACAAGAAGAGTTTCTATGCAGATAAGACAAGTAAGTACTCAATTGATAGTGATGATGGTTCCTCAGATAATGATAGAGATGAAGTTCTATTTCTCGAAAAAGAAAAAGAAGTGGTTAGGAAAAGAACACCAATAATCCTCAAATGTTTTAGATGTGTACTTTGGTCTTCTTGAGGATAGTTGTACAAAGAGTGGTTTTAGATGTGGTAACTTTGGTTGAAGATACACTTGAAAACCTAGAAGAGAATCTTCTTATGACACTAGAAGAAGGAGGTGATCCTAAAAAAGACAAGTTAAAAAAGAATGAAGATATTTTCAAAGGTAAACAAATAGAGGAAGAATGAAAGAAGGGAGAAGTTGATCTTGAGGGAGAGCTTATTCATGCTCTTGATGCATTAAAAAAGGTAAGAAATAAAAATTCCCAACTTAAGCTTCAGTTTCAAGAATGTGATGAAGATAAATGAAAACTTATAGAGGATCTAAATAAGTCAATGGTTAAGACAAGAAAGTTCAAAGATAGGTTAGAAGCAAAGGTATTAGAATGTGAAAGGTTGGAGGATGAAGTAGCTTCACTAAGGAAGGAAGTGAAAGAGTTTAAGGATAGGTTACACAGGTTTGGTAGAAGCTCAAAGAATTTGGATAATATTATCAAGACACAAAAAACTACATCAAGGAAAATAGGTCTTAGTTTTGAACAGGTGCAAAAGGAATAAAAAGAGGAGTCAATCTCAAGTTCTAAAGAAGAAGAAACTCCAGAATAAGATAGTGTAAGAGAAAGTGAGACTTTTGAGGATGAGTTGGACAATAGAAAGATCATCAAGGAAAGGAATAATGCACAAAAGAGGAATAGATCGAACATAAAGGATAAAAGAAACTAAAAGACCCATGGAATCAAGGTAAGGCAACTTCAATGGGCGATGCTTCTCATATCATAGGTTTGGGCACAAAGCTTCTCAATGCAGGACACATGAAAGATAGGAATATGGGAACTTCATAAACAAGTAGCTATTTCAAGGATATTGCTACTCTTGTAATCAGTTTGGTCATAAGGTAATGAATTACAGGGTTCATGATAGGAATAGATATGACTTCACCAGAATAAGTCCTAAGATATTTATACCTCAAAGGAATAATAACATTAAATGTTATATATAAGTGCAATAATGATGGACATATAATAAGATGGTGTAAATTAGAGATTCCAGAGACAAGCAGGAACAAGAATAGTCAGAGGAATTAGAAGGATCAGATGAGGAGGAAAGTGGAGAAAGGAAAAGAGCAGTGCATGCTGGGAGTAGAAATACTCCCACCCCAGAATTAACCACATCAAGAGGATGTGGGGGAGGGGCTAAGCTAAGAGTTTCATTCTTAGCCCCAAGCCCCAAAGGTGACCCTTTGCCATTGATGTCAAAGGGGGAGAGATTTTAGTTAGGAGGAAAGCATTCAATCAGGGGGAGCAAAACAGAAAAAGGTTAAGAAAATGGTAAAAAGTAATTGGGTTGCCATAAATGACAAAGGGGAATATTGTTGGACATTTCGAGGAGTTTTGTTGTCATTGATGTCAAAAGTATTTTTGTGCTATGTTCGTCATCTTTGAGGATATTAAGTGTTTCTTCCAAAAGCAAGAAGGTCTTGAAAAGCAATAGGTTATAATATTTATTTTTAAATATTATATACCCAGGTTAGCTCAAAGGATGAAGACCCAAGGAAGGAGAAGAAAGTTCAAATAAAATAATAATATTTTATTATTATATTTTTGGACCAAAAATCGAGTTGAAGAAGATCAAGGACCAAGTTGAAAAAGACCCATGAGAAGATTTAATTTAAATTAATTTTTTTTTTTTTGGTAAGTTGATTGTATTTACAAAATGGATTTTGTAAGGGACCCAAAACCTTCTTACATAACAACCTTAGTGGCTATGCAACAGAGAAAAAAGGAAACAACAGGAATACCCATTAAACCCAAAATCCCCTTATTGCCAGAGGAGGGATCCCACCCCCACTTAAAACCCATACGCCTCGACTTGCAAAGGAAACCACCCGCACCAATGATACCATGCCTTGTTGAACCATCGACCCCATACAGGGAATTCTTGACAAAAAGAAGATCAGTCCATAAAAATGTAGAGCTACATGCAGTCTAGCAAACCACCCCAGCCACTCGGGGTCCCCGTCTATCAGTTTTTGCCTTCATTCTTCCTGTAGACCGTGATCTTCCCCAGAATCCAGGAAGCTTCCTACAACTACTTCACCGCTATGTTAATGATGGACACCACTAACTGCAACACCAATTGGGACTTGGAGTCTTCCTTGTCACTATCAAACTCGAATGATACCTGGGTTGAGGAGGAGGAAACCTCAATCTTGGGATTCTTTAGCTTGGTAGAGGATCTACTACCAAGGGGAGTTTGAGTCGAATCCCCCCTCCTCTTCTGCTCATAGATCTTGGCAATCCTAGTTGGAGTGGGCTTGGGGTTCCCACCAGCCTAGTTGGTCTCACCAGGGGACTCATGGTGGGGGAAGGAGGATTCTCAACAGGGGGATGGGTAGCCATGGGTTGGATGTTCTGCATCGAAGGTTGGTGGGCTAAAGCATGCTTATACAAAATTGCGAGGAGCCCTTGGTGTCTAGGACACCCATCCAATTTTTAGCACTTATCCAGGGTAAGGTTAAGGGAGTACATGAGGTATTTTGGGATGCAGATCAGTCTCCCATCACGGAGGTGATTGAAAAAGGCCAAATGAAAGCTGCATAGGGGCTTAGAAGGGTCGTCACAAGTAATGTACTGCATGACAGGGACTATGGTGTGGTTCCACGGGGCTAGGAGGGCAGTTGCATGCAACGAGGTTTTATCCCATCCTAGGATTTTCTCCTTATAGGGGAATCAGTCCAGTTCCTCTTCCCAGTTATGCCTGTCACATCTGATAAGGCATCCCGACAGGGGGAGACCAAAGACAGACGCTAGTATGTAAACGTAAACCATGAAATATAGCCCTTGAAAAGTAAAATCACCTTGGTTCCATGAAGCCATGAAGTATTCGATGATAGGATCTTCAGCTCCAACAAAATTATCCAAAAAAGGGGAAAATGTTTTGGCATCCATGAAGGTTTTTGCATCGGGATGTAATTGTAGAAGGGCAGGCTTAACATAAGTCATGCTGGGCATCGTAATTAAGAGCTAGGCGATCTCAAAGGGAAAATTACAGAACTCAGGAGATGACACAACAAGAAGCCCAAGGAAAATTGAAACTACTAGTAGACGGACCCAGGACTTAGCTTTAAGAAGGAAATTTTACGTGATGAGGAAGCTAGATGGATCGACCAGGGAGTGGCTGACAAAATGACCAGATTCCAGCTGCGTGGGTTCATGCAAAGGGTGGCCAAAGGCCAAGCTAGAAATGATGGAAATGAATGGCTTGCCAATACCATGCTTCTTCTTGGTCATAATTAAGAACTCTCCATTATCCATACCACTCAGAATTATGTGAAGGGAAACCAAAATATGAGGGGGAGGGGTGTGAACCTCTTGAGTTGGACACCGAGGTAAGTGCCACATGCCAGAGGTCATGACTAACCAAACCTTCATGGTATAGCAAGTTTCCATGTAACATGGATAGATATTGGTAATGATGATGTGGATCCTTGCTTTGTGATTGGTGCACATACCAAGATCTTTTTGTGAAAGCCATTACGACTTGTTGTTACTTGGATACCAAACCCAATCTCTCGAATTGCTTTTCACATGCTTGTGGTTTGTGACTAACATGATCCACCATGAAGAGAGAAAAAATTATGAAGGAGAGCTTGCGAAAGCTCTAGACCCATGGTGAACATTCCTATGGTGATTTGATAGAATCTTAGGCCCTCAGAGTTCGATAGGTTGACTTGTCTTCATATCCTGCTTTGATGCATTAACAATCACCCGAGGACAATCCTTCCTCCATACCCTGAGCTCGCTGCATGAAGTGCCCAGATTGGTCACAAGGTCTACAACCTAATTGGCCCCCCTGAAGATGTGGCGAATGGTTATTATCTGGTAATTGTGGAGAATCCTCCTGGATTCGAGGATGGAATTGTGAATCTTCCACGATGGGGTCTTACCATTGGACATGTATTTTATGATAATTTGAGAATATCCTTTGATGATCACATCCTTGGGATCCTATTTCAAAAGCAACAACCCCTTCTCAAGAGCCAAGGCTTCTACATAATTATTTGTTTGAAGCCCTACGAACTCTGCATAGGCAAGGATGATGAAGCCTAGATGGTCTCTAATGACCCCTCCTACCCCTGCCTTTCCAATATTTCCTTTAGAGGCCCCATAGAAATTCTACTTAATCTAGCCTTCAAGAGGACTCCATATAATTTTGACTCTGGGATTCACCTTAGGCAACATCACAAAATCCTCTGGGGAGGCTCCAATGGATTAGAGGATGGCTAAGTCAGCGGCTGACGACGGGGGGTCAGGGCAAGAGATAAGATGAGAGTTATCATAGGCGAAGACTAAGGCCTTGGACACCACTGATAGGGGATCCCTGGGCTACCCAAAAAAGGCCCTCTTATTTTGCTCTAACTAGATCTACCACACAAGGTGGGGGAGACAAATGAACCATAGGGATCTAAGCTTAGGACTGAATAAAGGATTAGGCCACTAAGAAAAGAGGTTGAAAATGATTCAGGGTGGGGCCCACTGAATGCAGACACTGGTTAGGATATGACCAAAAACTTCAGAGGTAAAACTGTAGGAGCAAAAAATATGATTAGTGCTTTCCCAGCTAGATAGGCATAGACAGCAGCGATTGGCAATCATGAATCCTCTCTTGGAAAGGTTTTTGATCGTGAGGATCTTATTTTAGATGGATGTCCTAACAAAGAAACTAATCTTGGGAATAAGCTTAGGGTGCCAAACCAGGTTAAATGGGACACTCGACACCAGGGCCGGACTGAGGATAGAGTAAGATAACTTAACTGTGAAGGTTTCGCTATAGATGTCCTTCCAAATAGGCCTATCCTTGAATTTTTTCGAGGAGATGATGGTAGGTTGAAGAATTTTGGATAGGGTGGCTGCTTGCTCAGGGACCTCCACTTTAATGGTCCTCCACATGGGTCACTCTTCTCCACAGCTTATAAAACCCTCCACTTTGCTTCCCAGGGAGTTTATGGTGAATGGCTCCAGGCCCGACAACTCTATGTTTTGTCTCAATAGATTCTCTTGGATCCATTAGTATTACCAGAATTCAATGGTGTTCTCATTCTCCAAGATCCATCTAGTACCTTTTTGGATGAGGTTTCTGATCTGGATGATGGCTTTCCAGAATGCCAAACCATTCTGGGGTCCATGGTTATCCAAGAAGATGTGACTTTACAAATACTTTACCTTGACGATATCAATCCAATCAGAACTACAGTTGGAAAAGATCTTCCATGCATGCTTGGCCAGGAGGACCAAATTCATGAGATCCACTTTTCTGAGCCCAATATCATCGTTGGATTTACGATGGTACACATTTTCCCAGAACACCAATGGGATCCTCACTTTGTCTTCGCTTCTCGACCACATGAATTATTTTTGGATCTGTTTGATCTTGGAGCTGAGCATTTCTAGGATCTTGAAGACAGACATAAAGTATACGGGTATACTTTGAAGTTAAGCCAAAGTCAAGGTGGCCTTTGCTTCCTGGTAGAGAAGATGGCCTTTCTAGGAGGCTATTTTTTTGCTGATTCTGCCTATGACATTGTTCCACATCAGGGTAGCAGTTCTCCCAAAAAATAGAGGAAACCCCAGGTAAGTTGTGGGTAGTAGCTCAGAGGGATAACCTAGGATCCTGGTGATTTTGACCTAGCTAGATAGGGGAGAAAAGAGGAAATAGATTTTGCTTTTTATGAAATTGATCTTCTGCCCAACTACTTCTTCATAGAGGTGCAGGATATGCTTGATGGTTCTTGCTTGAGGAACTGAGGCTAAGGTTGCAAGGATGGTGTCATCAACAAACTGTTGGTGGGTGACAGGAGAGAGCCTGGAAGTAGTCCTGATCCTTGGAATGAGCCCTCTATTGGCAGTATATTTGATGGATATTCCCAATGCTTCGGCCAAAATAATTAACAAGATTGAGGATAGGGGGTCTCCTTGTCGAAGTCTCTAGAACTAGGGAAAAAACCTGCGAGGGAGCCATTGAAGAGGACGAAGAACCAAGCTGAAGAAATACACTTGTGAAATAGCTCAACCCAGTTTGGATGGAACCCAAACTTGAGGAGGATGTCTGAAAAGAAATCCCAACAGATTCTATCAAAGTCTTTGTTCATGTCCAACTTGAGGAGGAGAGTAGGCTTCTTGGCTGGGGTGGTGGAATGGATGGCTTCGTGGATAGTAATAACCCCGTCCATGATGATACTCCCATTGAATAAAATACCTTGGCATGGGTCAATGATAATGGGAAGGATTGACTTAAGTCTATTAGCTGTGGCTTTGGTTAGGATTTTGTAGAGGATGTTGTAGAGGCTAATGGGACGATAGTCGAACATTGACTTACAGGTCAGGGTTTTTGGAACTAGGACTATGAAAGTTGAGTTAATACCTCGAGGAATTGATTTGGATTTTTAGAGGTCCTTGACTCCTGCACACACTTCAATTCCAATCAGGTCCTAGAAATCCTGGTATAATCAGGGAGGGAACCCATCCATTCCAGGGGCCTTATCCGGTTGCATGGAGAAAAGGGTTGCTTTTATTTCTTCAGCTGAGAGAGGGCTTATAAGAATTTCATTGGTGGCATCAGAAATGGAGTGGGGAATGTTTTTAAGGAGGGATGCTATAGTCTGGGGGGCCTCTAGGGAGGAAGTTCCTAAGAGGGATTGGAAGAAATTGATAGCTTCATCTCTAATGCTTGAAATTTCATTGATGACCCTATCGTCGAAGGTAGTGAGATCCAAAATTTTGTTGGAGCTTCTATTTCTAAGAGTGGAAGTATGGAAGTACTTGGTATTCGAATCCCCATATTTGAGCCATAGGGCTTGAGATTTTTGTCTCTAGTAAGTTTCCTCCCTAGCTAGGATATTGTGGTGTTCGGTTAGGAGCTACCTTTCCTCCATCTTGGTGTTGCTGTCTTGGTGCCCTTCCTAAAGTTGATGCTTGATAACATCCAAATTTCCTTTGATGGCCCTTTTCCTCTCAAAAATGTTAAGAAAATCTCTTTTTTCTAGGTTCAGAGCTACCTTTTTAGGAATCTAAGCTTTTGATAACAATTGGGTAAAATTAACACTCAACAATCACAAGAACAAGGATAAGGATGCAGAAAGGTACACGTACCAAAAACAAAATAAGGATGAACAAGGTACATAAGGGAAGAAGTTTTTCCAGAGGCACAAGAAGAGTTTCTATGCAGATAAGACAAGTAAGTACTCAATTGATAGTGATGATGGTTCCTCAGATAATGATAGAGATGAAGTTCTATTTCTCGAAAAAGAAAAAGAAGTGGTTAGGAAAAGAACACCAATAATCCTCAAATGTTTTAGATGTGGTAACTTTGGTCTTCTTGAGGATAGTTGTACAAAGAGTGGTTTTAGATGTGGTAACTTTGGTTGAAGATACACTTGAAAACCTAGAAGAGAATCTTCTTATGACACTAGAAGAAGGAGGTGATCCTAAAAAAGACAAGTTAAAAAAGAATGAAGATATTTTCAAAGGTAAACAAATAGAGGAAGAATGAAAGAAGGGAGAAGTTGATCTTGAGGGAGAGCTTATTCATGCTCTTGATGCATTAAAAAAGGTAAGAAATAAAAATTCCCAACTTAAGCTTCAGTTTCAAGAATGTGATGAAGATAAAGGAAAACTTATAGAGGATCTAAATAAGTCAATGGTTAAGACAAGAAAGTTCAAAGATAGGTTAGAAGCAAAGGTATTAGAATGTGAAAGGTTGGAGCATGAAGTAGCTTCACTAAGGAAGGAAGTGAAAGAGTCTAAGGATAGGTTACACAAGTTTGGTAGAAGCTCAAAGAATTTGGATAAGATTATCAAGACACAAAAAACTACATCAAGGAAAACAGGTCTTAGTTTTGAACAGGTGCAAAAGAAATAAAAAGAGGAGTCAATATCAAGTTTTGAAGAAGAAGAAACTCCAGAATAAGAGAGTGTACGAGAAAGTGAGACTTTTGAGGATGAGTTGGACAACAGAAAGATCATCAAGGAAAGGAATAATGCACAAAAGAGGAATAGATCGAACATAAATCAACACAGGGTAAAAGAAACTAAAAGACCCATGGAATTAGGGTAAGGCAACTTCAATGGGCGATGCTTCTCATGTCATAGGTTTGGGCACAAAGCTTCTCAGTGCAGGAAACATGAAATATAGGAATATGGGAACTTCAGAAACAAGTAGCTATTTCAAGGATATTGCTACTCTTGTAATCAGTTTGGTCATAAGGTAATGAATTGCAGGGTTCATGATAGGAATAGATATGACTTCACCAGAACAAGTCCTAAGATATTTACACCTCAAAGGAATAATAACATTAAATGTTATATATAAGTGCAATAATGATGGACATATAATAATATGGTGTAAATTAGAGATTCCAGAGACAAGCAGGAACAAGAATAGTTAGAGGAATCAGAAGGATCAGATGAGGAGGAAAGTGGACAAATGAAAAGAGCATTGCATGCTGGAAGTAGAAATACTCCCACCCCAGAATTAACCACATCAAGAGGAGGTGGGGGAGGGGCTAAGCTAAGAGTTTCATTCTTAGCCCTAAGCCCCAAAGGTGACCCTTTGCCATTGATGTCAAAGGGGGAGATATTTGAGTTAGGAGGAAAGCATTCAATTAGGGGGAGCAATTTCTCAGGGGGAGCAAAACAGAAAAGGTTAATAAAATGGTAAAAAGTAACTGGGTTGCCATAAATGACAAAGGGGAATATTGTTGGACACTTTGAGGAGTTTTGTTGTCATTGATGTCAAAAGTATTTTTGTGCTATGTTCGTCATCTTTGAGGATATTAAGTGTTTCTTCCAAAAGCAAGGTCTTGAAAAGCAATAGGTTATAATATTTATTTTTAAATATTATATACCCAGGTTGGCTCAAAGGATGAAGACCCAAGGAAGGAGAAGCAAGTTCAAATAAAATAATAATATTTTATTATTATATTTTTGGACCAAAAATCGAGTTGAAGAAGATCAAGGACCAAGTTGAAAAAGACCCATGAGAAGATTTAATTTAAATTAATTTTTTTTTTTTTTTTGCTAAGTTGATTGTATTTACAAAATGGGTTTTGTAAGGGACCCAAAACCTTCTTACATAACAACCTTAGTGGCTATGCAACAGAGAAAAAAGGAAACAACAGGAATACCCATTAAACCCAAAATCCCCTTATTGCCAGAGGAGGGATCCCACCCCCACTTAAAACCCATACGCCTCGACTTGCAAAGGAAACCACCCACACCAATGACACCATGCCTAGCTGAACCATCGACCCCACACAGGGACTTCCTAAAAAAAAGAGGATCCGTCCACAAAAATGCAGAGCTACACGCACTCCAGCAAACCACCCTAGCCACCCGGGGTCCCCGTCTGTCAGTTTTTGCCTTCATTCTTCCTATAGGCCGTGACCTTCCCCAGAATCTAGGAAGCTTCCTACAACTGCTTCACCATTGTGTTAATGATGGATGCCACTAACTGCAACACCAATTGGGACTTGGAGTCTTCCTTGTCACTCTCAGACTCCAATGCTACCTAGGTTGAGGAGGAGGAAACCTCAATCTTGGGCTTCTTTAGCCTGGCAGAGGATCTACTACCAAGGGGAGTTTGAGCTGAATCCCCCCTCCTCTTCTGCTTATAGCTCTTGGCAATCCTGGTTGGAGTGGGCTTGGGGTTCTTGCCAGCCTAGTTGGGCTCACCAGGGGACTCATGGTGGGGGAAGGAGGATTCTCAGCAGGGGATGGATAGCCATGGGTTGGATGTTCTGCATCGGAGGTTGGTGGGCTAAAGCATGCTTATAGAAAATTACGAGGAGCCCTTGGTGTCTGGGACACCCATCCAATTTTTGGCACTTCTCCAGGGTAAGGTTAAGGGAGTACATGAGGTATTCTGGGATACAAATCAGTCTCCCATAATGGAGGTGATTGAAAAAGGCCAAATGAAAGCTGCATAGGGGTTTAGAAGGGTCATCGCAGGTAATGTACTACATGACAGGGACTATGGCATGGTTCCACGGGGCTAGGAGGGCAGTCGCATGCAACGAGGTTTTATCCCATCCTAGGATTTTCTCCTTATCGGGGAATTGATCCAGTTCCTCTTCCCAGTTATGCCTGTCGCATATGATAAGGCATCCCAACAGGGGGAGACCAGAGACAGATGCTAGCATGTCAACAAAAACCATAAAATGTAGCCCTTGGATAGTGACCTCACCTTGGTTCCATGAAGCCATGAAGTCTTCGGTGATAGGGTCTTCGGCTCCAATAAACTTCTCCAAGAAAGGGGTAAATTTTTTGGCATCCATGAAGGTTTTTGCATCGAGATGCAATTGTAGAAGGGCTGGCTTGACATAAGTCATGTTGGGCGCCGTAATTAAGAGTTGAGTGACATGGGAGGGGAAATTACAGAACTCGAGAGATGACACAACAAGCGGCCCAAGGACAATTGAAACAACTAGTAGATGGACCTGAGACTTGGCTTTAAGAAAAATTTGAGTGATGAGGAAGCTAGATGGACCGACCTAGGAGTGGCTGACAAAATGACTAGATGCCAGCTGTGTGGGTTCATGCGAAGGGTGGCCAAAGGCCAAGCTAGAAATGATGGAAGTGAACGGCCTGCCAATGTCACGCTTCTTGTTGGTCACAATGAGGCACTCTCGATTCTCCATACCACTCCTCAGAATTATGCGAAGGGAAACCGAAAGATGAGGGGGAGGGGTGTGAACCTCTTGAGTTGGACACCGAGGAAAGTGCCACGTGCTAGAGGTCATGATAAGCCAAACCTTCATGGCTCGACAAGTTTCCATGTCACGTGGATAGATATTGAAAATGATGATGTGGATCCCTGCTTCGTGATTGGTGCACATATCAAGATTATTTTGAGAAAGCCATTGCGGCTTGTTGCTACTTGGATACCAGACCCAATCTCTCAAATTGCTATTCATGTGCCTGTGGTTTCTAACTAACATGATCCACCATGAAGAGAGAACAAATTATGAAGGAGAGCTTGCGGAAGCCCTAGACCCATGGTGAACATTCCTATGGTGATCTGACAGAATCTTAGGCCCTCGGAGTTTGATAGGTTGACTTGTCTTCATATCCTGCTTCGCCATGTTAACAATCACCTAGGGACAATCCTCCCTCCATACCCTGAGCCTGCTACCCGAAGTGGCCAGATTGGCCATGAGGTCTGTGATCTGATTGGCCTCCCTGAAGATGTGGTGAATGGTTATTCTCGGGAAACTATGGAGAATCCTCCTGGATTCGAGGATGGAATTGTGAATCTTCCATGATGGGGTCTTCCCATTGGACATGTAGTTTATGATAATCTAGGAATCTCCTTCGATGATCGCATCCCTGGGATCCTCTTTCAGAAGCAACAACCCCTTCTCAAGAGCCAAGGCTTCTACATAATTATTTGTTTGATGCCCTAAGAACTCCGCATAGGCAAGGATGATGAAGCCTAGGTGGTCTCTGATGACCCCTCCTACCCCTGCCTTGCCAATATTTCCTTTAGAAGCCCCATAAAAATTTAACTTGATCCAACCTTCAAGAGGAGGACTCCATCTAACTTTGACTCTGGGATTCACCTTAGGCAGCATCATAGAATCCTCCGGGGAGGCTCCAAGGGATCGAAGGATGGCTAAGTCAGCGGCTGACGACGGGGGCCCAGGGCAAGAGATAATATGAGAGTTCTCATAAACGAAGGCTAAGGCCTTGGACACCACCGATAGGGGATCCCTGGGCTGCCCAAAAAGGCCCTCCTATTCTGATCTAACCAGATCTACCACACAAGGTGGGGGAGACAAAGGAACCATAGGGATCTAAGCTTAGGACTGAATAAAGGATTAGGCCACTAAGAAAAGAGGTTGAAAATGATTCAGGGTGGGGCCCACTGAATGCAGACACTGGTTAGGATATGACCAAAAACTTCAGAGGTAAAACTGTAGGAGCAAAAAATATGATTAGTGCTTTCCCAGCTAGATAGGCATAGACAGCAGCGATTGGCAATCATGAATCCTCTCTTGGAAAGGTTTTTGATCGTGAGGATCTTATTTTGGATGGATGTCCTAACAAAGAAACTAATATTGGGAATAAGCTTAGGGTGCCAAACCAGGTTAAAGGGGATACTCGACATCGGGGCTGGACCGAGGATAGAGTAAGCCGACTTAACTGTGAAGGTTCCGCTATTGGTGTCCTTCCAGATAGGCCTATCCTTGACTTCTTTCGAGGGGATGGTGGTAGCTTGAAGAAGTCTGGATAGGGTGGCTACTTGCTCAGGGAAAATCCTCCACTTCAATGGTCCTCCATCTGGGTCACTCTGCTCCATGGCTTATAAATCCCCCCACTTTGCTTCCCAGGGAGTTTGTGGTGAATGGCTCCAGGCCCGCCAACTCTCTATTTTGCCTCAATGGATTCTCTTGGATCCATCGGTCTTGCCAGAAGTCAATGGTGTTCCCATTCCCTAGGATCCATCTAGTCCCTTTCTGGATGAGGTTTCTGGTCTGGATGATGGCTTTCTAGAATGCCAAACCATTCTGGGGTCCTTGGTTGTCCAAGAAGCTGTGACTTTGCAAATACTTTACCTTGACGATCTCGATCCAATCAGAGCTGCAGTTGGAAAAAATCTTCCATGCATGCTTGGCCAGGAGGGCCAAATTCATGAGATCCACTTTTCTGAGCCCAATACCATCGTTGGCTTTACTATGGCACACCTTGTCCCAGGCCACCAATGGGATCCTCTTTTTGTCTTTGCTTCTCGACCACAAGAATCATTTTTGGATCTGTTCGATCTTGGAGCTGACCATCGCTGGGATCTTGAAGACAGACATAAAGTATACAGGTATACTTTGAAGGTAAGCCAAAGTCAAGGTGGCCTTTGCTGCCTGGGAGAGAAGATGGCCTTTCTAGGAGGCTAATTTTTTGTTGATTCTATCTATGACATTGTTCCACATCGGGGCAACAGTTCTTCCAAAAAATAGAGGAAGCCCCAGGTAAGTTGTGGGTAGCAGCTCAGAGGGACAACCTAGGATCCTAGTGATTTTGACCTGGTGGGATAGGGGAGTAAAGAGGAAATAGATTTTACTTTTGATGAAATTGATCTTCTGCCCGACTGCTTCTTCATAGAGGTGCAGGATGTGCTTGATGGTTCTTGCTTGAGGAACTGAGGCTGAGGTTGCAAGGATGGTGTCATCAACAAACTATTGGTGGGTGATAGGAGGGAGCCTGGAAGCAGTCCTGATCCTCAAAATGAGCCCTCTATTGGTAGCATATTTGATGGATCTTCCCAATGCTTCGGCCAGAATAATGAACAAGATGGGGGATAGGGGGTCTCCTTGTCGAAGTCCTCTAGAACTAGGGAAAAAACCTGCGGGGGAGCCATTGACTAGGACGAAGAACCAAGCTGAAGAAATACACTTGTGAACTAGCTCAACCCAGGTCGGATGGAACCCAAACTTGAGGAGGATGTCTGAAAGGAACTCCCAACGGACTCTATCAAAGGCTTTGTTCATGTCCATCTTGAGGAGGAGAGTAGGCTTCTTGGCTAGGGTGGTGGAGTGAATGGCTTCATGGACAGTAATAACCCCATCCGTGATGATCCTCCCCTTGACTGAAATCCCTTGGCATGGGTCAATGATAAGGGGAAGGATTGATTTAAGCCTATTAGTCGTGGCTTTGGTTAGGATTTTGTAGAGGATGTTGTAGAGGCTAATGGGACGGTAGTCGAACATTGACTTACAGGTCAAGGTTTTTGGAACTAGGACTATGAAAGTTGAGTTAATACCTCGAGGAATTGATTTGGATTTTTAGAGGTCCCTAAATCCTGCACACACTTCAATTCCAATTAGGTCCTAGAAATCCTGGTATAATTAGGGAGGGAACACATCCAGTCCAGGGGCCTTATCCGGTTGCATGGAGAAAAGGGTTGCTTTTATTTCTTCAGCTGAGAGAGGGCTTATAAGAATTTCATTGGTGGCATCAGAAATGGAGTGGGGAATGTTTTCTAGGAGGGCTCCTACAGCCTGGGGGGCCTCTAGGGAGGAAGTTCCTAAGAGGGATTGGAAGAAATTGATAGCTTCATCTCTAATGTCTAAAATTTCATTGATGACCCTACCGTCGAAAGTAGTGAGCTCCAAAATTTTGTTGGAGCTTCTATTTCTTAGAGTGGAAGTATGGAAGTACTTGGTATTCGAATCCCCATATTTGAGCCATAGGGCTCGAGATTTTTATCTCCAGTAAGTTTCCTCCCTAGCTAGGATATTGTGGTATTCGGTTAGGAGTTGCCTTTCCTCCATCCTGGTGTTGCTGTCCTGGTGCCCTTCCTAAAGTTGACGCTCGATAACATCCAAATTTCCTTTGATGGCCCTTTTCCTCTCAAAAATATTGCCAAAAATCTCTTTGTTCTAGGTTCTGAGCTACCCTTTTAGGAATCTGAGCTTTTGATACAATTGCCCCGATGGGGATCCCTGGAACGGCTGTTGCCACCACTGGGACACCTGATTCTTGAAGTCCGGGTGATGAAACCACATTGAATCGAATTGAAAAGGGCTCTTGAAAAGGGGAGCCGAGGTTTCCTCGAGTAGCAGTGGGTTGTGATCCGATCCAATTCTGGGAAGGGGACGGAGGGTAGCATCTCCAAAAATGGGAATGGCTTCACGGGATAGGAGGACTCTGTCCAACTTAACTTGGATGAGGTTGGCACCAGATCTTCTATTGCTCCAAGTGTACTTGGTTCCTTTTAACTGAACATCCATCAACTCGTTCGCATCGATGAAACCACCAAAATATTCCATGATTTTCATATCTACCCCATTACCTCCCCTTTTGTCAGAAGAAAACAATGGGCAATTGAAATCCCCTGCCAGGATCCAGGGGATTGTTTCAAAAGAAGTCCTCATGCGACTGATGGAACTCCACAATGCAGCCCTCTCCAAGGGGTTGTTGGGGGCGTAGATGCTAGACAGGATCCACGTCTTGGTGCTACTCTTGTAGTGGATTAACAAGTTGATGATCCTATTGGAGGAAGAGATGAGCCTTCCTTCCACTTGGGTTGGATCCCACATACATAGAAGCCCATCGGTAGTACCTAGGGTGGGGACGAAAATAAATTCACTTTTGGTCCAGATAGATTTGGCAACTATCGGGGAGGATATTTCATTCATCTTGGTTTCTTGGAGGATGAAGATGGTGGGGCAATGCTCTTTCCTTAGGTCAGCTGCAATCCGTCTCTTGGGGGTAACATTTAGCCCTCTCACATTCTAGGTGAGGAGCTTCATCTCGAACCTTTGGGGGTTTTTCCCTCCCTTTCCATGCTGGATGGGAGGTTTTGGGTTCTTCAGGTCTTCTCTCAAAAGGTGGAGATGGTCAGCCAATAGAGTAGCTTGAGACCCATTAGCTATGTCGTCGACTGCTTATTTCCTCCTTTGGTACACTAGGGATGGTCTATCACTTTTCTTCTCACTACCAAAATCAATGATGGATGTTCTGCTTCAGGTCTGCTTTGAACTGAAGCTTTCAGACTGAGCCTGGGATGGGACTGAGATACCCTCATCCTCACTATCAATATGGATGGATGCTAGGTCAAGGTTCTGTAGGGGAAGGGGAGCCTTGAAGAAGGATATAGATCCCCAGTGTATGGCTTGATGAGCTTGGGGGAAAGGGGGGGTTCACCATCTTGGGGAACACATAGTTCTCATAAGACAATTTAGTGTGGGATTCTGAATAACATACTTGGTTTATGCTTGCTGGCGGGGTGGTGATGGCATTGCTGGATCCTTTGATCGCTTGAGGTGGGGGCATACTCTAGGACCTCCATGGGTTGTACTATTGGGTTAGCCTAGATAGGCTACGCTATGAGACCTTCCTGGCCTACCTACATTGTAGGGCTTTCCTAGGTGGGCTGCTCTGAAGGCCCTTCCTCACCTGCTTGTTTCCTGTGGACGGGAGGGTTCCTGGGAACATAGTTCCATCAGACTGGGATCCGGTTTCGGGTTTTGAGTTGCTCTTCAGAATCAATGATCGTTGGTGGCCTCATATTTCTCCACCTGGTTAGGGCATTGATTTGGGAGGTGGCCTTGCATGCTACAACACCCATAGAAAGCTGGCTTGTTCTCATATTCGAGGGTTTGGTGCCACCTGTAGGATCCCGAAACTAGATTAACAAAGGAGGGCAGCTCCCTCTCTAGGTTTGTGTTGACACATATGCGAGCATGGACCATCTTGGATCCTACTTTGGTAGCAGAGTCGACCGCCACCAACTCCCCTACTACCCTAGGGATAGCCTTCATGACGTCTTCTTGCCACAAGTGGAAAGGTAAGTCTGGGATGCAGACCCACACAGGAGCGTAGTTGATGTTCTGAGTCTTGGGGTTGAAATATGGAGTCCATCATCTAAGGAATAGGTTCTTTCTCCCCAAGAACCAAGGACCCCCAGTTAAGCTCCGACTTGTGTTATCATAGTTGCAGAGCTTGATGATGAAGAAACCCCAGGAGATGGCAATTATCTCCATGTTTCCTGAGGTTTTCCATTTAGAATAGGCCCATCACATTATGGTTTCCATGTCCGATCGTCCTCCCAAAAAATTACCTATTAGGGCATAGGAGGCCTTGGATACATAGGAGGAAAATACCTCTACGGGGATCTCAATGTCTAATTTAATTTGGACCAGGTGGGTTCCTGTCGGGGTTGGGGAACTTCCCCCAATAACCTGGGTATAGGAAATCATGCCAGGATGCGAGGGTCCCTCTGTATCATTCTTGTCAAGGGGTACTTTGTCCTAGGGGTCCTCAGGGTAGGACCCCAAGACCCCTTCCTCTACACTATTCTTGCTTGGTTCTACTGGGCCCTCTGATGATCCTCCCGAGCGGACCCCACCATCACCTTTGAATGCTGCTGCTGCTACTCCCGCCATCCTGTGCTCCTTGTTCTATTGTTTCAGACCAAGGACCATCTTAAATTAAAATATTTTAATCTTTGATTAAAATTTTAATTTAAATAATGATGGGTGCTAAGGTTTAATTTAAATATTTATTTAATATTTAAAATTAATTTTTTTTATTCAAATTAGAATTCAAATTTGAATGCTCGTCGATGTTGGAATATGCTATGGTTTGCATATAAATTATGCCAAGGTTTGGCATTTGAAAATTATCCTATGCGAATGATTTTTTGGCTCGTGCAAAGGAAATAAAAACTTGTGCATTTTCACATGTGTGTTGAGCGCAGAAGTTCGAAATTCACTCGAAGTCCCTCATAGTTGAGTTGGCAATCAAAGTCTATGTTAGAAGCATTTGGGAACACCAAGTGTAGGTTCAAACCTTGCGCACTCCATTTTTTTCAAAGGGAAGATCGTGCTGTGTTTGCACATTTGGAGGAGGAAACCAAAGGCGCACTCATACCTTTTGGTTCTTGTGGAACCACACAGTCCAGTTGGTGGGTGCAAGCACTATGGAAGCGCTTGGGGGAGAGCCATCGGTGGTTCGAATCCTGCCAAGGCCTTTTGGACAACATTAACAAAGGTATGTGCATTATTTGGGTTGACTTGGCTTGCGAAAAATAAAATAGGGTAAAATATTTTGGTTCTCCAAAAGTTTATTTTAATTAAGGTTTTTGCATAACTAATTTGTAATATAAGTTGTTGAAGGGAGTTAAAAGGGGTTTGCAAAACTTTAATTTTTGTGCTAAGTTTTTGAGTGATTAAGAAGTGATAAGGTAGTAAGAAAAGTTATTATTTTTGTGTTGTGAAATATTTGAAGGAGATTTTGTCATCTAAACAGTTGAGATTGGCAAAGAGTTTGATCTTGTTAGAATAGGTTTTTGAGGGTACTTCTTCATCAAACAAAAAGATATGGGTACATATTTATTGTGAGTGATTTTTGGGTGTTGTGAATGCTAAGTTGGAGTGAAAAGGATTATTTGGTAAGAATTATTGAGTTTGGTTTTGTATTAATGCTTCAAGGTTTTTTTGGAATAAATGTTGAAGATAGAAACCTTGTTTGATGAGCATTGTTGGAAATATTAGTTGAACCTTTATATGCATGATTAGGGTTTGTACAATAACATGAGTATCATTGTTATGTGAAGTTGTGAACTATATTGAACTGGATTTTGTGAAAAAACATGAGTATAATTGTTATGTGAAGTTGTGAACTATCTTGAATTAGAGTTTGCAAAATCACGAGTATCATTGTTATGTGATATTGGTTAATAAGCATTGTTGGAAATATTTGAGTGAGTGTTCATATGCTTGGACTAGGGTTTGTAAGCAAGGAGTATTTAATTGAGTGATTGATTGAGTGAAGTTGATTGAGCCTACTCAAGTGGAAGTGTTGAAGTGATAATTCTAATTATGTGAAACAAATTATTCTATATTCTGAATTGATTTAAGAAAAAAATTGAAAGTGATTGAGTGTTTGTGAATGTGAAACATATTGAGTCTCTAACAATTATCTATATGTTTCTATGGTAAAAAGAGAGATTGAAAGTGATTGAGCATTTTTGTGAGTGTGAAACATATTGAGTCTCTAACAATTCTCTATATGTTTCTATGATATTGGACAAGTTCTAGTTAGGACTTATTGAGCATATTTGAGGTAAGTCTTGGTGAAGACTTGTTGAGTAGATTGGACAAGTTCTAGTGAGGACTTGTGGAGTAAAGTTGAGATAAGTCTTGGTGAAGACTTATGGATAGATTAGTGTGAGCTTTTGTGGAAGCTTACAATGCAGATTTGAAACAAGTCTTTGATAAGACTTGTGAGCAGAGTTGATTTATTGATTTGTTCAAACCTTGAGTTAATGTTTGGTGTAGATATAGTAGAGTTTGTTTGTGATTAAGTCAAGCTTTGTATTAAGGCTTGAGGATAGAGAGTGAGCAGATTTGTGCTAGATCGAAGGACTATGTTTAGTGCAGATTTGAGGATAGAGAGTGAGCAAATTTGTGCTAGACCGAAGGACTATGTTTAGTGCAGATTTGAGGATAGAGAGTGAGCAGATTTGTACTAGACCGAAGGACTATGTTTAGTGCAGATTTGAGGAAAAATATTGAGCAGATTTGTGCTAGACCAAAGGACTATGTTTAGTACTGATTTGAGGATAACGAGTGAGAAGATCTATGCTAGATAGCAGGACTACATTTAGTGTAGATTTGAGGATAGATATTGAGCAAATTTGTGCTAGATCGAAGGACTATGTTTAGTGCAAATTTAAGACAAAGCTAAGAGCAATATTTGGAGGTGACAGAGTATAGAGGACAACAATCTCTAGTGGATAGAGGTCCATTAACCAGGGTAGTGAGGACAAGTCTTCTGAGTGAGGATAAGAGTCTTCAGTGGATATAGATCCATAAGCTAGTGTAGTGGAGGTAATAGTTCTTCTAGAAGATCACCAACCAAAGCTAAGGAGAAAGAGTTCTCTTGTGGATAGAGATCCACGAACTTGATTAGGAAATCGGTGTCTCCTTTGGACAAAGGTCCATAAACATTGTAATAGAGAAAGGATTCCCAAGAGATTTATTGAGAAAATTTTAGTGAAATATTTTCTTCGTGGAGTAGCCCACATTGGGTGAACCATGTTAAATTGGTGTCTCTATTATGTGTGGTGATTTGTGCATTACTTTGACTACTTCTATTGATATTTCTATTGAAACATTGTATAATATTGATTAGGAAAGAAAAGTAAAAAGTGGTCTTATATTGTTCACCCCTCTATTAGTATAAGCTTGTGTTCTTCAATCATATATGTGATAAAGAAGATTATGATACTAGGTTTTGTAAATATAATTCTTTGAATAAGTGAAATCGATCACAAATTCGTTATAAAAAAGGCAACAAGAGCAATACCAGTCTATAAATTCTAATAATTCATCCAAAATAAATCAAGGATATAGATCAACTTCTTGATCACAACAAGGGCATGTGGCATAAGAAGAATCTAAGTCAGATCATGATGAAGAGCTAGAAGTAGCATAGAAGATACTAATAACACATGCTAAGACATAAATTAGGGATAATAACTAGTATATTTATTCTAGAGCAAGTAATCATATGACTAGTAATGTACATTGGTTTGACACTCTTCAAGAAATATATGGTTGGCCAATGACAATGACAGATAATACAAGCTATCAAATAAAAGGTATAGGGACTATTTCCTTGAAGTTACCTTTTGTAGAGTGCACAATAGAAAAAGTGTTGTATGTACTAGGACTTACCAATAACTTACTTTTAGTTTCTCAAATGATGAATAAAGGAGTCAATATTGATTTTAGAATTGTTAATGGATATAAAAGGTGTTTTTATCTCAAGACCTAGAAAATTGGAAGCTATTGCATCCTACAAAAATAGACTACTTGATTTACATATCTATTGGCAGTTTTGTAATATGCCACATTGAAATTTTTTTGATGGATTTTTTATTGTAATACGACAAAATATATTAATATTATGATACAATATTTTGACCGATATAATATGTTGCAGTTTATATTTTATTTTTCCTTCTTTGTTTTCATGCATCTTTTTTTGGCTTGGAAATAATGGGTGTTTTAAGGAAAAATGGTTGGGAGAATTGATTGGTGACTTTGGTTAAAATCGCCCATAAATAGTTGCAGAAAATGGTGCTCAAAGACTAAGTGCATAAATTATGGGAGCTTCGCTGAAGGTTGAAATCACGTTCGCCTCAAACAATGGGCTGAAAGGCTCGTTCGCCTCACTTCGGGGTGAACGTAAAAGAAAAAAGAAAAGAATAAATTTTGGTAGACATGTTCACCCCAATTGAGGGGCGAAAGTCCTTTGTGCCCTTCATTGGGGTAAAAGTAAAATTTAAACAGTGAAGTGTTGAAGTCGGCCCAAAGTCAAAATGCAGTTAAAAACTCGTTCACCCCAAAGTGGGAGTGAAAAGCTTCGTTCACCCCACTTTGGGGTGAACGTCCTCAAAAATTTGAAGAGATACACCCACCCAATGCATTGGTCAGTCAAAATGTAATCGACAAAAATCCTTTGAAGCACCTTGAGTTATGGTAAACTTAGCAAAAATTGACAACTTTTAAAAAGGAGGTGCGTTCACCCCAAAGATGGGGTGAAAGCTTCGTTCACCCCAAGTTGGGGTGAACGTAATTAAGAATGAAGTGTTGAAAATTCAACAATGCATTCACCCCGGTTGAGGGGTGAAAGCTCCATTCACCTCTCTAGGGGTGAACGCGCTATAGATGGTGAAGTGGGTGAAAGTCATGAAGTTCAAAGTGACTTTGAATAGTCAACTCCACGTTCACCCCAAGAGGAGGGTGACAACTCCTTTCACCTCTTTTGGGGGTGAACGTAGATTTTAAAGAGAACAAGGTAGCTGTTAGAGGTGCTTTCACCCTAAGATAAAAGGTTGATTGTTGTTGTGATCAGGGAATACATAGAATCTATTAAATTGATAAAGGTGCCCTCTCCACCAAGGAACGTGATTGAAAGAGTAAATATGCATTCGCTCATTGTTTAGTTTGGGTGAATTTTGTTGTCAATGACGTCAAATATTTTCGAGAGTGCCTAAGACAGAGCATTGAATGATTGGGGCAAGGAGTAATTCAGATTGTGGATCTCGAGCAAAGGGAGCAACAGTATTAAAAGCACCAGGTGATTTTCATGATTTCCAAGCAGAAGCGTATTTTCGAGGATGGTGAACGTATCAAGTCAATGACCAAGCCTTACAGTTTTCCATGCATCGACACCCAAAGATGCTAATTTCCTAGAGGAATTTCCTTAAAAGTTGGATCATTATCTCAAAAGGATGAATTTTCAGTATTTTCAAGAAGGAATTTTCTCACTATGGTTCCTGATCTATAAACATTTTGTCTCTATGTGCATTTAATGAAAGAGGTAAAATCCTCTATAAATACTAAGCATTCTAATGTAAAAAGGAGGTTAGACATTCTACAGAAAAACTATTCAAGTTCTCTACATCAATAGAAGATACTTGGCTTCTAAATTTGCAAGTGATCTTGTGTGTGATTTCCTTCTATTTTATGCATTTCTATTTTATGCTCATATTCATTATTTACTATTAAGTTTAAATTTTGCATCTAAATTTGAACATTGTTGGTGAGGGAGTGAGTTCTGGAATGTGATCCTGGAGGTTGTCTCTACAAGGTTGTAAGTAAATCTTACTGCCTTCTTTTATTACATGTTGCTTCAATGCTTGGGTGGAATTCCTGCTGCTAGTCTATCCCCAATCCTACACCTTCGACCTGTGGCCATATTTCCCATCTCTTTCTATCATTTCCAATTTCTTTCCTACAACTCTAGTCTTAACCAGTGTAGGATTTAGTAAGGGAGCCAACCCTCTCTAGAGATTGGCATGGAGGACATTCCTTTCCTTTAACCTTTCAATGTTGGCCATGTCTAGGGTGCACAAATGTATGTTTGTATAATTAGGTAGATATTTGACCAATAATTTTTGGCATGCCCGATGGGACACCAAAAGTTCCACTTTCAATAATATTGAGGTTTGATGTTCACCTTCATGTTATATAGTTAGAACATATGGTGACTCAATTATACCCAGAAGCCTCCAAACGTGAAGGCAACGAAAGTTATGCTTCATGATTACAAGATCGAAGGCCAAAAATCCTGAAGATCCCATTGAGTTTTATGAACTTGATACCGAAATATTAGGTGAACACCCTAGGTTAGTTCCTTCACCTTATACATCATCCACAACATCCTCATAGATAGCTGGTGTATTTTCTATTCCATCAAGTCCAGCTAGTACTGCTACTAGCATCCCACCTCCACAACCTCATACACCAGTTCAAATGGCTCAGAACCCACCACCACAATAGCCACAACCACCAAGGTAGTTCCCAGCATGGAATAGCTCAAGAGCCTTAAATTTACAAGCACAAAATCTAGTCCCCCAAGCAGCTTTGAAGGCTTTGCCTACCTATGATGGTACTGGTAAGACCACTTATGAGCATATTCAAGATGTGGCTTCTTTGGCAACTATCCATGACATCACAGATGAAGACATTATGGTAAGGTTACTAGTGTTATCACTTAGAGGAAAGTTGTTATACTAGTACCGATCATTACCACCCGCTACTATCACCACATGGGATCAGTTGGTAGAATTACTAATCAAGAATTTTCATGAGCAAGCTGATCCATTCTCCTTACTACATCAATTTACAATGATCCAAAGACATCCACAAGAGGAGATAGTGGACTTCAATATCAGATTCACCCAAAGCTGGAAAGAGTTCCTGATGGTCTTCGACCCACGCATGAACAAGCTATATTTTACTATCTCAGAGCATTCAACTCTGACATTGGTATGGTTGTTCAATAAGCCAATGTGAATACATTCCTAGATCTATACATGCAAGCGTAGAAGGCCGAATCAGACTTGATCACCATAGGTAAGCTTCCCCAAAAGTGACCATGCCTATCCTTCTCGACCTTCCACAACATTTATATTCAAGTGCATTTTCATAGCCCATGCCTTCTATGTACCTAGTTCCCTCATGGAGCTCGGGTCCACCTCAAGTCGCTCCGATTCCTATCCCACAACTTCCTACTCCAATTTTCATAGTTACCCGCACCAACAACACCATAGTTTCCAGCACTCATTCCTTTCCCAGCATTACCAGCACCACTAGTTCCACTACCATTGCCTACCCCATCAGCACCTCTACCTTTACCGACACCTCCTACACCCTCAAATCCTGATCCTTACATGAAGTTGTTACAAGAGGTGCAATCTATTAATTCAACCATAAGAACAATGTCAAATGAAATCACCATAGTAAGGAAGAAATAAGCTGAAGCTGATTTTTGATCAAGGAGATTTCAAACACCACCGATTACCAGAGAGCAAGCAACCACTAGCAAGGGCCCTAAAAGGAACACAACTATGTTAACAAATGAAGAAACTAGTACATCAGAGAGAGCATACTAGTGCTCCACCTATAATGATCCTCATGGAGAAGACACATGTATGGTGCATTTGAACTATGTACAGACTTTAGCAAAAAGTTCTACTGGTGGACAAGTTAATATGATAATGGAAGTTGATCATAATTTTATGGTCCCATATTTGGAGCAAGTTTTAGTTCTTACGAGGACCGAAAAGAAGCCAGTGACTATAGATCCATGGAATTGGAACCCTTGAAGGTCCCCACTGAGCAGAAGGTACAAAATGAAAAAGTGCAACCACCAGCAAAAACATCTAGTCCGATATGAAGCAACAGGATTCTATCTTGTTGAAAGATCTACTACCTAAGCAAGCTCAAGAGAAGATGAAGGCATCAACTTCACAACCTAATGCTCAAGAACAAAATGAAGTGAAAGAGCAAGCCAAAGAGTACCTCAAGTATCCATCATTGACAAAGAGACAAAGGGTGGAGGCTACTCAACAATACCAAAATAAGTATGAGTAGGTTGTAGAAGAAAAGGTTCCTGGTACCTCTAATTATAACATTATGGAGGAGATGAAGAAGATACCAACAAAAGTGAGCTTATACGATGCACTGCAGTTACCAGGGCAAGTTGACCTACTACAAGAGTCTCTCAAGACTACAAAATACCAAAAGAAGAGTCATTCCCAGATAGTGTTAGCACAAACATTGCCTACCTCTACCACTAGAAAGAATAGACCACCCCCATTCTATTTGTCACTTAGAATGGAAGGGTGGGTAGTGCATAATTGTATGATTGACTCTGGTGCCGCAACTACTATCATGCCAAAGGTAGTATGTGAAGTCATGGGAATGGAATACACAAGAAGTAGTCTAGGAGTATTGCAGTTGGATGGGACCCTAATCAAAATAGTGGGAGTAATCAAAGATATTCCTATTGTTCTACATAGTATACCATAAATCACTATTATTCAAGAAGTAGTGGTGGTTGACTTGGAACCATACTTCAACATGTGTCTCTCAAGGGAATTCATAATGAAACTAGGAGGGTACCTTTCCTTGGACTATTCACATTTGGAGATTCCATTCAAGGGAAGAAGAATCCACATCTATAATGAGAAGCCCTCTACTTTTCATATAGAGAAACTGGAAGAAGAGGAAGAAAAATCCATAGGTGCAGTCAACATGATGACTGAAGAATTACAAGAAGTTGATTTGATGGAAGAAGCGCTTGGTGAGCTCCACCTTGAAGATGAATTTTCACTCATGGATTTCAATGCAATGGTCAAAACTGACATTGGTTGTTACACTATAACCAAACCTGAGCAGATTGAAGAAAAGGTCCCTGATTCCCTAGACCCTATTGCAGATCAGTTATGGAAGTTGTATTTTGATGGTGCAAGGTGCAAAAATGGTGTAGGGGCTGGTATTGTTCTTGTTTCTCCTACTAGGTTGTAGAAGACCTATTCATATAGATTAACTTGGAGTTGCACAAATAATACCATCGAATATGAAGCATTGTGTCTTGGTTTAAAGAAAGCTAAAAAATTGGGCATAAAATAGCTACAAATATTTGGAGACTCTGAACTCATTGTCAACCAGACTACAAACAAGTGTGTGTCAAAGCAACACTACTTGAAGGCCTATCACAACAAGGTATGGGATTTTTTTGAGTCCTTTATAGCCTTGAATATCCAAGCAATTTCGTGAGAGCAGAACAAGCATGCAGATATTTTAGCTTCCCTTGGTGCTAATTACTCTCCTATAGAGCAAGTAGTTAGGAAACCCAAGACTATCAGGGTAATTTATAGACCCTCAGTCCCTGATAAGAATCTCTATTGGCAAGTGTTTGAAAATGATGAGAAAATAGTCAATTTTTTGATTAAGGAAGCTACGAGTGCAGATGATAGAGTACTTGTCGAAGAAGAAATGGAAGGAATGATTCAATTGAAGAATAATCACATTCCTAGGGGACTGATTTCATTGGAAAGTCTATTTGACCAAAATGATAGGGTTGAGAAGCATAAAATCAAGGTAGATGTGAAGGAATATAAGGAGTTGCAGCTGGAGCCTGAGAAGATCATCAAAATTAGAATCGATTGTACTTCAGTAGAATTGGAAGATATCAAGAGCTTATGTTACGAATTCCTTGATATCATTGCATGGAGCTATCATGATTTGAAGGGATATGACAAGAATATAATCCAACATACCATTGAACTACAGGAGGGAGTAAAACCTTTTTGATAGAAACAATGACCTATCAATCCTAAAATTGAGGTGCTCATGAAGGCAAAACTATTAAAGATGTTGGAAGCAAAAATAATATATCCAATTAAGCACTCAACATGGGTGGTGAACCTAGTGCCAATTTAGAAGAAGAATGGAGATATCCATCTATGCATAGATTTTTGAAATCTGAACCAGGCATCATTAAAATATCACTACCCCCTATCATAGATTGATCAAATCCTCCATGTAGTTGCTAGAGCACAAATATTTTCTTTACTAGATGGTTTCTCTAGTTATAATCAGATTTGGGTAAAATATGAGGACCAACATAAAATGATGTTCACTACCAAGTGGGGTATGTTCACCTATCAAAGAATATCATTCGATCTTTCAAATGTTGGCGCTACCTTTCAGAGAGCCATGGACATCACTTTTGATGAGTTATTAAATAGAGTTATTGTGATTTACCTTGATGATATGACTATGTTTTCACATCGTAGAGAAGAGCACATTTCTCATTTGAGGTAGGTGTTCAAAAAATATCAAGAGTTTAGGATTTCCATTAACCCAAAAAATTCCATATTCATTATCAAAGAAGGGAAATTGTTAGGTCATGTGATCTCACAAGAAGGACTAGTGATTGATCCCACAAGGGCCGAAGCGCTCTTGAAACTACCACTACCTAGTTAACAAGAAGGACCTACAGTCATTCTTCGATTAGATAAATTTCATTCAAAAGTTCATAGCTGATTTTGCTCAAGTAGTAAAACCCATGACCGAGCTCTTGAAAAAGAATGCAGATTTCAAATGGACCGAGGAGAGAAGATAGGATTTTTAAGAAATCAAGGAAAGAATCACTCAAGCACCAGTATTAATTAACCCAGATTATTCAAAAGACTTCATTCTCTATGCAGTAGGTGAACAAGAGAGTTATGTCACTATTCTCACATAGAAACAAGAAGATGGAGATGAAAATTTGATTGCCTTTTTGAGCCAAGTTATTGCACCACACCAGGAGAAGTATAATTTCATTGAAAAATAGGTGTACGCAGTGATGAAATCCTTAAAGAAATTCTAACACTTTGTCTCACAAAGCAAAACAATCATTTATGTTATACACCCAGATGTCAGAAACTTCATTCTTCAAGGGGAGTTAGGTGACAAAAGAGCGGGTTGGGTCTCAAATATTCAAGAGTATGATGTGGAGATCTGACCAACAAAGCTAATCCATGGATGAGCTCTCTACCAAGAATTAGCCAAAAGTGCAGCATCCGAATCATTGGCTACAATACAGAAAGAGGATATCTATGAAAGCATTTGTGCAAATCATGCTATAAGCGATCATGATTGGATAGAGGACCTTGTCGAATTATTTACCTCAGGGAAATGTCCATCACATCTTGATGCTTCACAGCATCGAAGGTTCAGGCTACAAGCACTTAAATATGTCTTATTGCCAAGTGGATTATTCCATAAGAATATAGATGGAGTGCTCCTCAGGTGTGTGAAGGGGTCAAAAAAGGAGAAAATATTGGAAGAGTTTCATTCTAGGTCTATCCGATGGCCATTATGTAGGAAGGCCTATGGCCTTGAAGATCATTCGAGCTAGCTACTTTTAGCCTACCCTTTTCATAGATGCACATAAGGTGAGCCAAAACTATGATAATTGTCAATGGTATGTTGGCAGGACTAGGAAAGGATCATTGCCTCTACACCCGATTCAAGTGGAAGCACCATTTCAGCAATGGGGTTTGGACTTCATTGGAGTCATAGACCCTCACTCATCAGCTGAGCATAAATACATCCTAACTACAATAGATTATTTCACTAGGTGGGCAGAGGCCATCCCTACCAAAAAAGTAGATCAAGCTACGATCATCTCTTTCCTTGAGGGATTGATCACCCATTTTGGTGTTCCAGATGCTATTGTAATAGATAATGGGACTCCATTTATTGGGGCTAAGATCATTAAATTTACAAGCAAGTATGGGATCTATCTCAAGACATCATCCAATTATTACCCACAAGGGAACGACTTGGCCGAATCCACCAATAAAAACTTATTACGAATCTTAAAAAGAACACTAGGAAGCAATAAAAGGAGTTGGCACTTATTGTTGAATCAAGCTTTATGGGCAGATCGGATATCAATGAAGAAGTCTATTAAAGCCTCTCCTTACTCCCTCGTGTATGGGAAAGAAGTAGTCCTACCCACCCATATTGAGCTACCTATCCTTCAGACCTTGCAGTTGTTCAAAGATGAAGATGATGAGTATGATCCAATGAGCGCAAGGTTGGCTCAATTATTACAGTTGGAGGAAGAAAGAGAAAAGGTATATCAAGATTTCATCGAACATACAAAAGTGATGCAGAAATGGTTTGGAAAAAAGACAACAGAGCGCAAGTTTTAGGTGGGAGATTTAGTCCTCAAATGGAACGAGAACAAAGCCAAGTCGAGGAAGCACCACAAGTTTGATGTGATCTGGGAAGGTCCATTTTAGATCTCTATAGTGAATTCAGTAAATGCATATCATCTTCGAGATATGGATGGTTGGGATCTTCCAATTCTAGTAAATGGTCTTCATCTGAAGGCCTATGTTCAATGATGAACTCAAGAGGTACCAATTTGTAAATATGTACATATTTCTATTTGCAAGCAATTTTTATTTTATACTGCTTAATATATATATTTATGTTAAGAATCAAATTCACTTTCACTCAATGAGTGGGGTGAAAGCCCCATTCACCCCAAATGTTGGCGAACGTATCTTATAAAAAAAAAAAAGAAGAAAAAGAGTCAAAGTTTTCACCCCAATGGGGTGAAACTCCCATTGAAATAAAAAAACTTTGAAGTCTAAAAGCGTGCCCCCTTTGAATACATTTAAATTTAATGCATTTAGTTAAATAACATAAAAAAAAAATAAAATAAAAAAAAAAAGAGTTACAATTTTGGCATGCAAATTCAAAAGAGATAAAAATAGAAAAAAAGAAAAAGCCATAAAATCAAGTTTTTTAGAAAAAGATAAAATCTATGCTTTTTCTAATTTTGGGCTAAATGAGAAGCAAGAGATAACTTTAAAAGAGAAAGACATTCACCATGAATTTCAGCAAACAGGTAAAGAGCACTTTCGAGTGAAAGAGAAGAAGATCAAGTGTGCTTCAGTGGTGTTTTCACCCTCATTATCCTTTGGAGTGTGACGATTTTTAAAGGTGAAAGGAGATTAAGAGCGCCCTCAAAGTGGTTTCACCCAGAACGTGATAGAGTTCAGGAAAAAGTGGGTGCATTAAATGATGCATTCCTAGGGTAGTTAATGTAAAATGTGCACCCAGGTTGCATTGGGAGGCATTTTTCTTTCTCGAGGGCCAAAATTTCACCACATAAAGGGCCAATTTTATAGACAAGGCCATTTTTAAAGTGCACATACATAAGAAGGGCACACTTTCCAAGGATGATCTTGCAAGAATCATTAGTTACTATTAAAGCTTGGGATTAGTGTCGAGTGGTGAACAAAGCGCATGTCGTCTTCCAAATCATCCAGAGAATTTATTTACTACGATGGTTGGAAGGCTCTATATAAAGAGAATGGTAAAATCCTCAAGTTATAATTTTTAAAATTTTACTGCCATTGTGTTTTCAAAAGCTTTTGTTGTAGAGATTACAGAGAAAATTTAGGATAGCCACTAGAGGAATATAATGGGAAAAAGAAGCAAAGAGGCGCAAGAGGCTACAGAGCCCAAGAAGTCTAGAAAGAAAGAAGGTGGGTCAAAATCCAAGAAGGCCCGAAGAAATGAGAATGTGGATTTAGACCCATACTCTGACACTATGGCAGAGATCGGAGACTGTGTGATTACCAACAAGGGCATGGAGAAACTACGACAAGATGTGGAGTTCATTGTAAATCAAGGATTAACAATAGAAAGCCCTTTAACTATGTCATTCCATGCATAATTATCTTGGTATTTGTGTACACTCGTACACCCTTGTCCAGAGCTGGTGAAGATAATTGCTCGATTTTATAATCCGGTTACTAGGATGGTGCGAAAGGCAAACAGAGAACCACTTTTTTCTATTTCCACTGATGAAGTGCGGGAAGCATTTTCCTATGGGTTGAAACCTCCTTCATATGTGATTAGCAAGAAGCTACATACCAATGAGCAGGAGGACAAATATGTATCTACTATGATGATGCATCGGTTCATGGAGACATAGTTGATTAAAGAGCCACAGCTAGGGCAACTACCAAACTTGCCAAAGTCACTTACAGAGTTCAAAAGCCTAGATATTTACTCAATGTTAGCATGGGTTGTTGGTTTACCGATAGATTCCATAGTTCATAAGTGGCAAGCAGCCTAAAGATAGGGGGGGAGTTCGGGGGCACCAATCCAATTTACTTTGATTGGGCCAATTTTATATCTCAAAAACTACATTTTCAGCTAGAGAGGTTACATACTGGAGAAGAGACATCATTCAAGCATACCTCCTTTCTGGTCTGGTATTTATTTTTCCATCTACACCAATATTTTTCATTTATCACAATAAGGCAAATGGATGAGAAAGATGAGCTTCTACCAGTATATATGTGGACTTCCACTCTATCGAGCAGGGAGTCATTTTATAGTTTTAACCATTTGTTTCTAGGGCCTGCAATAGAGCTGCTTTGTGGTGCATGTGAAAGAGTGCCATGGGAGATGAGAGAAGTAGTGGCTATGATAAAAAGGGTGACATATTTTTGTTGACTCAAGGTATGGTCGTAAGAATCTATGGCTTCATGGGTAAGCCATTCCTGCTCCCATACTTTACCATCGAACATATTTTTGCCATGGAGGTGGTGCACCAAATAGACTATGCTAATGATGTGTATGGAGCAGGGCAGACAAGAGGATGACTTGCAATATGCCTTTCAAGTTTGCAGTATAGAGGTGAACCAGGTTGGGCAAAATAGGCTACTCACAGTGGCACTTCAAGACCTAGGGTTGATAGAACTACCACAATGGTGGAGGTATGACCCATTGGGAAAATTTATAGAAATAATCAAGGCCAAGACATTTCACTATTGTCCATGGCCCGACATTGAAAAGAGGTGCAATAATTTTGATGGGCGTGACTTAGAGTGGCACATTGAAAATATGATGTCGCTCCCACCCTAGCATGACTACTATGAATAGGAGGTTGAGTATAATCTGATAATATACAAAAATTAGATTCCTCCACCTAGACTATTTAGTCAAGTAAAATAAAGCCAACCCCTATGGACCGAGGAAAAAATTATGAACTGGTGGATAATGCGGGTCCACAGAGGAAAAATTACATCTCCTTATGGGTTGAAGATGGATGAGGTATTTTTGGAAACCTATGATGAATATGTTAATGCCTATCAACCCATCACTTTCACCAAGATCTTGCCCCAAAGTTTTCAATATTCTGATAGTGGTGAAAGTGGGACAAAGGGAGAGCACCCGACAATTGAAGAGGAGACCCCTTAGGAGGAGGAACAATAGTATGTGTTTCAATGGAGGTCATAGTGGATGAAGCATAAAGTTGATGAGGCACCTTTGGTGGAGAAGCAAACTATCCGAGATGCACCCCCATTTCTGAAAGCTATGAAGAAGCCAAGGACCGATGCTACTTCCTCATCTACTATAGTTTTGGTTATTATAGTTCCCATAGTTCTAGTTGTTTCGATGACTATTATTTCCCCTCTATTGGTGATAGATGCTCCGATGATGATCACCCAAATATTTCCAATGATTCATGAACAGTCGGAGGACCAGAGATGGAGAACCCATAGGTGGAGGTCATTAACATTGAGGAGGAAGTGGAGGAGCAACAGGAAGAAATTATTTCATAACCACTTCCATCACCGAAACACATGGTGCTTGCACCCAAAGGTACATCTTCCTTTCCCCCTCCTTCTTTGGAGCATGTAGTGATTATTAGTTTATTTCTATCTATTTCTGCATCAATCTCTCCCCCTTTAGTATGCCCTCCATGTCCATTTTACTCCCTTCTTCTTCCCTTTCACAAGTCACTACTGCTCCTTCTTCTATTCCCCTTTCTTTGACCTCCCTTTCTTTCAGTTCATTCGCATCAAGGCCAAACCCATTTTTGCCCTTCCCCTTCCATTGTTGCTACCACTTTCACCGAGGTTATAAGTATGCAAGCTCCTCCTAGAGTGAGCATAACTATAACTAAACCTGGTTCCTCCACTCACTCTACCATTTTGGTCCCTCCCCTTCTAGCCATCTCTTCCACTTCCTTTGAGCTCGACCGCTCACAAATTTTGATACCTTTCACACCATTTTTGGAGTTACAAGTACTGCCAAAAGTTGAGGTGGCACCGAAGCAGCCTAACGTAGAGAAAATCAATCGGGTGCACCTCAGTTCATCATAGTGGTTGAAAAGCCATAGATGGAAAGAAGCATTGGCTCTAGCACGACCGCTCAAGAAGGTTGCTTTTGATCCAGTTGCCATGGAGGCTCACACAACCAAGATCACTCCCCTAGTCCAGAAGCCACAAGGAGAAATGATGCCGAGTGATTATGTTTGTGAGACTATAATAGAGGACCTGACCAAGATTGATCCCATAGAGAAAATGGGTAATATACAGGTTGATATGAGTTCGGTATACTTGCATGATGAATATTATAAGTAGAGATATTTTGATAATGAAAATAAAATTATCGAACTCAAAAATGCCTTGGCCGCAAGTAGAGCGCAAGAGGAGAAGACAACCATAGAGAATGAATACTTGCACCAATAGGTAGGAGTGCACTTGAAAGAAAGGGATGCAACAAGAATAGAGATGCAAGCACTCAGAATGCAACTGGAGGCCATACAAAATCAACTGGCTAAAAAGCCACACAGGCTACGGGCTTCTCCCCAAAAATAATCAAAGAGGCTCACCTTCGCTCGACCCAGAGTTGTGAAAAGTTGGCAGCCAAAGTAGTGCAGGTTTTGCATTATCTCTGGGTAGCCTGAATACAGATTCAGATGGGTCAATAGTTGATTGACACCACAGAGGAGATGCTAGAACCCCACATGGAAATGGCTATAAAAATCCAAGCTCTAGCTCAATCTAGCATGCACATTCACCCCTTGAGTGAAATGGATCATGCATGGTCTACTACCAAAGTCACACTATGAAGCTATTTTTAGAGAATGGACCTAGTGAGAGAAGGTAGGAAGATCCTCAATGACATAGAGTGGGAGCATACTATTTCCATGATTCATTTTGATGCTCTCATTGATATGGGTTTTCTAGTTTTTATTGATGAATGGGGTGAACCTCTACCGAAAGAACAATTGGAAGCAGCTTAGAAGAAGTTTATGGAGGACACCTCAAAGATTGATACATGGGAGGAGCCCATCATAGAAGAACAAGTGTTGTCGCTTATGCAGAAGTTCACCCGCATGGAGCTGGCATTGTTTGAGTTAGCCCAATGAGCGAAGCACCTTAGTCTGGAGGATGTCCAGAACCTATGGTATGTGTATGAGTCTTTGAGTGCTCCTTGCTTATTTACTACACATGCTTGGGAGGAGGTAGTTACAGTCTATGAGGTTACCTATGAGAGCTTGAAGGAGCAGGAGGAGAGGACAACAGTAGAGCGAGCAAAGCAAACAAGTAGAGAAGAGAAAGGAGAAGTACTCGAGTAGCAGAGAGGCTAAAGCATTGAGAAGGAGAAGAGGAGGGAAAGAAAAGCATCCACATCAAGAGCGCCCAAATCAGCCGATAAAAGACTCAATAGAATCCCAATGGATAAAGGCATGGGATCGCTTGCATCCATACGAGCTGGATACCCCATGAGCCACCAAAAATATTGGTAATTTTGTAATATGCCACATTAAATTTTTGATAGATTTTTATTGTAATACGATAAAATATATTAATATTATGATACAATATTTTGATCGATATAATATGTTGCAGTTTATATTTTATTTTTCCTTCTTTATTTTCATGCATCCTTTTTTGGCTTGAAAATAATGGGTGTTTTAAGGAAAAATGGTTGGGAGAATTGATTGATGACTTTGGTTAAAATTACCCATAAATAGTTGCAAAAAATGGTGCTCAAAGACTAAGTGCATAAAATATGGGAGCTTCACTGAAGGTTGAAATCACATTCACCTCAAACAATGGGCGAAAGGTTCATTCACCTCACTTCGAGGTGAACATAGAAGAAAAAAGAAAAGAATAAATTTTAAACTTCACCCCAATTGAGGGGAAAGTCCTTTCCTCCTTGGGTGAAAAAAATTTAAATATAAGTGTTGAAGTCACCCAAAGTCAAAATGTAGAAAGAATCATTCACCCAAAGTGGGAGCAAAGCTTCGTTCACCCCACTTTGGGGTGAACATCCTCAAAAATTTGAAGAGTGCACCCCACCCAACCTTTATAATAATTAAAAATTGACAACTTTTAAAAGGAGATGCGTTCACCCCAAAGATGGGGTGAAAGCTTCATTCACCCAAAATTGGGGCGAACATCATTAAGAACGAAGTGTTGAAAAGTCAACAATGCGTTCACCCCGATTGAGGGGCGAAAGCTCCATTCGCCTCTCCCAGGGGTGAACGCGCTATGGATGGTGAAGTGGGTGAAAGTCATGAAGTAGCAAAAGCACCTGAGTGACTTTGAATAGTCAACTTTACGTTCACCCCAAGAGGAGGGCGACGGCTCCTTTCACCTCTTTTGGGGGTGAACGTAGATTTTAAAGAGAACAAGGCAATTGTTAGAGGTGCTTTCACCCTAAGATAAAAGGATGATTGTTGTTGTGATCGAGGAATGAATAGAATCTATTAAATTGATAAAGGCGCCCTCTCCACCAAGGAACGCGATTGAAAGAGTAAATATGCATTCGCTTATTGTTAAGTTCGGGTGAATTTTGCTGTCAATGACGTCAAAGATTTTTGAGAGCGCCCAAGATAGGTGAATGAAGAGCATTAAATGATTGTGGCGAGGAGTAATTCAGATTGTGGATCTCGAGCAAAGGGAGTAGCAGTATTAAAAGCACCAGGTGATTTTCATGATTTCCAAGCAGAAGCGTATTTTCGAGGATGGCGAACGTATCAAGTCAACGACCAAGCCTTGCAGTTTTCCATGCACCGACACCCAGAGATGCTGATTTCCTGGAGGAATTTCCTTAAAAGTTGGATCATTGTCTCAAAAGGATGAATGTTCAGTATTTCCGAGAAGGAATTTTCTCGTTGTGGTTCCTGATCTGTAAACATTTTGTCTCTATGTGCATTTAATGAAAGAGGCGAAATCCTCTATAAATACTAAGCATTCTGATGTAATAAGGAGGTTAGACATTCTGCAGAAAAACTATTCAAGTTCTCTGCATCAATAGAAGATACTTGGCTTCTAAATTTGCAAGTGATCTTGTGTGTGATTTCCTTCTATTTTATGCATTTCTATTTTATGCTCATATTCATTGTCTATTGTTAAGTTTAAATTTTGCATCTGAATTTGAACATTGTTGGTGAGGGAGTGAGTTCTGGAATGCGATCCTGGAGGTTGTCTCTGCAAGGTTGTAAGTAAATCCTATTGCCTTATTTTATTACATGTTGCTTCAATGCTTGGGTGGAATTCCTGCTGCTAGTCTATCCCCAATCCTACACCTTCGGCCTGTGGCCATATTTCCCATTTCTTTCTATTATTTCCAATTTCTTTCCTGCAACTCTAGTCTTTAACTAGTGTAGGATTTAGTAAGGGAGCCAACCCTCTCTGGAGATTGGCATGGAGGACATTCCTTTCCTCCGACCTTTCAATGTTGGCCATGTCTAGGGCGCACAAACGCATGTTTGTATAATTAGGCAGATATTTGACCAAAAATATCATTACACCTCCACCCGTAATTCAAGAAGTATAATTACCATATTAAAATCATAAATATACACCAAGATATAAAAACACAAATAGGGATAGAGAATATAAAACTAGATATAAAGTTTTAATGGCCAAAAAGGCAAGAAAGAAAATGTTGAATCAAAGTAGTGTAGCAAAAAAAAAAGAAAAAAGATGAAGATCCAACACTTGACACATAAAAATATGATTCTCTAGATGAATATACATTGCTTAAGTCTTGGATACACATTATTTCCTAAAGAGATGATGGTCCAAAACATATACAATCAAATATTCAAAGAGGTTGTTGATGACACTTTCACTACACTTAAGACTTATATAAGTCTTCATCTTGATAAAGCAATTGACTATGGTGAGAAAGTTGTTACAATGCCCACTAATTTAGTCAAGATCATATATGTGTCACTCCTCACTCTTGATATATTTAAAGAGAATAATACAAAAAAAGAAGAAATAATTACACAAATAAAGAACAAACCCTTGATAAAAAATGTCGTGTGATACAAGTGATCTTATAAAATAGAAAGTAATTGATTTTAATGTAAGCATCTGGATGAAAAATCCCATCTATGATACAAATGATCTTATCAAATAGAAATAAATTTGTTTTAATACAATCAATACCTAAAAGAAGAATTTCATGTGTGACACTAGCGATATGGAAGTTGTTCGAGAAGGCAAAAATGGTACAAAATGCAGTTGTATAAGCACTAACAAAGAACATATTGAATATATTGATGTTAGATATATTGAAGGGCATCCAATAAGAATTGGCTTCAACATAATGAAAAATGGGTTATAAGGGAACATGTTTATATTGAGGACAAGCAAAAAATAAAAACTATTAGTTGGTCCTACAACACAATATATGTCTTCTCCTACATGCAGTTGCAAATATTGTAATAAATATGGACATACATCTAAAATATGTTATAACATTCCTCAAAGAAACTACACAAAGATCTACTTGAATTGTGGATGGATAGATATCATGAAATAAAATTAGATAAAAGACATGTTTTATGGACACTATAAAAGAAAATCTAGTATCTTGTTGATCTAGAGGTAATCCACAAAGATGGCACAAAGAGAGTAATTGACAAAGATGACACAAAGAATACAAAAATTTCAATTCAGTAAGTCCAATGTTAGAGTTGGAGATAGATCTAGTTGCTCTTACCTCCAAGATTTAGGGAGGATAGTTCTTCTATTATTTTCCCCCTCAAATAATGTAATAAGGGGGATGTTAGACTATAATGTTGCTCTTACTTCTTGTTATTTTGTTACTTTAACGACTTCTACAAGATTCGTTTCCTATGGAACTCTCTTGTAAGAAATTATGTATGTACCTGAAAATGAATGATGATTATATGAGATTAATAAAAATCATACTATATTAACACTCGATTTCCAACATTGTTTTCAAATCACATGATTTTTGAGCTTTATGCATTAGTTTATAGACCTGTTCTAGTGGCTAGGGCAAAATTGTGTGGAATTATCCTCAAGCCCTATTGTCCTATTTTTAAAGGATGGATTTATCATATTCTATGCAATTGGATTCTTTAATTGACTTATTTAGGGGATGTAGTTGAATTTGTGATAGTTGCAGTACATCTTGAATCTTTTAGAGGTATACAAGAAAATGATTTAGGATGTGCTTTAGTTAATCCATCTTCTTCCTTTGGGTGATTGATCTAGCCTATTCATGAAGATCTAATTATTCATTATATATTCCTTTCTCTATTTCTCATCTAGGTACTCTTGGAAGTTTGTTATAGTTCTTCTTTCAAGCAAGCTTATGTAAAGTCATTTTTGGGATATAAATGAGGTGGTCCAAAGGTAAATGAGGTCTTCAAACAAGGTGATTTATGCTATAAAAGAAAAAAATTATGCCTTCAAGTCATACCTTATGCAACTATGGAATATTGGATAAACTTATATTTAGAGGTGGTGGTGATCCTGTCTTCTCTTCTTCATTTGAAGTCTTAGTAGAAGTGTTTTTTAGATGTGTGTGGGAGTATATTATAATGGTAGTGAGGACTAAGGTTCAATCTAAGGACTTGTGCAAGAAGCATTTTTGTAGTTGTAACAACCCTACTAGAATAGTTACTATTTTAATATATGCATATTTTACTCCCAGGATATGGTACTAATGATGGCTCTATGAATGCAGGATCATGTATCCTTCTATAGGCAAGCATAATAAATATTGATCACAAAGGACCAGGTACCCTCCTTTAGGTGGGCAAATCAGGGGCATTCGTGATAGGTAAGGAGGGATATGATAGAGGTGTGCAAAAGCACCACAACCTGTGAGTACATGGAATTTAATGTTTAACATATAATTGCATACATGTAATTTCATGTTTAACATTTACTTCAAATTTTGTATATATATAAATTATTTACTGGTTTTTGCCTTGAATGAATGAATATTAAATAATAGGTATTAAATTAAAATTAAATTAAATTAGTATTAAGTTAATATATCATTTTAAAATAAGATATAATATAAAGCTACATATGACCATATTTCAAAAAGTGCAGTATGTATATTTGTAAAGTATTAATCTGAAAAGATTAGTGTATGAATATTAGAAACAACCTGGCAAGTAGATGTGTTGGATGCTTGCATGGAATGAACAAATGTTTGCTAAACCTCAACAATAATTTCTTTAAAAAGTTAAGAGAAAAATGAAATCAGGTGGTTGTTTTCTGGTTGAGATTGATGAACGATCTGATAGGAGGGACTTGCAAGTACGTAGAACTACGAGTTGAAGTTCTTAGGTGAAT